>BLSH010403560.1:13670-30873 GCA_018402905.1 Glandirana rugosa | reverse complement strand
AATCTGTAAAAGGGAGGGACCACAGTACACTGAGCAATCACAATGTTCCAGAGTCCACACTTACCCCTCGTCTACACAATTTAAACCACGTGCACTCAACATCGTTGGTTGACCATGGCGAGTCCTGTTCTGAATGGAACCTGTCCTGTTAAACCGCTTTATGGTCTTCTTGGCCACCACGCTGCAGCTCAGTGTCAGAGTCTTGGCAATCTTATTATAGCCTAGGCCATCTTTATGGAGACCAACAATTCTTTTTTTCAGATCCTCAGAGAGTTCTTTGCCATGAGGTGCCATGTTGAACTTCCAGTGACTAGTATGAGAGAGTGAGAGCGATATTACCAAATTTAACACATCTGCTCCCCATTCACACCTGAGACCTTGTAACACTAACGAGTCACATGACACCAGGGAGGGAAAATGTCTAATTGGACCCAATTTGGACATTTTCACTTAGGGGTGTATTCACTTTTGTTGCAGCAGTTTAAACAAGAATGTATGCTAATCTATTCTTACCAATGTTTTGACATTTTTTCTGCCTACATCAATCATGTTGGGTTCGATTTTATATGAGAATATGGATTGATGAGTCTTGTATATTGCATATTGCAAGCCCTGTACCATTATTACTATGTTTGTTTACCTGTAAATATATGAACTTATTTGTTACTATTTATTTTATACTTGCATGTGTGCCATGAGTATGTGCATTGTTACATGGAATAAATATATTGTTATCAGTACAAAGTGTCCTTTTTGCTTTCCTGCTGCATGTTCTATTTTGCTATAGTAACAGGGATGGAGACAATTGACTATACAGGTCTTATGTCCCAAAAAAGTTTTTCTTTCCCACCACTCTAAAGTACCCTACAGCAATTGCTACTCCAAATGCCCCCATATTTTATCACTGCTCTAAATCCCCCAAACCTATTTCCACTCCAAAGTCATCCCTTCCTATCACCTTTCTAAATGTTCCTCCATTTATGCTGCTCGAAAACCCTCCTAAATTATTGCTGCTAGGTCATAATACCCCCCTTCTCCCCATCGCAACTCTGAAGTCAGACCTTTCCTATTATCAGTCCAAAATCCCCCTCCCCCCACCTTTTACCCCTCCCAAGTTTTACCCCTATTGCCACACCAAAGAAATTGTCCCATCATCATTTCAAACTACCCCTATCACCACTCCAACCACTTTAGCTCCGAAAGCACCCCCTTCATGACCAGAGCATTTTTTGCAATTCAGCACTGTGCTACTTTAAATGGCAATTGGTCATGCAACACTGTACGCAAATTTAATTCTTATTCTTTTTCACACAAACAGAGCTTTAAACGTTTGGTGGTACTTGCTCACCACTAGGTTTTTTTTTATTTTTTGCTAGATAAACGAAGAAAGACAGAAAATTTTGAAAAAAATACTGTATATTTTCTACTTTCTGTTATAAAACATATTCAATAAAATCAAATTTCTTCATGAATTTAGGCCAACATGTATTCTGCTGCATGTCTTTGGTAAAAAAAACAAAAACACATGTATATATATTTTTTTTTATATAATCTTTATTTGTGTTTTCAAAGAGTATAAAGTATACAAAACAAGATAGCACAACCTTTCAATGGGCACAACACACATACAAAAGGTTATACAATATACATTGCACATCTAATATGATCAGTTGGGTCTATTGGAGGCCCTTCCAGTATGGGTTATTAGCAACATCTAAAGTCTATCATATTGAGTCCTTGCATAAATCTGCGGGTTATGTGTGTGAGATACCATTCAAACGGGGGGCTACACCGACCATTTCAATACTGTAGGTTTAGTGCAAGATATTGAGGTTTGGGTGAGCAAATATAAGGCGGGGAAGGGAAGGAAGATGGAGAAAGAAGGGGGAAAATGGGGGGGGGGGGAGTACACAGGGGGGGACAAATCAAGGGCCTATGTCCAACCAAGCCAACAGTACACAAGTTTAAACAACCATAACAGTAATAAACTGTAAACTTTAAACTATCAGTGCTTGCTGGAGAGTGCGCTTAATACATTCCATAAGATCACAAGGAACTGGGTTAAGCCGCTCGGTCCCAAAGCGTCTTCTAGGAAGGCGAACTTACTGGTGGTCTACCAATCAAAAGGCTATGATGAACTAGTTTGAGGTGCCTGTGATGATGTTACATACATAGAGGACTTATAATGACTCCATGTGGCCCAGATTCCATAGAACTTTTTGTACCTGTCTTTACACCTTGCCACCCACTCCTCCAAGGCCATAATAGAATCAACTAAGCAGATCCAGTCCTGCCAACTGGGGATTCACAATGATTTCCAGTGTATTGGTACCAGACGTCTGGCTGCATTCAGGAGATGTGGCAGGACCGATTTGCGGGATTGGCCGGGAGGAATGGGTGGCACGTGCAAGAGAAACGCCATCGGTTTCTGCTGCTGGAGCTGCTGTGCTGGTTAAAGTAGGAGCGGGTCAGACGGAGCTCAGCTCACATACGTTTGCTCGCTTCCATGCTGCGGCCACGCCCCCCAAAACATGTGTATATTAATTGGTTTGTGTATAGAAACTATGGTATACAGTATATATTTGACAATTGATCAATCCTGATGTACTGGTGGCATATGTAATTTCTTGAGGCCCTTAAAATGCCAGAACAGTACAAATGCCCCCCAAATTACCCCTTTGTGGAAAGTAGACAGCCTAAGGTATTTAGTAAGAGGCATGGTGAGTGATTTGAAGTTGTAATTTTTTTGTAATTTTAGAAAATGAAGAAATTAAAACTTTTTTTCACATTTTTTTTCTTTTACATACTGTCACCAGTGCAGTACAGCATCATCACATAACTGGTGCGGCAGTGATTAGGGAAACTGACTGGTGACAGTATGTAAAAAATAAAAATAAAAATAATTATTTTTTATTTCATGTTTGGAATATTTTTTTCTTTTTTTAACAATTCTTTTTTACATTCTTTCATCAGAGTAGTTCAGCGTCACCATAGTGAATTTCACAACAGCAATTGTTTGAACCGTCATTAATGGGTTGATGCAGGTGTGAGCCCACGGACGAGCAGGTGACACAGGATCCCCCAGGTCATGGAGTCTAAGGGCTAGCCGCTATTCTGCCAGGGACCCCCTTGCGGGAATTTGGACTTAGCTGTGTGCTAACCCCAGGTCACAACCCCAGGTTCGCCCTACTCAGGAGGAGAGTACTCGAAGACACAGTGCAGGCGCGGATGGATGGATGGATGAAGCAAAAGAAGAGCCAGATAACGAGCCAAGGTCAGGGTGGTCAGCAGACAAATGTAATCAGGGGAACAAGCCGAGTTGGTACACAAGAGATTTGTCCACGAGAAGTCAGGTAAGTAATATAGCATGGAAGGAACTCAGGATCAAGTGTTGCTCAAGATTGAGTGGGATTTAAATAGGGAGACACATGGGAGGCTGGACAGGAAGTAGCAGGAAGGAAGGCATAAAAACCAGCAGGTGAAGCCGGCGACGTCCATAGCTGCTGAATCAGTGCAACCAGTAAGACACAGATCAGCTCCGTGACTGATCTTTGACAGTACTCCCCCGCTTACGAGATTTCCCCACATGTGTTGGAGGGAGATTTCCAATGCAAATTGGTCACCAAGCGTGGGGTTGAAACATCTGCAGCCGGAACCCAAGATCTCTCTTCTGGGCCGTACCCTTTCCAATCAATCAGATAGAGTAACTTTCCCAGGGAGTATTTGGAGTCCAATATGTCTTTAATCTCATACTGGTCTGTGGCATCTGCAACAGGTGCAGGGGGCAAGAAGAAGGGCGAGAAGCGATTGAGGATCAATGACCTGAGCAGGGAGACATGGAAGGCATTGGGGATCCTGAGATGAGAGGGCAGGTGGAGCTTGAAAGCCACTGGATTGATCTGACGGATAATAGGAAAGAGACCAATGAAGCGAGGAGCAAAATATCATTGAGGGCACCCAGAGTCGGATGTGCTTGGTAGAGATCCAAACTCTATCGCCTGGTAGGACCAGGACGACGATGATCTGCTGCCGTTTTATGCCTGGAAGCAGCCAGGTGAAGGCCCTTAGAAACCTCTTCCCAAATTAAGTTGAAGGTCTTTTGGGTTTCAGCAGCTGCTGGTATGAGAGGAGAGATTGGAACAGGAAAGGGAACAGATGGGTGCTGTCTGTAGACAGAGAAAAAAGGAGATTTTCCAGGACTGGCATTGGGTTGGTGGTTTAAGGCAAACTCTGCCCATGGCAAAAGGTCCACCCAGTCATCCTGGTGAGCTGAGATGAAGGCATGGAGATAACGTTCTACATTTTGATTGACACGTTCTGTTTGCCCATTGGTCTGGGGATGAAAGGCAGATGAAAATTCCAATTTAATCCCAAAGGAGTTGGCCAAGGCTCTCCAGAACCGAGCGGTAAATTAAACTCCCCTGTCTGAGACTATGTGTGAAGGCATCCCATGGAGATGAAAGATCTCCTTGATGAAGGTCGTGGCAAGACTGGTAGCTGTAGGTAGGCCTGAGAGGGGAATCAAGTGACACATTTTGGAGAACCGATCCACCACTACCCAAATAACCGTAGAACTGGCTGAGGAGGCAGATCAGAGATAAAATCCATGGAAATACAACGCCAAGGTATTTCGGGAGCCAGTAAATTTAGAAGCAGTCCAGCTGGGGCAGACGTTGAAGACTTTGATTGTACACAAACCATACAAGCTTTTACGCACTCCTTAGCGTCCTTCTGAAGAGAGGGCCACCAATAATGACACTGAAGAAGGCTACAGGTACAATGTACACCAGGATGTCCAGAGAACTTGGAGTCATGAGGAGTTTGGGATGAAGTGTGGGCACCACAAATGTTCTACCTGGAGGAGGCTGCGTGGGCAAGAGTTGAGTAGTGGCTAGAATTTGGTGCGGAGGGATGATGGGACCAGGATCTAGGTGATTCTCAGAGTCATTGACATCGAACAAGTAAGGAATATAGTACAGAAGAAGCTCAGGAACAAGTGTTGCTCAAGCAACCAGAAACTGGTCTGAGTGGGATTTAATTAGGGAGACACATGGGAGGCTGGACAGGAAATAGCAGGAAGGAAGGCATATAAACCAGCAGGTGAAGCTGGTGTCATAGCTGCTGAGTCAGTGCAGCCAGAGCAGAGCACAAACTTGTGGGACTGCATGTGTCAGCAGACCTACAGCAGCAAAGGTAGAAAACATATGCAACCAGTAAGACACAGATCAGCTCCGCAGCTGATCTGTGACATTTCCATTCATGACAGCTTGCTTTCTGTTGACATGCTATGATTGGCTATAGCTAATCACATGGTACAGGGTGCTGTGATTGGCCCAGGTACCATGTGATAGCTGTGGGTCAATCACAGAATCACTACAAAAAGCACAACTGTTATGAATGAAACTCATGCATAACAGTTGTGTATATATTGTGATCATGTGATCACCTAGCGATCACCTGATCCCCCGACAGTACCAGGAACTATATACCGGCCATAGCAGGTATGGAAACAGCTTGCTGGACGCCCCAGGGGGCATGCCAGTGTGCTTGTGCAAAGCAATGTAGATAAATTGCTGAACCTGCCTGTGCCACCCTCCCACAGTGAAAGTACTGTGGATGGCCATAAAACGGTTAAAAGAAATCTAAATAGCAACTTAAAAAATGTAAAGATGCAGTAATATGGGCTAGCTCATATTACCTCTAAGAACAATGCAATGCACCAAAAATTCAAGGTAAATGACAAAACAAGTGTAGCAGAGCCATTATCAGTACTACTGCTACTGCTGGGCTGTGAGTGTAGGCCGAGTAAGCCCTTCCTACCACCCAGTACACAGAGGAAGAGGATATTGATTGTTGTGCTTTCTTTATAATAGATTTGTGTTTTGTGTCTCTTGATACAATTGTGTGCTGCTTTAGATGCTCTATTGAGTTGTATTATCATTGTTAGTTGCTCCACTTGTAGGTAGGGTGTGGTGGGAATAACACACTCAGTCCCAGTACAATAAAAGAACTTGTATTGAAATAAATCAGAGATAGTTCACAAATAGCCCGATGGGAAGACAGACCAAAGGGGAACACTCACAGTTCCAACAAAATGTAGAGAGCAGGATGAAGCAAACTGACAGCGTGTGAGACTAAGAATGCAGCCTAGCCGTCTTGTGCTCAAGCAGGCAGGTGTCCAGAGAAGTTGTGGACTCTCCTCATCAGGAACCTTTACTTGCCACTAGTTCTCTCCCTACCAGGCAGGGTACCTGTACCTACTCTACCAACTTGCACATGCACACCAAACCGGCTCTAAAAAGGCTCTGCCTGACCCAAGATGGCCACCAGAGTCACATGGAGTGACAGCATCCAATGGGATAGCTTCCCCAGGAAACCATAGAGGAACCTGTTCCTCCCGACTTCCTCCCCAACTGCAGTGCCTGCAGGAGAGAACCACCTGCAGTGGAGAAAGTAGACTGCACCTGCCAACACATGTTTCTTCCCAAGGTCACACCAGAATTGTACCATGTTCAAAATGCACTGCACTTGTGATCTGCAGCAGGTATCAGCGTTAACTTAAAGTGGAGCTCCAGCCCCCCCACCCTCCAAAAATTAAAAGTCAGCAGCTACAAATACTGTAGCTGCTGACTTTTAATATTAGGACACTTACCTGTCCAGGGGTCCCGCGATGTCGGCACCCTAGTGATTCACCTGCAGTGAAGCCTTGCAGTTTCACAGCCAGTTTCCTACTGCACAAGTGCGAGCCTGCTGCATTTTATGAATGGCCCGGCAGCGGTGGAAGAGGGAGGGGGGCTGAACTTCCAGATATGGCAGCGGAGGGGGAGGAAGAAAATAAGCGGAGCTTCCCCTTTTGGTAGAGCTCCGCTTTAACCACTTCAGCCCCGGAAGGATTTCACACTTTAGGACCAGAGCACTTTTTGCGATTCGGCACTGCGTCGCTTTAACTGACAACTGTGCGGGCGTGCGACGTTGCACCCAAACAAAATTTGCGTCCTTTTTTTCCCACAAATAGAGCTTTCTTTTGGGGGTATTTGATCACCGCTGCGTCATTTCTGATTGCTGCTATAAACAAAAGAAGAGCGACAATTTTGCAAAAAAGAAAAAAAAAATTTTTACTTTTTGCTAAAATACAAATCCAAAAAAAAAAAAATATAAAAAAACATTTTTTTCCATCGGTTTTGGCCGATTTATATTCTTCCTCATATTTGTGCTAAAAAAAAAAACTCGCAATCGGCGTTTACTGATTGGTATGCGCAAAACTAGTAATGGCGGCGATCTGCGATTTTTAGCAGTACAGCGATATTGTGGCGGACATGTCGGACCATTTTGACACTTTTTTGGGACCATTGGCATTTATATAGCGATCAGTGCTATAAAAATGCATTGATTACTGTGTAAATGCCATTGGCAGTGAAGGGGTTAACCTGGGGGGGGTTAACCAGGGTTAACTGTGTTCCCTGGGTCTGTTATAACTGTATTAGTGTTTGACTGGCAGGGGAAGGGGAGTGATCACGGCTTCCATATAGAGGAACTGTGATCACAACCCTTCCCCCTCTCACAGAACGGAGATCCGTGTTTACATGCGCGGATCCCTGTTCTTTCACTGCAGGGGGGGGGATCGTGGGTAGCCGGCGGAGATCGAGTCCGCCCTACCCAATCCCTGCCCCCCCCCCGGACACAGTGAGCGCGCGCGCTCACAGTGCACGATCTGGCAGCCACTGTCATATGACGGCGATTTGCCTAATAGAGCCACCTTGTCGCCGTCAACCTGCGGATGGCGGTCGGTAAGTGGTTAAAGAGGAGCTTCAGTCATTGTTGTGTTTATTAAAAGTCAGCAGCTACAAAAAGTGTAGCAGCTGACTTTTAATAAACACACACTCACCTGTCCCAGGATCTAGCAATGTGCTCATCTGAGCCATCCCTTCTCTCTGTCTTCTCTCCTCGGTACCGGCATCTCAATTGTGGGCACCCAGCTGTGACAGATTGCGGCTTCACAGCTGAGTGCACACTGCGCATGCACAAGTCGCTGAGCCTCCTAAATGGTCCTGCAGTTTTCTGGGACCTGTAGCGTGTCCCAAAAGACTACAGGGAAGGAGGGGAAGAGGAGAACTTCCCCTCCCCCTGTTTTGGAACTACATTTCCCATGATGCTCATGTACTCTGCAGTGTAGCTGAGCATCATGTGTAGTTCCAAATAAACACACTATAGAAGGATATACTTTGTTCAGTTTTTTAATTTCAGAGGTTTAAAACCACTTTAAAGCAGACCTGCACTCACCAGAAACACTTTGCCCCATTGGACTCCTTATCTCTCCTCCTTCCCAGGCCCCCAGGCCTCCTTTCTCACCTAGGCAAGAATGTTGTGTCCTTGCTACTAAGTCCTCCTGGGATATGCATATAACATATTGCAAGAGGCTGCAAAATCAGGGACAAACAGTGCTGGAGGGCAGACCTTGTGGCAATTCATTGAAGGCCAGCTGTAAAAATCTGAAAGAGACAACTCAACTAACTGGTGATGTCAGAGATGTAGAAGACACCAGTCCTCAGAAAGGATATCCTGGAACTGGAAAGGATTCAGAGAAGGGCAACAAAGCTAATTAAGGGATTGGGAGACTTTAGTTATGAGAAAAGATTACAAGCTCTGAACTTATTCTCTCTGGAAGAGAGACGCTTGAGAGGGGATATGATTTAAATGTACAAATACTGTACTGGTGACCCCACAGTAGGTACAAAACTATTCCGTGCAAGAGAACACACAAAGACACGCGGCCATTCACTGAAACTAGAAGAGAGGCAGTTTAATCTTAAACTGCGTAGAGGGTTCTTTACGGTAAGAGCAGTGAGGTTGTGCAATTCTCTTCCACAAACAGTGGTTTCAGCTGGGAGCATAGGTAATTTCAAAAACCTATTAGATGGGCACCTAAGGAACCACAACATTGAAGAATATACAATGCAAAACTGACATAAAAGCACACAAATATGTTGGACTTGTGTCTTTTTTCAACCTCACTGACTATGTAACTATGTAAGAAGGTGGCACAGAATCCAGTCTGAAGTAGCAAAATAAAAGATAAAAGCAGGACAATGCTGGATTCGCTGGACATGTGAGTATGTGTTGAGCATAACATAGGTAAGAGGGAATAAAAAAAAAATATATATCATGGGGGTGCGGTGTCTCTTTTTAAGGGTACCTCCGCTTCAGTTGCAGTGAAGCCCCTTCCTATAATGGCCGGGTGCCCACAGTAGGAATGACGGTGCTGCGGAGGCAAGGGGGAGAGATCGGAGGCTCATGCCGGCTGCATTGCTTTTTGTAGCTGCTAACTTTTAATAAACTTAAAACACAGTGGAACTCCGCTTTAAAAATCAGGTATCTGCACCCCCCTCCTCCCCAAAAGTTCAGTTTCAGGAGCTGGGGAGGAGGTCTTAAAGCAGAAGTTCCACTTTTGAGTGGAACTCCGCTTTAAGTCTATGGGGTGGTACAGAACATCTAGCAGTAGTAGGAGTATTCGAGGAAGAAAGCAATCAGGCAAGCCAGAAAACCTTGCACCATCATTATGGTTTCCCTGTTGGAAAAAAACTGCCCATGGCTATCCATTCCTCCACTTCTCTAAGGGTTCTTCCAGATGGGCGCAGTGTCTACTACCCTCTGAAAATATATATTTTTTAAATCCCAAGGAGGATTTAGTATTAAAATAGTGCACAGCAACAGCAAGCCAAGTGTTTCACATGCTCCCATTGACCTTAATGTTTGACAGTCGGTGTTGCCTGTCAAACTCTGCAAGCCAAGTTGGGTTGGGTGTTGGTAAAACTGAGGCTAAACACCCCGTTTTTACCATCCTCTGGCCATCCATGTAAAACAGTCCTAATAAACACACTTTAACAGCTAAGAAGATTCTGTCTGGGGAAAAAAAACTGGAACAGAAGACATTATGAGCCAGTCATACCATGCAATCATTGACTAATGTCTATCTCTAGGATGTCCTAATTTATATTTACAAAGCGACTGAATAAGCAAGCACAACCAACACAAAAGGGTGTCCCCGGGGGTAAATTGTACAGTGCACTTTTCATTGTAAGCGGTTCATGGTCATTGGATGTCTCACTTTGTCTGCTCTCATTATTGATTGACCTTTCAGACAGTGCAGCAAGGGTAATCCTCTCCTGTGTTTATTCTACAAACCTCAGAGACTGAAGTGGAAGTGTTTTACCGAATAGATTACCCTTTACTATCGTGATCATTTGAATTTTTTTACTACAATAGGCAGCTTTAGAACTAGTTATCCTGCGCCTAGTAAATGCTAAAGGAATAAATGAATGTCAGCAACAGTGACGGAAAGTAAGTCACTATTCAACTATACAAAAAAGCCATTTTCTAGGCAGATTGTCCAGGGTACCATAATCAGATATTAGTGATGTGTATTTAATTCAATTATTATAGGCTACTTATGTACACAAAGATGGGCAAAAAATGATATTTAGGATATTTTCTCAATTCATGTTTGCTGTACGGTTAATGACAGCTTTTAGATCAGCGTATGTCAGTCATTATATATCAAACAGACCACACAGTTAATTTTATATTCTTTTTTCTACTTTTTGGGCTCTATTTATAAAAAGTTAATTGAACAAATGTGACAAGTGTTAACGCATGCTTGATTAATTACGACCATATTTTGCTTAATTCAGTAATTTTCTAAGATCGTCAGCCCCATCTAGTGGCCATAATGTTTTTTATGTGCTTGAGGTATTTCAGGAAAAATATCACATTATGGTCACTAGTTGACAAAATCAGGGCCGGTGCCAGCATAAGGCAGCTGCCTTACGGCGCCAGGCCAGGAGAGGGCGCCAAACCCAGGCATTCCTCAACAAGTCGTTTTTCTGGCATCAGCTCTGCTCACAGCTTTACGTAGCTCAGCTGCCTGGGGGGGAGGAGTTGAGTGAGACCAGGGGGAGGGAGCCCTGACCCAGCTTCAGCCACTGCTCCTGTACACCAGAGAGACGATCCCTGCTAAGTTGTGAGAGGAGGAGGAGTCCAGGAGGAGGAGCCAGCAGGAATGCTATGGGAAGTCTTAGAAGAAATCATGGTATGGTGCTGTGCCGCCCCCTCCCCAGCTCATCTCTCCCCTCCATGGACATTGTGCCTGGGCAGGAAGGCTGGCTGCAGTGTATGACGTCTCACTTCACTGTGAGCCCAGCCAGCCCGCTCCTCCTCTTCTCTCCCTGCTTGAACGGGAGAAGAGAAAGAACGATGTGTCTGCTCCAGCCCCGCCCCCTCTGTGTTTGCCCCGCCCACACTCCTATCCCCAGTATGAGAAAGGGGATGTGGTGGGCGGGAGATTCAAAGTGACAACAGCTTCAGCTGCATCTGGGCTATGGCCGCATGATTGGTGCTCCTGTGTGAGCCATCAGATGAGTGGGAGCTGAACTCAACTCTCTCTTTATCTCTTCTCTCCCCCATCTGCCACCCTCCCCAGCTTTGTGTTTAAAGGAGCTTCACACACTTGGCAGGGTGGTTTGCTGTCCAGGTAGCCCAGGCTTTTACAGGCTGCATGCTTTCTCTACACTTAGATGAACCCAGGAGGTGGAGGGCTCTGGTGTCATTGGATGAGATTTGTTGCTCTGATGGGGGGGGGTGATCATTATGGAGTGTAGGTGACAGCTGTGCAGATCTGTAGTGACAATGACCCCAGTATTGGATAGGTGAACACACACTGGATGTGAGCTTTGTCTCCTGTAGACCTTCCTTGCTGTAGGTAGGGATCGGTCCTGGTAGCTGTGTCCCTGTATTGTCTTTATCCTTCAGCTGTATGCTGAGGATTGTGTTGAGCCCCCTGTGTGCTGTCTTTTGTTGTGCAGCAGTACAATGAGGCATTCACACTTCTTTCTGACACTCGTCATGCTTTATCTTGTGGAATTCTATGACTGATAAAAACCTGTCGGACTTTCCCTGCTTATTTACCACCATGAGCTGTAGCCAGCAATGCTGATCTGTGTATTCTGATGGCAGGAAAATCTCCCTGTGGTCAGAATACAATCGCTCAATGGGCAGGATTCCACCTTCTGGATATGGATTGGAAAATCAAGTCTTTTTTTTGTCCAACACGCTGGAGGACTGTCTTAGTTGCTGTTTTTACACAAACTGTCCTGCAGATGTAGCAGTTAGAGGGATGAGACAGACCATTTACCACTGACAGGGGTGCTTAAATGATCAGCTCCTATTTATGTAAAACCTTTATCCCTAAAGGAAAAATGCAGTTTCTTTAACTGATTATAAAGTGTTAGCTGGAGTTTGTCTTCAATTTATTAGTGTATATAATTTTGCTAGTACATCAGACACTCCCCTCCTCTCAGACTGACAATGCTGCTGTGCCCCCTGTGCTCCTTCATCCAAAGTGGGGGAAATCTAATACAGGTGGAATTGTTACTGGCCAGATCACCAGGTGAAAATTGAGGGAAATAAGCCTTAAAAAGAAAACTAATGCAGTGGTCACATCTATTCAGGTATTCTGACAGCCATTGGTGTTGTCTGTCAGAATACAAAGCCCAGAAGGGAGAAGGGGGTGCTCATCCATCTACGTTGTTAGTGTGGATGGAGGAATCTGTTAAGCTGCCTAAGCTATACACTATACAATCTGATTGTACAATCTCCTTTAGTTTCACTGAAATTAGTCCTATGAAGACATACCTGAACATTCTTTTTTAACCACTTGCCGACCGCCAACCGCAGGTTGACGGCGGCAAAGTGGCTCGTTATCGCAAATTGCCGTCATACGACGGCGGCTGCGATAACGTGCTCACTGTGTTCGGGGAGGGCCAGGGAGCAGGTGCGGCGGCTTCGATTGCCGCCGGCTACCCGCGATGGCCCCCCCGGAGCGAAGGAACGGAGGTCCGTGTATGTAAACACGGACCTCCGTTCTGTGAAGGGGGAAGGGCTGTGATCACAGCCTTCCTGTACATGGAGGCTGTGACCACTTCCCTTCCCCTGCTAGGGCAGTCCCCATACAGTTAGAACACGCCCAGGGAACATAGTTAACCCTTAGAGTGCCCCCTGCAGGTTAACCCCTTCACTGCCAATGGCATTTACATAGTAATCAGTGCATTTTTATAGCATTGATCGCTGTATAAATGCCAATGGTCCCAAAAAAGTGTCAAAATGTTCCGACAAGTCCGCTGCAATATTTTTTTGGATTTGTATTCTAGCAAAAAGTAAGAAATTTGGGTTTTTTTGCAAAATTGTCGCTCTTCTTTTGTTTATAGCGGCGATCAGAAATGACGCAGAGGGGATCAAATACCACCAAAAGAAAGCTCTATTTGTGGGAAAAAAAGGACGCAAATTTTGTTTGGGTACAACGTCGCACGACCGCGCAATTTTCAGTTAAAGCGACACAGCGCCGAATCGCAAAAAGGGCTCCGGTCCTAAAGCTGGAAATCCTTCCGGGGCTGAAGTGGTTAATGAGTATCAAATCAGGCAGGCCATTATACTACATAATTGTTAATAAATCTAAAAGTATTGTACAATCAGATTGCATAGGGTGTGGTTAGCCGTAGATGTGTTGCCATATGGGCCTGGGAGGTTGTATTCTAGAGGGAAAAGAGGGTAGTAGTAGGACGATGGAGTGGGGGGGGCACCAAAATGCTCCTTCGCCTGAGTTGACAAAAATCCTTGCACCAGCCCTGCCTGCGATTGCCCTACACATGTTATTTTTCACAGAGCATGTCAGAGTGAGAGCAATCATTCTAGCGTCAGAACTACTGTATAACACTAGCCTGCTGCCTGTATACTACACTAGCATGCCTGTATACTACACTAGCCTGTCTGTATACTACACTAACCTGTCTATATACTACCCTAGCCCTTAACCTAGGTTCAGACTTACGTGCTTAGTGCAAAGTCTGACTTGAAAAATTAAATTTTAGTTTTATTTATCATGATATAGAATAATGGATGTGGGGGCTTTTTAGTGGGCGTGATTTTTTTTTTGGGGGGGGGCAGCATTTCATTCTTGGTCCCGGGCAGCACAATGTCTTGGGCCAGCCCTGGCTATGGTTATTAAAATAAAACAAAGCCCCCTCTCAGACATGGAAGGGCTCAGTCACCACACAATATGTCTTCTATCAATATTTTATCTATGCACACATGATGATACGCATATCAGGATATACACCACACCTTCTTATATGACTTCCTACTATATGACTTTTTTTGGGCATATATGTCCCACTACTGTTGCATGACTGCAAAAACTGAAAAAAAATATGACTCAGCCTATAAGACAGCTGCTCCCAGGCGATACATGTGCATGAATAATGCACAACACCAATGCGTAAACTTTAGAATGCAATTTTTAATGATTTTAAGTTGACTAATCAGGTCACATGGATAAAAGTGCCTTTGGAGGTACAATAGAAAATTGGGACATGTTTTCTCACCCAGGAGCCAAAGGTGCTGCGTACCGCTGCCCAAAGAAATAAATGGTTGTATGCTGTTGTAAATTAGTATATGTCAGTACTTGCGATAAACAAACACATGCATATGGACATAACACCCTGGATGTAGACTGTCGTAGATGTGTATGCATGTTGCTTTATCCAGGTTCTGGTCTATACCCGCATACAGCTATTGATTTCTATGGGCGGCTCTATGTAGCATTTGTGGCTCTCACGGTGGTAATATGCCCAAATTTTACATTTTGCAGCCCCAGCCACACGTGTAAAAAGCACTTAAAAAGTAAAAACTTTTTTTTGATGTATAGAGTAAGGAATGTATAAAACCCTTGTGTATTTTTTTTCTTGTGTCCTCTGTGTCCAATCAAGATTTTCTTTAACCACTTCAATACTGGTCACTTTCATCCCCTTCCTTCCCAGACCAATTTTCAGCTTTCTGTGCTCTCGCACTGTCAATGAGAATTCCACGGTCATGCTACACTGTACCCAAATAAAATTCTTATCATTTTGTTCACACAAATAGAGCTTTCTTTTGGTGGCATTTAATCATCACTGCGTTTTTATTTTTTTCAGATATAAGCGAAAAAAGAGCAAAAAATTTGAAAAAAAACCCCAATATTTTCTACTTTCTGTTTTAAAAGAAATTCAATAAAATCAAATTTCTTCATACATTTATGCCAAAATGTATTCTGCTACATGTCTTTGGTAAAAAAAAATCGGAATAAATGTATAATAATTGGTTTGTGTGATCACGGACAATGTACACAGATAATCATGTACAGATGTGCGCAGATGATCACATGGACATATGTGTGCAGATGATCATTGGGACAGATGATTTTACTGGGACATATGTGGGACAGGTGTTTTTATTGTGTGGGGACATGTTTGGGGACACTGTGGGGGGGGGGGGGGGCGGGCAAGTGTGGGGACATGTGTGGGGACACTGGGGACATGTGTGGGATGATGGCACTTTGTGGGGCACTGTGTGAGGACACTGATCAGTGTGTAAACAGCTGTAAAAAACAGCTCATGCACACTGATCACCGCTGGCTGCAGGATCCGCTCTCACTCTCCTCACTGACAACTTCCGTCTGAGGAGAGGGAGAGCCGATCGCCTGTTTACATCACATCATGGCTGTGATTGGACACAGCCATCATGTGATCAGGAGGGCTAATCACAGAGCTCTCCTGCCGATCTGAGATGCGCTGTGTCTGGGTGACACAAGCACATCGGGATCGCGCTGCTGCGCGGGCATGCAGCCGTGCGATCCCGCAGCCGTGCGATCCCGCTCCTGAAGGACATCCCTGAACATCCACTCAGAAGGAGGAAGCGCCCACCCGGCCGTATATATGCAGTGGCCGGGTGGCAAGTGGTTAAAGCTCAACTCCAGGCACAAGAATAAAATTATCCTTGCAGTGGGTTCCCCACCTTTCAAATGGTTAACTGCTCGTCATGTCTAGGGGTAGAGGGATAAGTAGTAATTCTTACCTTACGTCTCATGCTCCCTCCATTTGTGCGACCACCCTGGCAAAGCTTCCTTTATAAGACACTCCCGGCTGCCGTTGCAAACCTGCCTCCTCCTATATGCAGGGTTAATAACTCTACATGGTACATGATGATATTGAGGGACCACACACAGACCAGAGCATCGGGAAGGTGAGGAGAGCATCAGAGCCTGTTGGACCTGGGGTTATAGGGTAACTCCACCTTCATGGGAAAAAAGCAAATAAAAATAAAAATTAATGTAACAAACGTACACAATCACATCACAAGTCATATTGTAATTGAACAGTATTAAAAATGACCTTTCCTTTTCAATCTGCAGTGCTGTCATGTTCTGTAAATGCAATATGGCAACCTGGTGGTGTTCTGTACACAAAAGGACATCTCCCTTTCTCTTCACTGTTTGTTTTCATGTATAAAAATGACTATATTACAGTAAGGGGAGCATTTCCCCATGATGACCCCATTGGCCATCATGGATACAAAATCAGCACTACTATTCATGTCCTATAAACACAATGATGTTAATAATGATGTAAACATCGATAATACTCTTGGACAAATGTTAAGTTTCTCTTGTTTAATCCATGTCATGATGGATGGTGAGATGTACCTTCCAACTCTACAACAAGAGGGGGAGCTCAACCTGTAGCCCTCCAGCTGTTACAAGTCCCATGAAGCACTGTAAGGTGGCCAGCTACAAGCATGAGTCCTGAAGGCAGAGGCATGGTGGGATTTGTAGTTCTGCAACAGCTGGAAGGCCGCAGGTTGAGTACCCAGCACTATGCAGAAAAGTGGGTGTGGCTAAATTAATTTAAATATTGGGCGTAGCTTAAAATATTTTAATTTGAAACAATGAAGAAACCTCAGATTTAGTGCAATTCACTGACTGTATATACACATCGCCCCCTTTTCCTGTGCAAACACTACACCCCTCTGTACAAAACCCCCCACCCCAGCCCCTGCACACACTGCACCCCTCTGTACATATCCCTCCACCCCAGCCCCTGCACACACTGCACCCCTCTGTACAAACCCCTCCACCCCAGCCCCTGCACACACTACACCCCTCTGTACAAACCCCTCCACCCCAGCCCCTGCACACACTACACCCCTCTGTACAAATCCCTCCACCCCAGCCCCTGCACACACTGCACCCCTCTGTACACATCCTTCCACCCCAGCCCCTGCACACACTACACCCCACTGTACACATCCCTCCACCCCAGCCCCTGCTAAACATGTCTCC
>BLSH010403559.1:55156-68020 GCA_018402905.1 Glandirana rugosa | reverse complement strand
AGTTTCTGCAATAATAACCTGCCAGCATTGGTGCCAGTTTCTGCAATAATTATCAAAAGCATTGGTGCCAGTTTCTGCAATAATAAGTGAAAGCATTGGTGCCATTTTCTGCAATAATAACCAAAATCATTGGTGCCAGTTTCTGCGATAATAAACGAAAGCATTGGTGCCAGTTTCTGCAATAATAACCTGACAGTATTGGTGCCAGTTTCTGCAATAATAACCAAAATCATTGGGGCCAGTTTCTGCAATAATAACCAAAAGCATTGGTGCCAGTTTCTGCAATAATAACCAACATCATTGGCCCCAGTTTCTGCAATAATAACCAAAATCATTGGTGCCAGTTTCTGCAATAATAACCTGCCAGTATTGATGCCAGTTTCTGCAATAATATCCAAATTCATTAGTGCCAGTTTCTGCAATAATATCCAAAATCATTGGTGTTGGTTTCTGCAATAATAACCTGCCAGTATTGGTGCCAGTTTCTGCAATAATATCCAAATTCATTGGTGCCGGTTTCTGCAATATTAACTGAAAGCTATGGTGCCGGTTTCTGCAATAATAACCAAAATCATTGGTGCCAGTTTCTGCAATAATGACCTGGCAGTTGTAGTGCCAGTTTCTGCAATAATATCCAAATTCAATTATGCCAGTTTCTGCAGTAATAACCAAAATCATTGGTGCCAGTTTCTGCTATAATAACCAAAATCATTGGTGCCAGTTTCGGCCACAATTACTAAAATCAGTGGTGCCAGTTTCTGCAATAATAACCAAAAGCATTGGTGCCAGTCTCTGCAATAATAACCAACATCATTGGTGCCAGTTTCATCAATAATAACCAAAATCATTGGTGCCAGTTTCTGCAATAATAACCTAGCAGTATTGGTGCCAGTTTCTGCAATAATATCCAAATTCATCGGTGCCAGTTTCTGCAATAATAACCAAAATCATTGGTGCCAGTTTCTGCAATAATGACCTGCCAGTAGTAGTGCCAGTTTCTGCAATAATATCCAAATTCATTGGTGCCAGTTTCTGCACTAATAACCAAAATCATTGGTGCCAGTTTCTGCAATAATAACCAAAATCATTGGTGCCAGTTTCTGTCATAATTACCAAAATCAGTGGTGCCAGTTTCTGCAATAATAACCAACATCATTGGTGCCAGTTTCATCAATAATAACCAAAATCATTGGTGCCAGTTTCTGCAATAATAACCAAAATTATCGTTGCCAGTTTCTGTAATAATATCCAAAATCACTGGTGCCAGTTTCTGCAATAATAACCAAAATCATTGGTCCCAGTTTCCGCAATAATAACCAAAATCATTGGTGCCAGTTTCTGCAATAATAACCAAAATCATTGGTGCCAGTTTCTGCAATAATAACCAAAAGCATTGGTGCCCGTTTCTGCAATAATAACCTGCCAGTATTGGTGCCAGTTTCTGCAATAATAACCAAAATCATTGGTGCCAGTTTCTGCAATAATAAACAAAAGCATTGGTGCCAGTTTCTGCAACAATAGTTGAAATCTTTGGGGCCAGTTTCTACAATAATAACCAAAATTATTGGTGCCAGTTCTGCAATAATAACCGAAAGCATTGGTGCCAGTTTCTGCAAAAATAACCTGCCAGTATTGGTGCCAGTTTCTGCAATAATAACCAAAAGCATTTGTGCCAGTTTTTGCAATAGTAACCAAATCATTGGTGTCAGTTTCTGCAATAATAACCTAAATCATTGGTGCCAGTTTCTGCAATAATAACCAAAATCATTGGTGCCAGTTTCTGCAATGATAACCAAAATCATTGGTGCCAGTTTCTGCAATAATAACCATAATGATTGGTGCCAGTTTCTGCAATAATAACCAAAATCATTGGTGTCAGTTTCTGCAATAATAACCTGCCAGTATTGGTGCCAGTTTCTGCAATAATAACCTAAATCATTGGTGCCAGTTTCTGTAATAACCAAAATCATTGGTGCCAGTTTTTACAATAATAACCTGCCAGTATTGGTGCCAGTTTCTGTAATAGTAACCAAAATCATAGGTGCCAGTTTCTGCAATAATAACCGAAATCATTGGTGCCAGTTTCTGTAATAATAATTGAAATCATTGGTGCCAGTTTTTACAATAATAACCTGCCAGTATTGGTGCCAGTTTCTGTAATAGTAACCAAAATCATAGGTGCCAGTTTCTGCAATAATAACTGAAAGCATTGGTGCCAGTTTCTGCAATAATAACCAAAAGCATTGGTTCCAGTTTCTGCAATAATAACCAAAAGCATTGGTGCCATTTTCTGCAACAATAACCTGCCAGTATTGGTGCCAGTTTCTGCAATAATAACCAAAATCATTGGTGCCAGTTTCTGAAATAATAACTGAAATAATTGGTGCCAATTTCTGCAATAATAACCAAAATCATTGGTGCCAGTTTTTGCAATAATAACCTGCCAGTATTGGTGCCAGTTTCTGTAATAATAACCAAAATCATTGGTGCCAGTTTCTGCAATAATAACCAAAATCATTGGTGCCAGTTTCTGCAAAAATAACCTACTAGTATTGGTGCCAGTTTCTGCAATAATAACCGAAAACATTGGTGGCAGTTTCTGTAATAATAATTGAAATCATTGGTGCCAGTTTCTGCAATAATAACTGAAAGCATTGGTGCCATTTTCTGCAATAATAACCCAAAATCATTGGTGCCAGTTTCTGCAATAATAACCTGTCAGTATTGGTGCCAGTTTCTGCAATAATAACTGAAATCATTGGTACCAATTTCTGCAATAATAACCAAAATCATTTGAGCCAGTTTCTGCGATAATAGCCCCCAGCATATATGGTCAGTTGCATTATGCTATTTTAAAACCCTGCAGCATGAAGGAGCTAATTAACACTGACATTGGCATATAATTCAGCACAAGGGGTTAATGAACACTGCTATTGATCTCTAATGCATTAGAGATCAATAGCAGTGTTCATTAACCCCTAAGTTGAATTAGTGGCCAGTCAGTGTCAGTGCATTACCCCTTAATGCTGCATATACCTGATATGACCCAGTTCTTGGACCTCACACTTGTGGCCATCTTAAGCATTATTTTGTCCAGGAAACATAACTATTTCAGCCATTTTGTTCTTCTATATCCTACCCAGAAAAAAACTGTTAACATTGCTTTACAGTTTGGTAGACCATATACTCAAAATTGCAGAAGACGGATATTATTACTTTAATTTCACTCAAGTCGGTAGCCAGGAGCTTTCCGGGGATGGTGGGTATCCACTCCAGAGACCCTGAGAGGATTTAGCAGAGGGAGATCACAAAATGGCACAAACAGACTCTGTCCTCACCCTCTCCCAGTGCTCCTTGTGACACTCTGATTCAGCCTCCTTCAGCTACTTTGTGCCGCCTGCTCAGTTCCTGCCAGAGAGCCTAGACAGTACCATGGGCAGGCACAAACTCCCAGTCCTCTCCCTGTGCTCCTTCTGCAACACTATGGGGCTAATTCACTATATCGCGAATATGCGATCGCACGACGCCTTAATATAATGCCCATTATTATTTGGCGATCATGCGAATGCAAAATCACGTTATTGCCGCAAATATGCCTTCTTAATCGGCATATGTGGGAATAGCTGATGTCAATTGGGCTTGAACCTGCAGAATCCATTGAAGACTTGTATGGACATGATTTGCTTGAAAAAGCGTATGGGAACTACCGCAGCAAAATGGAAACAATTGGTGAATATGAACACCGGTAGGATCCGAACCTGTAGCTCTAAGCTTTGAAGGTATCAGAAGGAACCACTACACTATTGACTTGAGCACAATCGACCATAGAAAATACATTTACTAATCTTGGATTCTGTTATTTCTCTACAAACTAACTGCCGGCACATTAACTAGTGTGTGATTAGTCCAATTCTACACTATAATATTATTGAATATGTACATACCATTGCATAAGCTCATAATATGGAAGCAATCAAACTGATGGGCATTGGCGAATATGCCTTCACATATTTTCAGAATATAATGCCAAGTACAATGCAAGGTGTAGTGATGACACCGGTAGGATCCGAACCTGTAGCTCTAAGCTTTGAAGGTATCAGAAGGAACCATTACACTATCGACTTGAGCAGAACTGACCATAGAAAATACATTTACTAATCTTGGATTCTGTTAATTCTCTACAAACTAACTGCTGGCACGTTAACCAGTATGTGATTATTCCAATTCCACATCATAATTAATATGTACATACCATTGCATGCATTTAAAGAATTCATAGTATGGAAGCAATCAAACTGATGTGCATATTTTCAGCATTTAATGCTGAGTACAATGCAAGCTTTCAGAAGGTGATACCATCCATACCATTGAACTACTCTGTGAGTTAGATAGCCTTGTTTAAATGTATCATGTAGGCTTGCTGATACCGTACAAATCATGGTACCAGCCAAACTTTGAACAGTCAGAATTGTTTGACATTCATGTCAGCTGGGATTACTATTGATCTGTGATTAGCTGAAGCTATTCGTATGGTACAGTTGTTGAGATAAGCCCAAGTACCATGTGATAGTTGGGGCTCAATCCCAGCTCACCAATCTAGGTAACCAAGCTGATATTAAAGTGGTGCCTCTGCCCCCCCTACCCCCACCACAGAAAATGTACAAGTCAGCATCTACACATCCTACAACTGCTGACTTTAATTATTAGGACACTGTCCTGGAAGCTAGAGATGTTGGCACCCCAGCCCATGTTTCCATTGGCTCTCAGGTGCTGTCACCTCCATTGCTGATTCCCTACTGCTTTCTGAATGGCCTGGCAGCAGGAAAGGAGGAGGGGGTGACAAATTTCTGCCATACCTCGCTGCAGTGAGGTCTGTCTGAAGTGGTGGCAGGTAAAGGTCCAAAACAGGTCCCCACCCCCCCAAAAAGGTGCCAAACGTGGCATCAGAAGGGGGGGGAGAGATAAGCAGAGCTTCCACTTTTGGGTGGATATCTAAGGCCCCTTTCACACCTGTGCAACTTGTCCTGCGACTTGAGACTGCAAAGTCGCCTGTCAAGTTGGACCCCGCGATTTCCAATGAGTAGCATTCATAGCTGTCTGACTTCAAGTGGTATCAACTTCAAACTAGTTCCCGAACTACTTTGGTCCGAGTTTGATATGACTTGAGGTCCCTAGACCTCAAGATTACACAGGCATTGGTTCAAGTCACATCAAAGTTGCATGACTTTCAAGTCACACAAGTGCGAATGGGGCCTAAGCCAAAGGTGTTATCCTAAAAGTAATGCAGTTTGCCCACAACATTGTCCCAACTTCAGGGAATGCCTGAGT
Organism: Glandirana rugosa; assembly: GCA_018402905.1. Taxonomy (NCBI): domain Eukaryota; kingdom Metazoa; phylum Chordata; class Amphibia; order Anura; family Ranidae; genus Glandirana; species Glandirana rugosa. The sequence continues at coordinate 62,692 of BLSH010403559.1, read as the reverse complement.
AATATTGAGAGCTAGGAACCTCAAGTCACACCAAAGTAGTACAGGGACTACTTTGAAGTTGGTGCCATTTGAAGTAGCACAGATATGAATAGTTTCAGGAAAAGTCAGCCAAGTATAAAAGGAGTGTATATAAGCAGCTCTCTCGGAGATATATATATATATATATATATATATATAATATAATATAAAAGCAGCTCATATATATATATATATATATATATATATATAATATATATGGTCCAAGTTTGGGACCTCCAGCACCTATGGTTCTGCACAAGGTCTTATTGCAAGCATTGGGTGATTGGGTGAGGCTGTGCTGCCTGTGCACTGTTTTTTTAACCCCTTGGATCCCACACTCGCATTCATTGCACACTTCACTTGAATGAGCCATGCTTGGCAGGCTACACCTGGTAAGTGTGACAGGGTGTATAATTCCTACTGGGGCTGAGACATGTGTACACCCCTGGCCAGTGGGCGGATGTGGTGGAATGGCCCAGTGGGAAGGCCCTAGGGAATGTTGGTGGTCAGAAGGGGGGGTGGCACAGGTCTAAAGCTGTTTAAGGGGCCCCAAAATTCCTGATGGCTGCCCTGGCAGGAAGTGAATGTGTGGTGATTAGAGTTGAGCGAACACCTGGATGTTCAGGTTTGGCCAAACTTTCGGGTTCGGTACCGAACGTTATCCGAACTTTACCCCGGACCCCGAACCCCATTGAATTCAATTGGGACCCGAACTTTTCGGCACAAAAATGACTGTAAAAAAGTCCTGGAAAGTGCTAGAGGGCTGCAAAAGGAAGAAAAATTGGAGATGTTATTAGATCTGCAATCTGTCCCTCAAAGCCGTAGTAATCTCTACCTAGGTCCAGTATCAGATCGTTCTGTAATCAGATTGTTCTGTAATGCAGGATGAGAGATCGTTCTGTAATTCGATCGTTCTGTAATGCAGGATGAGAGATTGTTCTGTAATCAGATCTTTCTGTAATGCAGGATGAGATGTTATAGATCTACAATCTGTCCCTCAAAGCAGTAGTAGTAATCTCTACCTAGTTATTATCACTGCAACCTGTCCCTCACAATCTGTCCCTCACAGCGCCGGCAGCATCCTCTCCCTACACTAACCTGAGAGCATGTGACATGCAGCACTGTGACTCCAGTCTCTTATAGAGGCTGGGTCACATGATGTACTGGCCAATCACAGCCATGCCATTAGTAGGCATGGCTGTGAAAAACCAATGAAACGCACTGCAGCTATTCAACATGCGTGATAAAATACCAGAACCCGACCCCGAACATTTTTCTCAAACGTTCGGGTTCGGATTCGGGACACGGACACCCGAAAGTTCGGTACGAACCCGAACGTTACAGTTCGGGTTCGCTCAACTCTAGTGGTGATCCCACATGAAATAAATTAACCCCACCCCCACCAAATATAGCTACCGCATCCTCTCCCACACGGTGTAAGCACAAGTATATTTCCTACACTTACCCGTCAAATGAGTAGCACCTCCTCTGCTGAAATGGAACCTTGCTATATCCACCTATATAGAGATCCTGACCAGCAAAGGCACTTCCAGGTAAACACAATGACATTCCCGGGTCAGAGGACAAAGCCACAATTACTTGCGAATATTTGATCACAATCACAGTTTTTTTTAGTAATAGGCAGGTGAATGACAGACAAAGGCTCAGTTTGAGACATACAACACTGCCTATCCACCAGCTAAATTCATTATGAGTGCCAGTTCACACTTGTGCAATGTTGGAACCCTGCAAATCCACTGCAGGGTCCCGCATCTCATTTCACACTGCCATGTGTGACCTGCTGGGAGTGTCAATACATTGTTAATGACACCCCAATTTCAGCTCACATATCACAGTGCAAACTAACAGTTCAGACATTAATCGGATCGCATGGGTGTGAACACCCATGCAATCCAATTCTGGTGCGGACCAAAAAAAAGGGTCCTGTGCGAGTTTGGTCCGAATGCAATGCAAATTCAGCCATACTACCTGTATGGCTGAAATCACATTGCATGGACAGCGCATGTGACTTGTACTGCGGTGTGAATCAGACACAATCTTGCACAGCGCAGCAGTGTGAACCAGCACTTGCCTGCAATTTTCAGACCTGTTAAAAGAAAAGACTCCACTTAAACAACCTATCATTTACTTGCAGGTGTGCTGAAGAGATTCATTTTTTTTAATCCACGATTACACCTTCTCAGTTTGTCATTAGCAAGACAGTTCACTTCTCCAAACCCAGCTCCTCCCCAAAACAAATTTAAAAAAAAAAACGCTCAAGAATTTTCATTTGCACAGCAGCAACACAATTATGTACATTCATTTAGTGGCATTAGTATATTAGGTGGTACATTTAGACAAACATTTAGCAATTGGGATCTAATGGCCCTGCTCATAGGAGCTTAAAATCTAAAATTTTTCCAAGCCTTATAGTGGACATCAGCAACAATACACAACATTGACAGCTAAGCCACACTTTTGATGGACAAAATGCACAAGAATTTCAACTAACAGCCCAAGTGGGGAGTTTTTCATTATGCACAATATCAGCCCTACTCCCCCAAAAACCACAGCAAATAACACGGCCTCTTCGCAGGGCAAACCAACCCCTCTACTGCAGCCATTTATATAACATAGGTTGCATTGTTAGCACACCGACATACCCAATGGAAGTACACGCCCAAAAGTGTCATTCAATCTGTTCCTTCATGTCTGCCTAACTCTATAGTGATTGCACCTGATAAACAAGAACACTTACAATTTGCAAATGTGTTAGCCCACACGATATTGTCAAAACGCCTGCCTTTACAAAAAACATGAACTTTAATGGCATCCCAGTCCTAGTCCATAGGGTTCAATATTGAGTTGGCCCACCCTTTGCAGCTATAACAGCTTCAACTCTTCTGGGAAAGCTGTCCACAAGGTTTAGGAGTGTGTCTATGGGAATGTTTGACCATTCTTCCCAAAGCACTTTTGTGAGGTCAGGCACTGATGTTGGACGAGAAGGCCTGGCTCGCAGTCTCCACTCTAATTCATCCCAAAGGTGTTCTATCCGGTTGAGGTCAGGACTCTGTACAGGCCAGTCAAGTTCCTCCACCCCAAACTCACTCATCTATGTCTTTATGGACCTTGCTTTGTGCACTGGCCAAAATCAAGAGGGGGGATTATGGTGTGGGGTTGTTTTTCAAAGGTTGTTCTTTCACACTTGTGCGACTTGAAATTCGTGCGATTTTACCGCGATTTGCTACAATTTTTTGCTGCAATGTTTTGCAGTGATTTTGATGTGACTTGAAGCAATAGCTGTGTAATCCTGAGGTCTATGGACCTCAAGTCGCATCAAAGTCGGACCAAAGTAGTGCAGGGACTACTTTGAAGTCACTGCGACTTGAAGTTGCACAGTTATGAATGGTACTCATTGGGGAACGACGTGTCATGTGACTTTGCAGTCCCAAGTCGAAGGAAAAGGCGCACAAGTGTGAAAGGGGCCTGAAGATGATTTCCAATGAGCACCATTCATATCTGTGCAACTTCAAAGTAGTCCCTGAACTACTTTGGTCCGACTTTGAAGCAACTTGAGGTCGATAGACCTCAGAATTACACAGCTATTGCTTCAAGTCACATCAAAATCACGGCAAAAAATTGTGGCAAATCGTGGTAAAGTCATGCGACTTTCAGGTTGCACAAGTGTGTAAAGCGGCCTTAGTCCAGGTTTACATAGGTGTGATGCAGGAACCAGCACGATTTCAGCACCTGCATCACACCTCTCCCACAGGCAGTTCACACTGCCTTCTGTGAACCGCTGCGGGTGTCAGTACAATATTAATGACACCCCCAGATTGGTTCATAGATCGTAGTGCTACCTGTGGATTCCGATAAGAATCAGATAGCATGAGTGAGAACACCCATGCAATCTGATTCTGGTGCGGGAAAAAAAAGGTCCCTGCACTGCTATAGCTGCAAAGGGTTGGCTAAATCAAATTTGAACCCTACAGACTAAGACTGGGGTCCCAATACTTTTGGCAAGATCACAGATTGTGCAAGATTTGCAATGGTGGTGGAAACCTCGTCCACATAAATGCTACATTTATATAAAACTTGGGGAAGGACATGAGTTATGTTTAACAACACAGGAAGAGCTGACAGCCTTTCTACAGGACGTGGCATCTTTGGGATCTGAACCTATGAATCCCAGGTTTGCTCAGCAGAAGTGCTAAGCCCTTAGCCACATTAATGGAGCATCCATTGCTGTAATTTCAAACAGTCCTAAGTCTCAGGGGTGCAATAAATGAACGAATGCAGATGTACTGTTGAAGGCTGCATAACCATTGAGCAACCTGTTTCTGGCATATGCCATTTGTTTTCAAGGTTTGTTATGGCTCAGTACTGTGAGCATTCTGCTATAGAACATCTCTCATTTTGGGGAATTTGGCTTGGTAAGAAGCTGCAATTATTGCTGGATGTGAAGTGTTAAGGCTGATTATAGTCCTTGCCCATAGAAAACATGTGACACAATTTGCAATAGTGGTGGAACCCTCCTACACATAAATACTACATTTAGACATAATTTTGGTAAGGACATACGTTTTGAGAACAGAAAACCTCTCTTCATGAAGTGACATGCTCGGGATGCAAATCCAGAACCTCTATGTTCCTAGGTAGAAGCGTTAAGCTGTTAGCCACCAGTCTGCAAAGTGTGCAACCCTCTTACACATAAATACACATATACTGCATTTCTTTGGGCATATAGGTGGTGGAATTACATTAGTCTGGAGTTTATTCTGTTCTATTTGGTGGTGTTTGGAGTGTAGAACAGTGATGTTATTGCAACAGCAATGGTATTGTTTGTGGTTTGTGAAGATACCTGTGTGAGTTTGGCAAAAGATTTTAATGAGATGGACAGCAACAAGCGAGAGACAGAGATTTTTAACAAAACATGAGAAGATTAAACATTCTAACATTCTTAAAAACAAATTTAGATTATGAAATAGCAACATTGTTGCAGGGACAATTTGTTTGAGAGAAAGATACATTTCATCTCAACATGAAAAGGTTTTCTTTAGGGAAGTTACAATTGTACCATTAGAATCAATGGTTGAAACTTACATTGGGCTATATAGCGCAAATTTGCCTTCTCAAGAAGGCATTATAGACAAGCGCGAATTTGCGAATTTACTATAGCGCCTCCAAAAAAGGCATGGGAGTTAAAATGAGGGAATTTTCTTGTCTGAGCATGCTCAGCTGTGCTGAAAAATTGTCAGGAAAAAAGGGGGAATTTGGCTCTTTTCAGACTTTCAATGATATTTCAGGTTATACATTACTTTTTAAAACAATTTAAAAGCAGATCATCATTAAACAAGATACTACATTTTTAAGAACCATTTAGGTGATCATATCATGCTCTAAACATTATTTCCATGTGCAATTCCCTTGCTTCTACCACAACTAGTTTTTTAGTCAGTCACTGATGTCTGGGCGCTATAGTGAATTTGATTCTGGGAGTATTTTCTCCTTCAGGGCTTTAGTGAATTCAATTTTCGCGCTAATTAGTGCAAATTTGCAATTCTGCTCATTAAAATTTGCGCGAAGGCAGAATCGCTCTATAGTAAATGACCACCAATGTGACTGCGGTGCTCTTCAGCCTTCAGACTTTCAGCTTCTCCATTCTGCCCGCTCGCACCTGGCGCTGTGTGGTATAGTGGCGGGAATGCGCCATGAAAATCACATCAATCTGTCTCTGACGAATAGGAGCGCTCGCCACACACACTCTCACAGGCTCTGCCAGACCCGCCCCCAGCCCTGAGCTCCGCTACCCAAATGTGGAACTGAGGAATAATTGAATGGATGCAGTTGCTGATTGGAACGGCGTTCCTGCTGTGAAATAAGTGCAGGGACGCCGTTCCCACGCGCTCCCACAGGACTCAAGCCCTGGGAGATATCCATTAACATTTCCCAAAAAATGAAAAAAAAAGGTATAATCCACCTGGATTAGACTAAGCAGTTGCAAAGATATGCAGTTTTAGTAACACAGGTCAAAGTTAAGGGGTAAGAATACATTTCAATCCTGGTCAAATAATTACTGTTTTCTGCTACCAATTTTAAAATGATTATTTATAGTTTATATGAGAGAGAGAGAGAGAGAGAGAGATATCTATATGTACATATAAATCTATCTATCTATATATATTTATATATAGATGTGTACAGTATCTCACAAAAGTGAGTACACCCCTCACATTTTCGTAAATATTTTATTATATCTTTTCATGTGACAACACTGAAGAAAAGACACTTTGCTACAATGCAAAGTACAGGCAGTCCCTGAGTTACGAACATCCGAGTTACGAACGACTCCTACTTACGAACGAGGTGGTGTGATGTCACTGTTGGCCGCTTGCGCTCCACACTGGTCCCAGATATGGCTGAGCAGCCATCTTGCAGCGCCAGATACATCCCACATGTTTGCAGCACTCGTACGTTTATTTCCCAAAGACAATCTCTGGATATGATGCTGAGCCATGTGCACTCAACTTCTTTGGTCGACCATGGCAAGGCCTGTTCTGAGTGGAACCTGTCCTGTTAAACCGTTGTTTGGTCTTGGCCACCGTGCTGCAACTCAGTTTCAGCGTCTTGGAAATCTTCTTATAGCCTAGACCATCTTTATGTAGAGCTGCAATTATATTTTTCAGATCCTCAGAGAGTTCTTTGCCATGAGGTGCCATGTTCAACTTCCAGTAACCAGTATGAGAGAGTGAAAGCGATAACACCAAATTTAACACACCTGCTCCCCATTCACACCTGAGACCTTGCAACACTAACGAGTCACATGACACTGGGGAGGGGAAATTACTAATTGGGCCCAATTTGGACATTTTCACTTAGGGGTGTACTCACTTTTGTTGTCAGCGGTTTAGACATTAATGGCTGTGTGTTGAGTTATTTTGGGGGGATAGCAACTTTACACTGTTATACAAGCTGTACACTCACTACTTTACATTGTAGCAAAGTGCCATTTCTTCAGTGTTGTCACATGAAAATATATAATAAAATATTTGCAAAAATATGAGGGGTGTACTCACTTTGTGAGATACTATATATATATATATATATATATATATATATACAGTACATATATACATTCTGAATGGCAAGCAATTATCCTAGGACCATGAGTGCAGCAGCAGCTATGATCCTGTTCTCAATATTCACAGCTGCCCAATCACTTTTATTAATTTACAAAAAAAAAAAAAAAAATAAACCACCCTTGTCTCCAGTGCACATGCACAAATTCGCATGTAGGTCTGGCACACATATGTAAACAGTGATTGCATCGTACATAAGGTACCGCCGCGAACATCAGAGTGAGAAATGTAAAAAGTGAATTGCATAACACGTTAGGTATCACTGTAAACATCAGAATCAAAGCAATAATTCTAGTGCCAGAGCTCACGTTTAACTCTATGGAGTTAAAGGATAACCTGTAAAGGCTTTTAAAGTGTGACCTATGGACAATTTCAGTCA
>BLSH010403536.1:297886-322906 GCA_018402905.1 Glandirana rugosa | reverse complement strand
AGCCCATTCCTGTATGATTAGTGATTGCATATACGGGGATTGAGAGGCCCGGGGGGGGGAAAAAGGTCCTTGAATGAAGAGTAGATTGTTTAAGTGGTGTTTGGGGAGTATATTATCCTCCACTGCAGTTAAGCTAGAGTGTGCTTTATCTCCTATCTAGAGTAGGTGCTTTTCGAGTAACACTGGTATTTTGAAATAGTAGGTGGGGGGATCGAACACGGTACTTTAGAGACGTGTGCTGACTATAAACCGCAATAGAGGTGGGAAACCTTTTCCTTAAGTGTATGGTGCGTGGTCTGAGATCGCGATCTCGTGGATTTCAGCCTCCCTAATCATAGGTAAAAGATTGTTTGTGCAGTAGAAATAATCAATCCTAGTAAATATCTTGTGTGGGTTTGAGTAAAATGTGAATTCCTTTTCCAAAGGGTGGAGATAACGCCAAATATCAGTCGTGTGCAGAGATTTCATGGCACAAGCTAGGGGGGTGGATGATAAAGTTTTATGGTCACAATGAGCTTTTCGTGGATGAGATCTATCCTCTATTTCGTGTGAGATCGAATTGACGTCACCTCCTATTATATGAGGGGTTTGTGGTGAATTTGTTAGATGAGAAGTAAGTTCCTGGAAAAAGGGGGGGGGCCCGGAGAGTTAGGGGCATATACGTTAGTGATTAGTATGTCCTTACCCGATAAGCGTAAGTGAGCAGTTAACATGCGGCCTTACATCGCCGAGCTTGAGGAAATGACTTCACAAGGCAGAGCCTTGTGGATTAGGATGGCTACACCGGCTTTACGACCAATGGCCTCAGAGCCTATTACTGTTCCTACCCAGAGCTTTTTGAGGCGCTGGAGATCGGATTGTTTCAGATGGGTCTCCTGCAGTAGTGCAATATCGGTTCCTAGCCTTTTGAGGTGTCTCAGGATCTTCATCCTTTTAATAGGGGATCGAAGACCCTGGACGTTCCATGAAGTGCATCTTATGAAAGTGGCGGGGAATGGGGAGATGAAAGCCGAGTTGAAGGTGGGGGGGAGTGTCCCTTGAGCAGTGGAGGGGAGAGGGAGCAATACCCGGTTGTTGGAGTGGGGAGAGATGTGTTTGAGTGAGAGCTGGAGTGTAGGGGATGGGATGTAGCATGTGTGGGGGTGTCAAGGAAGGATTGGGGGAAATAATGTTGTGTGCAGGTGTGATAAAAAAAATGAACCAAAACATAACTAGTCTGTACTTCGCTTTTTTCCGCATGGGCTCGCAGACAGTAAGTCGCTCCCTACCAACGGCCAAATTAGGAAGTAAGTAGAAAGGGGGGACCAGTGGGGTATTCAAGCTATAGGGGAGATTGAGGCTCATAAAAGATTTTGGGCGAGGCACGACTGTACCGTATGGAACCCATGTGGAGCGGCATATACATAAGTTAGAGACCAGGGATTAACCTAGAAACATGTAACATAAGGTTTCGACGAGGGTGTAACATATCAACTGTTACCTTAGCGGACCCTGGGGATAAGGGTGGCTTCATACTAGACGAGTCCAAAGTCATGGGCCCAACGGGTGACAAACGTACTGTATACCTGCGAATACATTGAGGGGAGGAGAAACGTGAATGAGGAGAATCTTAGGTTGAGCAGGGATTCAGCCCGCTAGATGGGAGTCCGAGGGTTTCATTAGTTTCGGAGAGTCCTTCCTGGGGCTGCGCTGGTTTAGTGCTCTGGGGATCGAGGATGCCCTTTGTGGTTTGGTAGATGGGAGGTCGGGGTTAGTGGCCCGGAGATATTTTTCAGCCTCCTGGGGGTCATGGAAAGTGAGTTGTTCCCCATTTGTTGCTCTCAGCCTCAGTATTGCTGGGAAAGCCAGGGAGAATTTCATTTGTCGTTGGTGGAGGGAAGAGCAGACATGTTGGAATGCTTTGCGCTTTTTGGATACCTCGGCTGAGTAATCAGCGAATATCAGAATCTTTACCCCATCGACAGTGAGCGGGCTCGTTTGCCTGTATTTTGAGAGGATATCGGCCTTGTCCGCATAATTGAGGTACTTGGCAATTATGGTGCGGGGAGACTTGCGGTCAGGTTGGGGGTTCCCAATGCGGTGTGCCCGTTCGACTAAGCAGGGCCTGTTGAAGCCTAAGGCCTCTGGGATGCGGTTCGCGCAGAAATCCATGAGGGCTGAGGCCTGGAGTGTTTCAGGTACCCCCACAAAGCGAAGATTACTCCTTCTCGACCTGTTCTCCAAATCGTCGAGTTTTTGTAAGATGTATTGATTGGTCTTGGATTGGGATTCCTCCGACCGTTGTGATTGGTAAAGTTCGTCCTCTATATTAGAGATTCTGTGTTCAGCCTCATCCAGTCGGGCCTTGTGTTCCCCGAGTTGTTTAGAGATCCGCAGCATCCCCTCAGTGACAGCCTGTTCCACTGTGAGTTTAATCGTGGGGGCTAGAATAGCTGCAACTGCCTGTGCTATTTTCTCATATTGGCCCAGGTCTTCTTGTTGGGAGGAAGGGATCTTGCTCACCTCCATGTCCGCGGATTGCGCGTCACGATCGTTCGTAGCACAGGCCGCATCCCCGGCCTCGATTTGCGGATGTAGCGGTGCGATCCGCAGACCGCCTTTCCCCAGGTACCGCTCCATAGCAGGGTGTCAGGGGGGGTGTCAAGGATGTATCCTGAGCCCGTGGATGCCTCGATGTGAGCCCTTGGTCGGTGTGGATGCAGGTTTTCGGCCGTGGAGCGGGAGCTAGCGCAGAGTGCTGCTACTCCATACGGCGCCGGAACCGGAAGTCTGACCGCATCCCTCTTCTTTTATTTCACTCTAGGGGGTCTGACTCTTTTGAGTCATATCGTCTGTTCTTGAAAGCCATTTTGGTACCTTCATCTATAGGTGGCGCTAGTAACCTGCATTTGGAGAGGCTCCCTGTATGTGCAATAGCTTAGCAAGGTACTATTTTTGTATTTACTGTCCTTACCAAAGCAATAATTATTATTGAAGTGGCCCATTAGACATTTTGGGCAGACTTAGGAATAATATCCTTAGAAGTGACCGCTTGTATGTTATATGTGTTGGCGTGCTGTTGATTGCGGCCGCACGTTCTAGCCCCCCTCTGCTACATCCGACCGCATAATTTTGACCAGTACTCTTCTGGCAATTATTTGGAAATGAATGAAAGTTACCCCTGGGATCAGGGTTCGACAGTGTCACGTAGCTGGTGGTCGAGTCTGACTTGTGCAAAGGACAACCTCTCTTGCGGCCCTGGTTCGAGGACTCCTGGTAGTGGAGACAGGGAATCCTGGAGTACAGGGGGGCGCGAGGGCTGGATATAGTCTCTGGTGGTATCTGAGAATCCGCTGGAGCTCGTGCAACAGAAGGATAGTGATACAGGCCGGGTCCTTAACAGGCTGGCGGTGAAGTACAGAAGGATCAGGCAGGTGGATGGTCGAGTTCAGGCAGGGTCAGCAACGTGCGGGCAACAAAGGTACAAGGAGCAGGCAAAGAGTAGTCGTAGACAGGCCTGGGGTCAGGGCAGGCAGACAGCAAACAAAGTCCAAGGGGAACCCATGTCTTCTAACAGACAGACATATTTCTGGGATTTCTTTCCCAGCTTGTACGGGGCTACACCCTGTTAATTTCTCCCTGTCTTAGCTGTTTACCACATCATCATTTCTATTATCAGGTAACACAACGCTTACAAGGGGTACAAACAATGTGTTATGAATAAGAACAATAATTATGTGTATATAAAGATTTTTGTATTTTTTTCAATATACTATGTAATTGTTTTGTTTACTTTTGTAGTGATTATACACCCCAGCATCTCCATAATCCCCTGAAGAAGCCCAATAGGGCAAAACACGCTGGGAATCTGTGCTCCCACCTAACGTCCTCTGATTGCCCTAATCAGTCAATCTTTCCCAGTCAATGTGAATGTTTGTGCATTAATGGGGAATGTTTGTTGTTTTAATTCACTTATGTTAACCAGTCAACTGGTCCCTATTGGGCAGGGAGACATTTTTATCACGTATTAATAAAGTCTTATATTTTTACTGCATGGTTATATGGTATATATTTTCAGAGGAGGGTTTCATCAGCACCGTTAAAGTCCCAATTCTCCTTTTTCTTTGTCTATCTCATGTTTTTTACTATACCCAGGGATGTGGTGCTGATTACGTTCAGCCATCTTTTTCATTTTTCAACCTTCCGGTTTTTCTTGAAGGTACCGCAGGCCAGGGATAAAGGTGGGGACATTGGGGCAGGCTCGTATAGTAGTTTCCACATATAGGTGGTATCCTTTTCCAAAGAGGGGGTATGCCAGCTCCCAGACAATCGTCCCACTGGTTCCAATATATGTGGGGCAATCACGGGGCTGGAGTTGGGAGCCTTTACCTCAATCATACTGTTTGTTAAGTTTTAAGCCATACCTGGCTCTCTTGCAGGGTATGTACTGCTTGAACTGCAGCCTGCCAGTGAAATGGATGAGGGACTTATCCACACAGATGTTTTTAGCTGGGATGAACACATCCACGAATGTCTGGGAAAAGGAATTAATTAGGGGGCGTATCTTATATAATTTATCATGGTTGGGGTGATCTCGGGGAGCACACTGCGAATTATCACTAAAATGGAGGAAATGCATAATCATGTCGTATCTTGTCCTGGACATGACAAAGAAGTATATGGGCATGTGCTGGGTGGGGTGGGTGGACCAATACCCATGGAGTTCCTTTTTTTTGTAATACCCATATTCAACGTGAGGCCCAAAAATATTTGGAATTCGTCCTGTGTCAGACGTCGCCAATGGAAAATGCGGGCATAAGATGAAGTGGGATTGGCAGCAATAAATTGTTCTGCGTAGAGATTAATTTGGTCCACGATACTCTGTAGCCATTCGGGGGTGAAAAACAAATAAAAGTAGTCCAATAGGGCAAAATCGGTAGTGTCGACCTGCACACCTGGTTGTGCGGTGAAATTGGGGATTATTGCGGACCCTGAGTTGGCAGGCAGCCATACGGGGTTTGCCTGGACATCGGGAAGGAAGGACTGGGCCCGGATTATGGTTCATTGGGTTGGGCGTGTTTTTCCAGTGCTAGTACTGGGCTCCTCTTCCTGGGGTCTGGTGCTGCTGGTGGTGGGCAGGTCTTAAGATCTTGGTCCTAATCTTCTTATTCTTCTGGGGGGGGGCGGTTTCCTCAGCTGAATCGGACTCTGATCCACTGCCCTCTGTTGGCTCATACTCCAAACCATCGTTTGATGAGAGCTCCCCGCTGCTCTTATCATCTGACATGGCAAGTATTTCATATGCCTCCTCAGGGGTATAGACTCTCTGAGACATGATAGTGGGCCTGGTGATTGTACTGATGGCAGTACTGATGGGTGGCGGTATTGGTGGTGGACTTGCGTTTAGCGGTATCGGTGGCAGTACTGGCCTGTGTGGTGGTACCGGTGGTGGTATTGTGTAGCGGTACTGATGGCGGTACTGGTGGCGGATCTGCGTTTAGCGGTACTGGTGGCTGGCCTGTGTGATGGTACGGATGGCTGTACTGGTGGTGGATCTGTGTTTAGTGGTGGCGGTATTGGTGGCTGGCCTGTGTGGCAGTACCGCAGGTGGTACTGTGTAGCGGTACCGATGGCGGTACTGGTGGCGGATCTGCATTTAGCGGTACCGGTAGTGGTACTGGTGGCTGGCCTGTGTGATGGTACGGATGGCTGTACTGGTGGTGGATCTGTGTTTAGTGCTACCTGTGGTGGTACTGGTGGCTGGCCTGTGTGGCGGTACCGGTGGCGGTACTGTGTAGCGGTACCAATGGCAGTACTTGTGGTGGGCCTGTGTGACAGATGGACTGTGACAGATCCAGATGGTACTGGTGACAGGTCCTCTTTAATGGGGGGTTGTGTGGTGCACAGTAGACAGTTGACAGTTGACAAACACTGACTGACTCACTCACTGATCCCTGCTCTGCTCTCTCCTCACATGATTGTCGTGTGAGGAGAAAAAGCAGGGATCACATAGTGACAGTTTTTTGTTTACATCTGTTACTGGCTGTGATTGGACACAGCCGGTCACATGGTAAACAGACAGTTTCATTGGCTGTTTACAGATCGGGAAAGCGATGTGTTCGAGGGACATCCGCGCCCCCCCCCCCCGATCACATGGGCACGCCTCCGGGGGCGCGCATCAGGCTCACATGTGGCGCGCTGCCATTTATCTGCAAACAATGTGATTGGCTGTGTTATTCACAGCCGATCACATGGTAAACAGCCAATTTAACTGACTGTTTACTGTGATCGGTGACCGCGGACGCACGTTAGCGGCTTATCCGAGAGGATGTCAATAGAAGCCACCGCCCGACCGTCATTTGTCAATAGGCCGGGCAGGAAGTGTTTAAGGTAAAATCAGACAATATAATTACCCCTTTTCAAAGCGGCTGCTGGCTTCTAGGCGGGGTGGCGTTTTGCGTCCTTAGAGTTTCAAAGTGGAAAGTGTAAAGGAGTCTTCATGAGAGTGAGAGGGTGTATGAGTGGATGGAGGTATGGAGATGATGGATGGAATGTCTATGGGCGTGGGTATCAGTCCATCCTTTGGGGACTAATCGTTAACCTTATATTTCATTCTATACAATACCCTCATAAAATTTTCATAATCTGGCCCACAAGGTGGGTCTTCATTTTCATTGGATGAGAGGTTAATATTCAATCTGCCAGAACCTCTCTTCCATGTGTATTGTCACTGCCTCTATAAACCATCAAGGGTCATCATTGAGCAGAAATATTTAGGTTAAAATATTTATGATAGGTATTTCATAGAAAATATTATATTTTTGTAATGTTTCTCTGACTATACAGTATATTCTTTTAAATGTATCTTATAATATTAAGGAGTTATGGTCACCAGTATGATATAAGGATATAATTAATAGGGATGGGCAAACGGTTCGGCCCGAGCTAAGTTCGGGCTGAACTTTCGTTGTTCGGTCATTCGGCGAACAGCCTAACAAAAGGGACTCAACGGTTTGTTCGGCCCCCGAACCGACCAAAATGCAATGCTGCACTGAAAAATGCATTGCAAGTAGAGTTGAGCGAACACCTGGACGTTTGGGTTCGGAGGGTCCAAACGAACTTTAGGAAAAAGTCCGGGTTCGGCACCGAACGTTGCCCGAACTTTATCCCGAACCCCATCGAAGTCAATGGGGACCCGAACTTTTAGGCACAAAAATGGCTGTAATAAAGTCCTGGCAAGTGCTAGAGGGCTGCAAAAGGAAGGAAAATGGGGGTAAGAGTAGGGAAAGTGCCCTAAAAAATGGGGATAGAGAAAATAAATTAAAATCAAATAAAAAAATATGGGAAGGGGGGTGGATGTGGAGTAGGAGCCTAGAGGTTGACTAGGCCGTGACCGTGGCAGTGTAGGTGGAAGTGGCGGTGGTCGAGGAGGAGGAGGAGGTAGCCAACACAGTTTTTTTTTTTTGTTTGTTTATAATTGGGGTAGCCCCCAAAATATTGAGGCCTATTCAAAAAAACAAGTATACGAATGGCTGTGTGAGTCCGGTCTAAATGTTTCTTCTGCACAAGGTGCAGACAAGTCTTGTGGGATCCATGCCTGGTTCATTTTAATAAAGGTCAGCTTTTCCACGTTGGCTGTGGACAGACGGCTGCGCTTGTCTGTGATAACGCCCCCTGCCGTGCTAAACACACGTTCAGACAATACACTGGCTGCAGGGCAGGCCAGCACCTCCATGGCATAAACGGCAAGCTCAGGCCATGTGGCCAATTTGGAGACCCAGAAGTTGAATGGGGCAGACCCATCAGTCAGTACGTGTAGGGGTGTGCACACATACTCTTGCAACATGTTGCTGAAATGCTGCCTCCTGCTAAGACATTGTCTATCGGCTGGTGGTGCTGTTTGTTGTGGCGGGCTGCTGACAAAGCTTTGCCACATTTCGGCCATGCTAACCCTGCCTTCTGAGGTGCTGGCGGTGGCACAGCTGCGTTGGTGGCCTCTTCCTCCTCCTCCTCCTCTGCCTTCGCCTTGTGCTTCCACTGAGCCCCCGGTGTCATTTGGGAATGCCCTCAGCAGCGCCTCTACCAGTGTGCGCTTGTAGTCGCGCATTTTCCTCTCACGCTCCAGTGAGGGAATTAAGGATGGCAAGTTGTCCTTGTAACGGGGATCCAGCAGGGTGGCCACCCAGTAATCAGAAGAAGTTACAATGTGGGCAACTCGGCTGTCGTTGCGCAGGCACTGCAGCATGTAGTCGGCCATGTGTGCCAGGCTGCCCAGAGGCAAAGACAAGCTGTCCTCTGTGGGAGGTATATCATCTGTGTCCTCTGTATCCCCCCAGCCACGCTCCAGTGATGCCCATGAGCTGCGTTGGGTGCCAACCTGCTGCGATTCCTCCTCCTCCTCCTCATCTTCCTCGTCCTCCAGAACTGTGCCCTGGCTTGAATATTTTTGACCTGGCCTATGCTGGTGCAGGAACCCACCCTCCGAGCCACTTGCGAATGACTGGCCTGATAACCGTGGAAATGACCCCTCTTCCTCCTCCTCATCCTCCTGTGCCACATCCTCTTCCATCATGGCCCGAAATGTTTTTTCAAGGAGATATAGAAGTGGGATAGTAACGCTGAGAACAGCGTCATCGGCACTGGCCATGTTGGTGGAGTACTCAAAACACTGCAATACGCTACACAGATCTCGCATGGAGGCCCACTCGTTGGTGGTGAAGTGTTGCTGTTCCGCAGAGCGACTGACCCATGTGTGTTGCAGCTGAAACTCCACTATTGCCTGCTGCTGCTCGCACAGTCTCTCCAGCATGTGCAAGGTGGAGTTCCACCTTGTGGGCACGTCACATATGAGGCGGTGAGCGGGAAGGCCGAAGTTCCGCTGCAGCGCGGACAGGCGAGCAACAGCAGGGTGAGAACGCCGAAAGTGCGCACAGACGGCCCGCACTTTATGCAGCAGCTCTGACATATCTGGGTAGTTTTTTCGAAAATTCTGTACCACCAAATTCAGCACATGTGCCAGGCAAGGGATGTGCGTCAAACTGGCTCGGCCCAGAGCCGCTACGAGATTGTCACACACCACCAGGCCGGGCTTGAGGCTCAGTAGCAACAACCACTCATTGGTCTGTTGTTCAATGCCCGTCCACAGCTCCTGCGCAGTGTGGGGTTTATCCCCCAAACATATCAGTTTTAAAACAGCCTGCTGTCGTTTCCCCCTGGATGTGCTGATGTTGGTGGCGAAGGTGTTACGCTGAGCGGATGAGGAGATGGTAGAGGAGGAGGAAGCGGAGTAGGAGGAGGAGGCAACAGGAGGCAAAGAGAAATGCCCTGCAATCCTCGGTGGTGGAAGGACATGCGCCAAATGGCTAGCCGGCTCAGGCCCACCCGCCACTACATTTGCCCAGTGGGCAGTTAGCGAGATATAGCATCCCTGCTGTGCTTACTGGTCCACGTATCAGTGGTTATATGGACCTTGCCACAGATGGCGTTGCGCAGTGCACACTTGATCTTGTCCCCGACTTGTTTGTGCAGGGAAGGGATGGCTCGCCTGGAAAAGTAGTGGCGGCTGGGAACCACATACTGTGGGACAGCAACCGCCATCAGGTTTTTAAAACTGTCCGTGTCCACCAAACGGAATTACAGCATTTCAAAGGCCAGGAATTTGGAAATGCTGGCATTCAGGGCCAGGGATCACGGGTGGGTAGGGGGGTACTTCCTCTTTCTCTCCAGAGATGGAGATGGAGAGCTGTAAGCTTCCATGGGACCCTTTGGAAATGCTTGGGGACGGTGGCGGTGCTGTCACATGCTCTGTTTGCTGGGTGGCAGGTGACATTATCACTGTGGAGGTGGAGGAAGAGGCCGAGGCAGCAGCAAAAGAGGAAGCAGGAGGAGGCCGAGACCTTTCTTGGATTTTGAGGTAATTATTCCAATGCAGCTTGTGCCTTGAATTTAGATAGCCTGGTCATGCAGGTTGTGGTCAGGTTTAGAACATTTATGCCTCATATCATTGCACAGCGTGCAAACCACTCGTGTCTTGTCGTCAGCACATTGTCTGAAGAACTGCCACGCGGAGGAACGCCTTTGAGCTGCCTTTAGTGTGCTAGGTCCCTGGGTGTGGTGGGTAGTAGCAGGCCTACTGTCTAGGGGACGCTCACTCCGCTTTTGCAACCTGCTTCCTCTTTTGCTTTGCTGGTGCCTCTGTGCGACCACCACCTCTTCCTCCAAACTGCACATGTCACTCGCATGACCCTCATTCCATGTGGGGTCTAGGAGCTCATCATTGTCCTCCACATCATCTTCCACCCACCCTTCACTACTGCCCTCCTTGTCAGTCTGCACACTGAGGAAAGCTGCAGCAGTTGGCATCTGTGTTTCGTCATCACCAGAGACGTGCTGCACTGGTGTTTCCATGTCCTCACCCTGCAACAGCAGTGGTTGGGCATCAGTGCACTCAATGTCTTCCACTTCTGGGGCAGCGCTATGTGGATGGCCCACGGAAAGCACACCAGGAGAGTCATCAAAAAGCATAAGAGTCTCTTGCATGACTTGGAGCTCAGACAGCTTGGCTAATTTACAAGGGGTTGAGGTGAAAGACAGATGGCCATGGGGTTCAGGTGCCAACTCTGAGCTTTCATCAAGGGAACGGGAGCGAGATAATGTGAAGGAACTGGAGGCATTGTCAGCCACCCAATCTACTATCGCCTGTACTTGTTCTGGACTCACCATTCTTTGAGTTGCATTCGGGCCAACCATATACCGGTGAAGGTTCTGTCGGCTACTTGCACCTGAGGAAGGTGTTTCACTTGTGCGTGTAGCTGGCACAGATCGACCACGTCCTCTCCTTCCAACCGAAGCTTCACCAACACCACCAACACCAGCAGCACCACGACCACGTCCCTTATTTGTCGCTCTCCTCATTCTGCCCGCAAATGTACTATGTAGCACTATTTAAGTATTTATTAATACAAAAAAAAATGAATAATACATTCTTCTTCTTCTACAGGAGCAGCAGGAACCTCTCCCTTTAGAACTAGGAGATGATTATAGAACAATAATAATCTGTCCCTTACAGCAATAGCAGGAACCTGACCCTATAGGAGTAGGCAATGATTTTAGAACAATTATCTGTCCCTCTAAGCAGTAGACTTTACCTAGTCCAGTCAGATTGTTCTGTAATGCAGGATGAGATCTGCAATCTGTCCCTCAAAGCAGATTGTTCTGTAATGCAGGATGAGATCTGCAATCTGTCCCTCAAAGCAGTAGTAGTAGTCTCTACCTAGTCCACAATCAGATCGATGAGATGTTATTATATATATCTGCAATCTGCCCCTCACAGAGCCGGCAGAATCCTCTCCCTACACTAGTCAGAGTCTCAGAAAGCATGTGACTGCAGCACTAAGTGACTCCAGCTTATAAAGAGGCTGGGTCACATGATGCACTGGCCAAGCCTACTAATGGCATGGCTGTGATGGTTTCTAGGGAAAACCAGTGAAACGCTTGTTGATTGGCTGCCCTGCAGCTATTCAACATGCGTGATAAAATACCAGAACCCAGAACCCGAACCCAGACTTTTTTTCAAACGTTCGGGGTCGGATTCGGGACACGGACACCCGAAAGTTCGATACGGACCTGAATTTTACAGTTCGGGTTCGCTCAACTCTAGTCATGTTGCTTTTTAAGCGCAGTTTCGGTTTTGTTTGTAGATTCCTCTACAAACAATGACCATATAAGCATCCAGCATGCATGAGTAGAGAGCACCATCATGTCAGTAATGTTAGTAGACTCGTGCATGGCTGAAAAATTCATTTTTTTCGTTATCGCTTTTTCATTTTTTTTGGAAATTCGGAAATTTAAAAAATTCGGAAATCCGAAATTTGGAAATTCGCGGTAATTAGGCGATTGCGGTAATTCGGAGATTCCTGGTAATTCGGCAATTGCGGTAATTCGGAAAGTTGGCATTCGGAACAGCCGAAAATCTGAAATTCGGAAATTTAGAAATCCGAAAATTCGAAAATCACTAAGAACATTTGAAATAATAATTAAATAGCTATTAAATTATAGGTATTAGAATTTCCTTGAACGTTTGGCTGTTAGTGAACTTAAATATGAAATTTATCACTAATAGCCATGTTTTCAAGAAAATTCCAATACTTATTTAATAGTTATTCATTATTATTTCAAATGTTCTTTCTTATTTCCGAATTTCGGAAATGTGGAAATAAGGAAGAACATTTGAAATAATAAGTTATTCATTTATTATTATAAATTATAATAAGCTATTAATATTTCAAATGTTCTTTCTTAGTTCCGAATTTCTGAATTTCGGAAATTCAGAATTAAGGAAGAACATTTGAGATAATAAGTTAATGATGTATTATTTTAACATATTATAAATGATAATACGCTATTATTTAAAATGTTCTTCCTTATTTCCGATTTTTGCAGTGTGATACTGTACATATGCATACTGTATGTATGTATGTATGTATGTGTATACTGGGTGTGTATATACTGTGTGTATATTGTATGTATATTGTATGTATACATACAATATACATACAATATACACACAGTATATGCACACCCAGTATACACATACAGATACCTACATACATACATACATACAGTATGCATATGTACAGTCACACACTGCAAAAGTCGGAAATAAGGAAGAACATTTGAAATAATAATAGCTTATTATAATTGATAATAAGTTAAAATAATAAATCAATAACTTATTATTTCAAATGTTCTTCCTTATTTCCGAAATTCCGTATTAATAACTACTAACTTATAGGTATTGGAATTTCCTTGAAAGTTTGGCTGTTAGTGAACTTAAATATGAAATTGATCACTAGTAGCCAAATTTTAAGAAAATTCCAATACCTATAATTTAATAGTTATTTATTATTATTTCAAATGTTCTTTCTTATTTCCGTATTTCCGAATTTCGGAAATTCGGAAATAAGGAATTACATTTGAAATAATAAGTTATACATGTATTATTTTAACTCATTATAATTAATAATAAGATATTATTATTTCAAATGTTCTTCCTTGCTTCCGAATTTCGGAAATAAGGAAGAACATTTGAAATAATAATAGCTTATTATAATGTATAATAAGTTAAAATATTAAATCATTAACTTATTATTTCAAATGTTCTTCCTTATTTCCGAATTTCCAAAATTCAGAAATAAGAAAGAACATTTGAAATAATAATAGCTTATTATAATTTATAATCATTTAAAATAATAAATTAATAACGTATTATTTCATATGTTCTTCCCTATTTCTGAAATTCGGAAATAAGAAAGAACATTTGAAATAATGATAAATAACTATTCAATTATAGGTATTGTAATTTCCTTGAAAGTTTGGCTATTAGTGAACTTAAATATGAAATGTATTATTAATAGCCATATTTACAAGAAAATTCCAATACCTATAATTTAATAGGTATTTATTATTTCAAATGTTCTTTCTTATTTCCGAATTTCGGAAATAAGGAAGGTAATTTGAAATAATAAGTTATTCATGTATTATTTTAACTTCTTATAAGTTATAGTAAGCTATTATTATTCCAAATGTTCTTTCTTATTTATGAATTTCGGAAATTCAGAAATAAGGAAGAACAATTGAAATAATAAGTTATACATGTATTATTTTAACTCACTATAAATAATAATAAGCTACTATTATTTCAAATGTTCTTTCTTATTTCTGAATTTCGGAAATTCGGAAATAAGGAAGAACATTTGAAATAATAAGTTATTAATTTATTATTTTAACTTATTATAAATTATAATAAGCTATTATTACTTCAAATGTTCTTCCTTATTTCCGACTTTTGCAGTGTGTGACTGCACATATGCAATGCATACTGTATGTATGTATGTATGTGTGTGTGTGTGTGTGTGTGTGTATACTGGGTTTGTATATACTGTGTGTATATTGTATGTATACTGTGTGTACACATACAATATACATACAATATACACACAGTTTATACACACCCAGTATACACACACACATACCTACATACATACAGTATGCATATATACAGTCACACACTGCAAAAGTTGGAAATAAGGAAGAACATTTGAAATAATAATAGCTTCTTATAATTTATAATAAGTAAAAATTATAAATCAATAACTTATTATTTCAAATGTTCTTCCTTATTTACGAAATTCGGAAATAAGAAAGAACATTTGAAATAATAATAGCTTATTATAATTTATATTAAGTTAAATTAATAACTTATATATTCAAGTTGTAGGATATGAATTAAAACAGATTCACCCTTGACATCCGTATATAATACAATCACTAATAATATATTTGTTTAGGAAGAGATTCAATAAAATGAATTATGTATGACAACTGCGCAGTATTTTTGCTGAAGCAACAGATATTTTTTTTTCTGCTCTTGTTTTGTTTTTTTGTATTTTACTGGTAGACAAGTGTTTTGTTTCTGATTGAAATTCTATAAGCCTTAGGTTCCATACAGACCGTAGCGTTTTACTGGAGTTTTTTCTGGCATTTTTTTCAAGCTCATCGCGGCTTTTTGCAAGTGTTTTACAGCTTTAAGGAGAGGGAGAGGAAATAGTGGTAGACATGTACAGTTCAGATCGGACAAAAATGATCAACTGATTTGAATTCTGTGAGAAGAATAGCTGGTTGGTAAGCGGCCACCGCATCCTTAACAACTGATGAGGCATCAGCTGTCAGCAAGTTTCCTCACTGACAGCTACCAGGACCTTTGGGACAATTTTCAGTGCTGTTGCATTTTGAATGACGAAAGCGTGGTCATGCAATGCTGTACCCAAACAAAATTTTCATCATTGTTTTATGACTGATAGAGCTTTCTTTTGGTGGTATTTAATTACCACTGTGTTTTTATTTTTTGCTTAACAAATGAAAAAAGACAAAAAAAAATTTTCTTAGTTTCTGTTACAAAAATTTCTAAATAAGTATTTTTTTTCCTTCACTGATGTGCGCTGATGAGGCTGCACTGATAGGCTGCACTGATGGGCACTCATGAGGTGGTACTGATGGGCAGTGATGAGGAGGCACTGAGGAAGCTGCACTGATCTGTGGCATTGATGGGCACGGATAGGTGGCACTGATGGGCACGGATAGGCAGTACTGAAAGGCAGCACTAATAGTTGGCACTGATGTGCACTGATAGGCAGCACTGATAGGTGGCACTGATAGGTGCCATTGGTAGGCATCACTGGTGGACACTGACAGACATCACTGATGGGCACTGACAGGCATCACTGATGGGCACTGATTGGCAGCACTGATTGGCACTTATTGGCAGCACTGATGGGTACAGATTGGCAGCATTTGTGAGCACTGTTGGGACTGCACTGATAATCAAGACACTGATCAGTGCCCTGATTATCAGTGTAGATGTCCTCTGTGTGGATTTGTTGGTTATCTGCTCCCCTCTCCCCACGCACTGTCAGCATGAAAAGAGGATTTCAGATAACCAGCAAATCCTGTTTACACTGTGATTGTCAGCTGTGATTGAACCCAATTGGTCACATGGTAAACATCTGCAGTGATTGGCTCTTTACCCTGATCTGTGATAAGCTGTGTCCTAAGAACACATCAATCACAGATCCCTGTTGATGTGTGCCACAGGTCGCATGTGGGCAGAACAATCATGGGAGGGCATCCATAAACGCCCTCCCAGCAACACGAGCCTGAGCTGTAGCCGTCTTTTGGCTATAGCGCTGGTGGAAAGAGGTCAAGCCCAATTCAACTTCTCCAGATTTCATAAAATCTTATATAGGAATAATTTTGTAAATGTATCAGCTCTTCCATTAATCTATCTATTTCTCTAAACCATTCTGACAAAGTTGGTATTTTGTTTGATTTCCAGTATTTCAGGATTAAGGCCTCATACACACGGGCATATCTTTAAAAATAAACAAAACGTCGGGCCCGACGTCAAGGAAAAAAAATTGGCGTTTTTCGGCATTATGCATCGGCGTTAGTGAGCGTCGGCGTCAATAGGCGTTTAAAAAAAAAAAAATCATCCCTCTGCTATTTTACAACCTAAAACGTCGGCGTCAAAAAACGGCGGAAAACGCCGGTACAATATTCATTGGCGTTTGTTGGCGTTAGTTGGCGTTTTGCGGCGTCGGCGTCAAAAAATGCCAAAACGTTACAGCCTCAGAACGCGATTCCGTGGGTTCTACTTTCAGCTCACTAACGCCGACGCCATCTACAGCTCAAAAACGCCGACGTTTTTATGGGGCCATTGACTAACATGGAGAGCTGCAAAAAACGCCAGAAAACGCCGGCGTCAAAAAACTTCCGTGTATATGAGGCCTAATACATTCACTGTGCTCAACAAAAATGGAATAATACACATTTTATATTTTTTCCTTTACTCGCTAGTAGCATGAAATAAACCTTGCCAAGGGTCTCGGCAAATTTCTGAGTGACTAATCATCTTATTTTATTTAAAAATTTTACTCAGTATATCTAGAAAATTAGATGGTGCCACCATATGGGCATGCGTTCCCTCACCACCACATTCCCTCCAACATTCCGATGACAGCCCTGAACTGATCTTATGTAATTTTGATGAAACATAATATCTCCCAGTCAACAATTTATAGTTGATTTCTTTTATCCTCATATCTATTGAGGTAGAGTATACATAGTCTATGACTTTACACTTTAGATCTTCTGAGATAGGTTGATCTAGTTCAAGCTCACATCAATTCAAAACGCATGAAACCCTGGAATCCAGGGGCGACACCAGAATTTTGTTGATATTAGAATTACAATGCTTAGTTGTCCCTCCCTATTCCGTGAGTCTCTCCATTGGGTTAAACTCACAAATAATTTGGAAAAAAGACTTCATACCATACACAGCAAATGAATTGTAGCTATTTTTTTTATTATTATTATTTTAAGTTTTAAGGCGAGTGTGTTGCAAATTGCTTCTGAGAGTAAAGCCTCGTACATGCGGTGCGATGGTCGTACGACCGAACGGCCCAAATCGTATGTTGGCTGTTGTATCTCACGTACTGACACGCACAAAGCGATCGTATGACCAAGACCGTTTTCATATGACCGTCGCACCGTGTGTACGAGGCTTAACACTGTAAGAATACAATTATTTTTAATAAGTGCCACCTAACATGGGTCTAATACTTATAAACAAGCATTCATAGGTGATGTCTTTAACCACTTGCCGACCGTGCCGAACCCTGGGGCGCGCACCTGGAAGCATCAGTGACCGCCGGGTTCGTGAGACCCGGCACATCATGGATCACGGTAAATGGCCTCTCAAATGACGGAGCATCACATGTAAACAAGCCGGCGGAAGTGCCGGCTTGTCTCTCCCCTCTCCGCACCGATCGGTGCAGTGTGACAAGAGAGGGAGGAGAGGGGGGAGAGAGGAGATGCAGTGGTGCTGTGGGCAGGATCTGAAGTGCCCACAGTACCACTATGTGCCAGGCAGAGACCCCCATCCATCCATCCAGCTTCACCCATCCAGCTTCACCCATGCAGCCTCATCCATGCACCCTCATCCATGCCCACCCATCTGTGCCCACCCATCCGTGACCCCCCATCCGTCACCCATGCATCCATGCCTACCCATCCATGCCCACCCATCCGTCACCCATGCATCCGTGCTCACCCATCCATCACCCATGCATCCGTGCTCACCCATCCGTGTCCAGCCATCCATCACCCATGTATCCATGCTCACCCATCCGTGCTCACTCATCTGTCACCCATGCATCCGTGCTCACCAATCCAATCGTGCTCACCCATGCAGCCTCATCCATGCTCACCCATCCAGCCTCATACGTGTTCACCCATGCATCCGTGTTCACCCATGCATCCGTGCTCCGCCATCCATCTGTGCTCACCCTTGCATCCGTGCTCACCCATCCATCCGTGCTCCCCAATCCAGTCATGCTCACCCATGCAGCCTCATCCATGCTCACCAATCCAGCCGTGCTCACCCATCCAGCCTCATCCGTGTTCACCCATGCATCTATGCTCCGCCATCCATCCGTGCTCACCCATCCATCCATGCTCAGCCATCCATCTGTGCTCAGCCATCCATCTGTACTCATCCATGCATGTATGCTCACCCATCTATCCATGCTCAGTCATCTCCATCTATGGCTTATTCACCCCATTCATGCTCATTTATGCCTCATTCGTGCTCATCCATACCACATCAGTTCTCATCCATGACACATCCATGCCACTACAGCACCCATCAGTGCCACCACAGTGCCTCACAATAATGTAATAGGTAGTCAAATTAGATTTGAAATGTATGCCCCTAGAACTCCTGATGGTATTCCCTGCATATTGGGCCTCTGTATGTGGCCAGGCTGTGTAAAAGTGTCACACATGTGGTATCACCATACTCGGGACGAGTAGCATAATATATTTTAGGGTGACATTTTTGCTGGGTACATGCTGTGTGTTAGAAATATTGTATAAATGGACAACCTTGTGTAAAAAAAAATGCGTTTCCATTTTCTTTCCACATTTTCCAAAAACTTGTGGAAAAAATGAACCATTATGCCTCATAAAATATACATTGGGGTGTTTACTTTCCAAAATGGGGTAATTTTTTGGGCGTTTCCATTGTCCTGGTGCCCCAGGACCTTCAAAAGTGCAAGAGGTAGTCAGGAAATTATATGTGTAATTTATGTCCTTAGAACGCCTGATGGTGCTCACTGCATGTTAGGCCTCTGTATGTGGCCAGGCTGTGTAAAAGTCTCACACATGTGATATCGCCATACTCAGGAGGAGTAGCAGAATGTGTTTTGGGGTGTAATTGGTGGTATGCATATGCTGGGTGTGAGAAATAATCTGTTAATATGACAATTTTTGTGAAAAAAAAACTGAAACAAAAAATCTTCATTTTGCAAAGAATTATGGCAAAAAATGACAACTTCAAAAATCTCGCCATGCCTCTTACTAAATACGTTGGACTGTCTACTTTCCATTTGGGGGGTATTTGTACTTTTCTGTCTTGTTAGGGCCTCAAGAAATGAGATAGGCCGTCAGTATATCAGGTGTGATCAATTTTCAGTGATTGGCCCCATAGATTGTAGACTCTATAACTTTCACAAAGACCAAATAATATACACTAATTTGGATTATTTTTACCAAAGATAGATAGCAGTATAAATGTTGACCAAAATTTATGAAGAAAAATTACTAATTTTCAAAATGTTATAACAGAAATAAAGAAAAATGCATTTTTTTTACAAAATTTTCGGTATTTTTCCATGTATTGCTTAAAAAATAAACACCCCAATGGTGATTAAATACCACCAAAAGAAAGCTCTATTTGTGTGGAAAAAAGGACGAAAATTTCATATGGGTACAGTGTAGTATGACTGAGTAATTGTCATTCAAAAAGTGAGAGCGCTGAAAGCTGAAAATTGGTCCGATTAGGAAGGAGGTTTAAGTGCCCAGTGGTCAAGTGGTTAATTTTCTTTAGTCCAATCTGTTGTGTGAGTATTGTACTTTGCATATTGCTATTACTCATGACACCTAATTATTGAGTAAACTTAATTGTATAACAAAAAAAAAAAAAACACATGCAACAAAATACATTTTCATAAGATTTATTTTAGGGCAAACAAATTTCTGTCAGGTTTAGAAGGAATGACGAAGACATCTGAAGGATCCAATTCTGGGGCTTGTGGCTCCCCAGTCGCTGTATCTCCTGTACTCTCCAGGTCTCAGGTAATACTGACGTCCCTTGTAGTTGGGCTCCTCATAGAACATCCAGAAGCCATCTTGAACTTGAGCAGAATGGATGTCATGATAGCGGAATCTTTCGTAGACATGAGGACAATCCTCATTGAACTCCATCATCTGACCTTTGAAATCTTCTCTCTCGTAGATCCTGATTCTGAAGGACCCTTGATGCTAACAAAACAAATGAAAACAAAATGTGCTATTATTAAAAAATAATGACAAATGCCCATTCATGTAACATTGACCTCAATATTTAAATGTAACACTTGCCAAAGCCATATTCTTTTGCTGTATAAAATAAGGTAGGGTCATTCCCATGTCCAATGGCTACCCATAATCCATGAGGGAAGCTCTCCAGCCACCTCCAGTGCCACTCTTTGTTGAACATTCCAATTATCTTACAAGAAATGAGCATTCTATTTACTTTAAAGGAAAAGTCTCTTAGATTGTAAGCTCTAGCGAGCAGGGCCCTCTGATTCCTCTTGTACCAAATTGTGATGTAACTGTACTGTCTGCCTTCATTTTGTAAAGCGCTGTGCAAACTGTTGGCGCTATATACATTCTGTATAATAATAATAAAAAAAGTCACTAGCGCATCAATGAGTACAGGAGCTCAGTGCATACAAAGAGTATTGTGGTGGAAGTCACACAGCAGTCAATACCCCAGTTGGATTAAACCCTCTCCCACAACTCAAAATACGAAAATAAGGTTCTTATGTATTTCGTACTAAATAAGTAGGTTTATGGTTAGTGTACATTGTTGTGTTTTAGCATTTAGTTGAATGACATCTAAATCCAAGAACAAAAATGTATTCTGTTGTAGTTTACCAGTTCAGACATGGCAGCTACCCTTCCAGTAACACATTTTATGTCCTAGGGTGACAATGGTCACTCACTCTACTGTATCTATAGAGAACCAGCGTTGTTGTCCTTGAACTACAGAACACCCCTTACTTCCCTTACATCAACAACATTGGGGAAGGTTTTCTGCAGTTCACAGATGAGAAATGGGAAGGTTAACAGTAGTTAAGATTTCGGTTCAGTGCACGGTAGGTAACAAGGACATTGAATTTTTGGCGGGGTTTGCATAAATTAGTATTTAGCCTGAAAAAAATAAAACAAATGCAATTACCACATATAAGGACTGGTAAGCTGCAATATATACATTTTTTCTTGTGTTCATATGCAATTTAACCTCAGCTTAAATTTTCACTGTTTTTTCATCTTTGTCTTTTGCTCTTCCTGCCTGTATAGAAATTATGTATTGGGATCTCAGGTACTGAGGTTATCTTATGTTTTCAAATCCCCAAATTGCTGAAGCAGCTTGCTGGGGGATTGAAGGACTTTGGTATATCGGGACCTAATAGGATGGGGAGGAGGTCCAGTGTAAGGTGATTTTCTGTAAAGGTGAACTTACACTTTAAAATCTGTTTTCAACGAGGAAGGATTCGTCCAGTCAAGGTCCCAAGGCATTGCTCTCCTCCAATGTAAAGCTGGTCATACATGGATAGAAACTCAGCAAGGACTGGCTGAATTTTGATCCATGTGTAGTCCAACTGACTTCTGTTCAACCACCCTGTCAGATAAAAGCCACTCGATAAGTGCAACAGGCAATAGGCTGCAGTGCTGATCTGTTTATTATGACAATGGGGAAGTCTGCCCACTGTCAGAATACAATGGCACAGCCGGAGGAATCCCCATTCCACCTTGAATGTGTGGATGGGGGAATCAGGTCAGTTTTTTCATTCAACTTTGTGGTTGAGGGAAAAAAATGTCCCCTCTATGGGCAACTTATCTCTCAATTTAATGCATCATGAATCACCCCCCTTCCAAATGTTCCTTTAATCCCCCTCTGTTTCTTTTCACAACCAGAACATTTTGCAGACCAATGTGTGCCCAACAAGAAACCTAACCCTTGGTTGCTATTGAGTATTGCACTATGGGCATGATCATTGTGTTTTGCCCTTTGGAAAAAAAGTCTGCATTGGCCATAAACGAATACTACATCATTGGATTTTAATACCTGGGGGCTCAGACGGCAAGATCTAATGGAGTCATTGTAGCCCATCCATTGCTGGAAGTCAGGATACTCTCCTCTATGGAGGAAGTATTGGTGCCCTCTGTAGTTGGGTTGCTCATAGAGGATCCAATTCCCACTTTCCACACGGATGGAGTTGCAGCGTCTGAAGTATGAGGACAGGTCGGGACATTCAGAGCTACACTCATAGGAGCGGCCCTGGAAGTTCTTGTCCTCGTAGAAGATGATCTATGAGATGGAAATAATACAATTTGTTTTTATACATAGTATAATTAAATGCATGCACAGTTAAAGCTATGCTAAATGTACCCACAGTTAAAGCAAGCTTGTTAAGTTGAAAAAAATAAAGATCATAGGCCCCTGCAATCGAAGAGCTCTTATGTATTAACATCTTCATTTCTCCTTCCTTCTCTTTGATCCAGTGCTGAAGCTTCTTCCTGCTGGATGCCTGTATTTCCCAGAGTGTGCTATCATCCTGTGATAGGGTCCTCCAGCCCCTTGTTTTTACAGAACCCAGCAGTGACCAAGGGGTTTTGGAAGGGGACACAGGAATACGCCCTAAAAATATTTATGTCTGTACCTAGGGCATTTGCTGTTCATCTTGCTCCTCTGCCCCGGTGACACCTTCCAGCGAAATTACCTGCAAATCTCAGCTGTCACTTTGATAGTGGCTGAAGACCTTCCTGCATAAATTAATACCTGCAGAAAGTCTCACTGAGAAATACAATGTAACAAAAAAAATTATTATTATTACATTGTATTTACACTGGTACAGCCATGTTCAGATCAACAAGGTGACCTTGTATCTGTCAGTTAAATCAAAAAGAAATAAAAAATGTTTAGATCCAATTTGTTCCTAGATAATCCCTTACTAGCTCTAAGTTTCCTTTAATCAGCCCTACTTAACTTCTTTCTCCCCTTCTCCCCTTAGCTATTATTTTCTGTTTTGTTCTTTTTTCTTCTTTATATATATATATATATATATTTTTTTTTTTATTGACTTGGTTTTTAAGTTTTGCATTAAAAATGCACAAAGATAACAAAAAAATGTGTATTCCCTAGAGGCTAGCAGCTGGCCTGTTAACCCAAACTATACCCCCCGCTCCATCAAGACCCCTCCAAATACTACCGGTTATCTCAGACACCTTTCCATAACCGCTGCCCACATACTCCCGCAGGACAGCAAGGTCGACCCACCAGACCCTCGACTGAATCCTTAGCCCCAACTACTCTGCCGAGTGCTACTCAGCTCAGCAGGCTGACCACCTCGAACCTCAGACACCCGCGTCCTGTTGATTGACGGGGGGGCTGACGCCGTTGGATGAGATGGCATATACCACCCCCCCATACGCACAGCTGCTTTAATATCTCAGCACAGAAACACAACATATGCATCAATTGCCCACTCAGATGCAAAGGTTTGATCTTTCAGCTAGCCGAAAGTTTTCTGTTTTGATCTTTATGTATACCGGACATTGCCACTGTTTCTTACTTCATGTCTATTTCACTGTTGCAATTGTAACCCTTTTCTTTCTTTCCTGGAAACTTAATAAACTTCTTTTGAAACAAAAAAGAAAAAAAAATGTGTATTCATTTTTCAATGAGCTTTGTATCAGAAATACAATTTATTGTTATTGTGATTGGGACAAATTATAGAGAAAGCTTTGCCTTTTGTATACACAGTAACATTAAGCTATAAAATAAGTTGGTGTTGTTACATATTTGCTCAATACATTGTATAGAAAATAAAATTATTTTTTCCAACACAATATTACAAAAATTAAGCCTTGTATGTACCAAGGAAAAATAGGATATGTATTACTTTGTTATCTTAAATTGTATGTAAGCCAAAATGTATTTTCCAGAATGTTTTGTATCACGCTTCAATGTATGCAGATCTCCTAAGCAGATTGCTTTTCTTTTTTTTTTAATCTGTTCCTATTATAGGGGGTGTCTAAAGTCTGACTTATCTTAGTGCAGACTTATAGGGAAATTGTTGAGTCAATCACACAGGCAAACAAATTACATTTCTGAAAGTGTTCTATACACTGACTGTTTACAGAATGCTCCAGCTTGCAATATTGCATTTTACAATAAAATGACAAAGATGACAGATTTAAAATGAAAGTTAATTTCCAATAACATTAAATTGAAATATGGCTTGCAATTTAATGTTATTAATTGCATATGCCATATTATTATTATTATTATATATTATTATTATTGTTTCCATGAGTTTCCATTTAAATAATGACAGGGTTATTTGCAAACCAATAGGGCCGTAGTGAAAATGTAAAAATTGCTCTGACCCAGGGGCATACACAACAGAGAACCTAAGTGGGACACAGAAGATTTGGAATCACGCTTATCATTTAAGATAACACTAATATAAAATAGTACAAAATAGTAATATAAACACTATTAAAATATATTATATATTTGAAAAAAATCCTAAAAGAAAAAAATCAAATAAAAAATTCAAATATACCATAAAAATAATAGTATAAAATAGTAAAATACTAAAATAATAATTAGCCATGAGCCATACTAACTTAACACTTTTTTAAATCATTTATATTAGTTACTTTTCTAATTTGTTTTTTTTTTTGTTTTTCTTTTTGCAGTGTAACAAAATCTCAACGGTTCCCTAGTATTAAAATTTAGTGAAACATTATTATTTATATTTTATTTAATGCAATTTATATATATTCTCCTTACCTTTCCCATTTTGCTCGGTTTGTCAGTGAGCTCACTTGCTTAGTCTGTGCTGATACATGGCTGGGGGGGAAATGGCCTTTATATGCCCTGCACAGATCCTCACGTGTTAGACCAGTAATCAGAATGAATAGCTATTTTTCCCCTTTATTATATTGAGGATTGTTCAGTGTTTCTGTGTGACTATTGTGTGTGTCTTTTTTTTTTTTTTGCTATCATCAGCACCCAAACTGCTTTACCTAGGCCGTCTAACTGGAACAAATCCTTTTCTGACAGCAGACAGTCATGTGAATGGGCTGAATTCTCTCTATAGGTGCTCTTTATGTGGGTAGTTACAGTCGGTCACTGAATATCAGTAACTGTGAAAAACACAAAAAAAAAAAATCTTTTACGATTTTATGAGACAAAAGGGACTGCTGAAAGTACAAGTTTGGGTGTTAAACAACTCTATTTCTTTTATTAGACTAATTTACAGTGATGAACCAATGTGCCCCGGGTTTGGTTTGGCACATTAAATTACT
>BLSH010403536.1:273131-294506 GCA_018402905.1 Glandirana rugosa | reverse complement strand
AGTAGAGGGGACAGTCTTACCTCTAGACGGAACAAATATGTCCGTCTAGGGGTAAGACAGTGACAACCCTTACTAGTGCCCACCGGTCGACTGTAGCTCAGACAGGGTGGGCGACTAACAGATGGGGAGTCCGGTTACCCTCGGGCACACGTGTGTTACCGAGTAAGGGTGAAGTTGCATGTTACTACCGTTAAGTGTCCTTGCTCGGTGTCACGGCGTCATTTTGTTACCGCCTGGCTTATATTCGGGTCGGCTTACACAGTTTTAATCCGCTTAACGACCCTCCGCCATTGTTTTACTGCGGCACTGTGGCTCGTTCCTGTGAATTGCCATCATTGTACGTTGAAGTGGGAATGAGCCATTGTGTGCACACGGGCTCCCATTGGCCTGAGGGGTAGACAATCAGCGGGTGGGACAGACTCGATGTCAGCTGGCCACCCGTGATCATTCCCAACAGTGACAGAATGGGGATCTGCCTGTATAAACAAGGCAGATCTCCATTCTGACAGGGGAGATGACACAGATCCTGTCTCTGCTAAGCAGGATGATGGATCTGTGTGTTTCCCCAGTCACACAGTCCCCATAGAACACATAAAGAGCAGCACCAATCTAAGTGCAGCGGTATAAAAACATGTTTATTAAAAAGACAAATGGCAAGCTCAGCTCAGCTGGTACCAGTGGCCGCCAGTGTTCCCCGCCTGCAGCCCCTCATCCTGAAGGTGTGGATGAACCTCTACATAAGGCCTATTGCCATACATGCGCTGACAATGCTCTTATCTTGTGAGTTTTCATTTGTCTTTTTAATAAAGATGTTTTTATACTGCTCCACTTAGATTGGCGCTGCTCTTTTTCTGTTCTATGTCCGCATAGAGTTCCTTCTAGCTCTTCTCTGGGCCTGCAGCCATCTAAAGCCAGCATTTTACCTTCTGAGACCTCAATACACACCTTGGACTTTCCACCCATGGTCCACTGATGACAAACTGATCTTGTGCCCCCACATTCTTTCCATCCAGCTCCCAGGGCACACAAGAGTTACACAGTCCCCCATACAGTTAGAAAACACATCCCAGGATACACATTTAACCCCTTGATCACCCCTGGTGTTAACTCCTTCCCTGCCAGTGTCATTTATACAGTAATCAATGCATTTTATTAGCACTGATCGCTGTATAAGTGTCACTGGTCTCAAAAAAGTGTCAAAAGTGTCCCATCTGACCGCCGCAATATCGCAGTCCCACTAAAAATCGCAGATCGTGACTTTATCCACATCTTTTGGTCCTGCTCCCATGTAAACCAGCGATTATACAGCGATCAGTGCTAATAGGCACAGGAACGAAGAACCTTGCAGAGCTGTGCTGTGAATAGATCAGCTCTCTGCTTATCTGTCTCTAAGTTACCTCGCGACACAAATTTCCAGCTGCTTTTATCTCCTGTGTCAGAGAGCTTGTCAGAAGTTATCATGCTGATAACAGAGGAACAAAGCAACAGAAAGCTACGGGACTTAGGGCTTTGAAGAGAGATACTGTAAGTAAACGTTGCAGATATATGTGCTATGGTCAGATTTCATGCATGGGGTTTACATCCACTTTAACTTATAGGATTCCCCTTGTGATGATATTTTGGTGGCAGGTTCTCTCCAATGTATGTAATGCAATGCATTACATTCTTTCCCGGCTGGCTGTGGCAATCCTGACAAGGGGACCCAGAAGTGATGTTTTACACGTTGCTTCCAGGTCAGCAACAAGGAGAGGAGAACGGATGCATGTTCACCCAGCCCCCTACCCTCTACCCAGCGGCACCTGCTATGCCAGTCCTGGGCCTGCAGATGGGCAAGCAAAGCCTGGGATACGTGGCAAGGGGGAACCTGTTACTTGGGGAGGGGTTGTGGAGCAAAATGGCACAGGTGGCGGCGCCACACTGCTTCTATCTGACAGCCAAAAGTCGGCTTTTCAGATATACACACACTCAGGTGGTTGCAGCCACTGGGAATGTGTGTAAAACCCCCAGCTTTCGATCAAATAGCTTAACCAATGCTATGCTGTAGATAGCATTGGTTTAGCTATTTGATTTATGTTTCTCTAAGCCAGTGGTTCTTAACCTCAATTCTCAAGTATCTCCAACAGGCCATGTTTTCAGGTTTTCCTTTATCTTGCACAGGTGCTTTAAATCAGAGTCAATGGCTTGGTATTTTGGACAGCTATTTTATCTAAGAGAAATTCCCAAAACATGGCCTGTTGGTGGTACTTGAGGACCGAGGTTGAGAAGCACTGCTCTAAGCCAATGGGATGTGAACATCTTTGGCCCGATATGTCTATTTAATCAGCTCAGTATTGGCACATATCCATGCCCCTGATAATGTCATTTCTGATGAAACTGGTAGGACAGACCTGGACACAGGCTACTGAGCATATGGCAATGAATGGTTGCCATCTTTGATGCTAGAATTTTATGTTACTGTACCATGTGATGTGCTGTGTTACTTTTGGATGTTTGTAAGTGCTTAGACTCAATAAATTATTTCTTATCGGTGATTTTAGGCTATTTGGAGTGTCTCTTGTATTATATGTGCTTCATTCCTGCTGAGCTAATTCCCTAGTGGTGCATCGGTTCCCTCAAAGTGGTGGATGTAAATGGTGACAACTGATAGCAAAAATCCTAGTGTCTCTGTGGATGGGTGGGGGCCCGAGAGAGAGCCCTTTCTCTGGGGGAATTTCACTATGCACATGTGACCACTCTTATATGGAGGATGACATTATTTTGTAAGTCTTGTGTTCGACCACTAACACCTGGGAGATCAAGTGTTTGATGGTGATAGCCTGAGGATCTCATCCTATTTTTTCATCACGACTTGAGGGACTCTTTTTATTCTGTCCTAGTGTATTTTCTGCTGTATATGCCTTGACATGAATTCCTGGATTTAACCTCGCAGGCGGTATTCCCGAGTGCGGCTCGGGGGTGAATTTTCTGTACCAAGAGCGGTAACCCCGAGCCACACTTGGGATCGCATCGCTGGATCCAGGCAGTGTTACTCACCTGGATCCAGCGATGTCCCCCGCCGTGTCTGCGGGCTGTGTCCTCCGCCCGATGCCTCTGTGTGCCGGGCTCCGTTCCCTGTGAGCGTCGCGTCGCACGGGGGTGGAGCCTGGCGGCAAATTCAAAAAGTGAAACACACAGTAAACATACAGTGCACTGTAATCTGTAAGATTACATTACTGTATGAAATCATTTCACCTCCCCTTTGTCCCTAGTGGTTTGCCCGATGTCCTGCATGCACTTTTATATTCTATATGCCATGCTTTCTTCCTGGAAACTTGAGAATGTCCATGGCATCCAAAAAGCGTCCCTTTACGTCAAAAGTGGTTTTTGATCAACTAGAAAGCATCGATAGTAAATAAGAATCATTTGCAGAATTGAGTGATACTGATTTATGGGGAAATTTATCATCAGACACTGAAAGTGACGACAGCGACAATTCTGAAACTGAGCAAAATCAAAAGTGTTTTTGATTTAATTACATTATTGAATACATTTTATTACTATTGTATTATTATTTTTGATAATTATTTATAGGTATTTATTATATTATAATTTATGATTTCATGTTTCAAACTTTATCATACCCAGGATGTCTTCTAGACTCTTGTTTGGACAGATTTAAGCAATTTATTCCTAAGAATTACAGGCCTACAATATATAACGTTAAATTTCCATGCAAAATAATGGTACCGCTTTCAGCACCAAAAATCTGAAATAATCATACCGCCAGGGAGGTTAAGTACTTTGTTAATTTATGTTTTTGTTTGTTTTTTTTTTTTGTTTTTGCTGTTAACAGATATTCGTGGTAAGGCCTATGGTCACCCAACCCTGAATGTGCTTGAAGCATGGTGGTGGTAGTGTCATGGCGTGGGCATGTATGGCTGCCAATGGGACTGGTTCTCTTGTATTTATTGATGATGTGACTGCTGACAAAAGCAGCAGGATGAATTCTGAAGTGTTTCGGGCAATATTATCGGCTCATATTCAGCCAAATGCTTCAGAACTCATTGGACGGCGCTTCACAGTGCAGATGGACAATGACCCGAAGCATACTGCGAAAGCAACCAAAGAGTTTTTAAGGGAAAGAAGTGGAATGTTATGCAATGGCCAAGTCAATCACCTGACCTGATTCCGATTGAACATGCATTTCACTTGCTGAAGACAAAACTGAAGGGAAAATGCCCCAAGAACAAGCAGGAACTGAAGACATTTGCAGTAGAGGCCTGGAAGAGCATCACCAGGAATGAAACCCAGCGTCTGGTGATGTCTATGGGTTCCATTAATCTGTCCCATTACTTTTGGTCCCTTAAAAAGTGGGAGACACATACACAAACTGTTGTAATTCCTACACAGCTCACCTGATTTGGATGTAAATACCCTGCAGCTCCACATCGTGTTTGTTTCATTTCAATCCATTGTGGTGGTGTATAGAGCCAAAAACATTCAAATTGTGTCGATGTCCCAATATTTATGGACCTGACTGTATATACTAGGGCCAATTTTAGACAGAATCTAATTTACCTACCAGCATATCTTTGGATGGTATCTAACTCCTACCAAACTGGTAACCTTCTATAAACAAACATTCCGCAAATGCTGGAGGAATTGTGGTCAAACGGGTAACATTCTACACATCTTATCGGAGTGCCCGGCCCTTCAGATATACTGGCAGGAGATATTTCAAACTATCTCAATGGCGACACAAGCTCGAATCCTTCCCTACTGAATCTGACAATAGATACCCGCGCGCCATCAGTTCGTCACTCAGTGATTTCTAGCAGCCATGCTCAATATCAAAAGACAATGGGAAAAAAAAAATATATACCCTCCCTCGATACTAGACACCCTGGATCTGATCCACAAACATTGCACATATGAAAGGATGCATGCATCTAGCAGAGGATCCTATCGGAAGTCTCTTTCCCTAAGGCAACCTTGGCTGCAATGGTACAGCTCTGCAACTCAACAATATCTATCATGATTCCACAAAAGACCTCAGTAGAACCAACTACTATTGACCTAAACTTTAAATGTCAATGACATAACAATGGTTCACACATAATGCATAGATTCTGCCATGTAAAATAATACTGATGGTTGAATGTTCTTTACTGTTTACAAACTCTGGTCTTGGCCCCTTGCAGCAGTTTTACACTTCATCTACATAACTGTTGATAGGGATTCGTGTTTGTCAACTACCCAGCTATCTGTTACCTATATTGTATTATTCTGTAAAATTTGTTTCTTCAATAAAAACGAATAAGGCATACTTTTGCCATTTGATAAACTATTAATTTTTTGCTGACCCTCCATCATTTTATTAATATTCTCTTTCTCATATGCATATTTAGATTCTTACAAAGTAGCAAATCAACGCTGAATGATAGTTTTGCTGACATGGGCAGCTATTAAAAAGTCTTTTTAAGGCCTCATACACACGGACGTTTTTTGACGCCAACATTTTTTAGGTTGAAAAATAGCAGAGGGATGATGTTTTTCTTTAAAAAACGCCTATTGACGCCGACGCTCACTAACGCCGATGCATAACGCCAAAAAAACGCCGATTTTTTTTCCTTGACATGGGGCCCGACGTTTTGTTTATTTTTTAAGAAACGTCCGTGTGTGTATGAGGCCTAAAACTTCTGCAGTTCTGTTTCAAAGGTGAAAACTGCAGCATATTTTTTATTTTGCTTTTTAAAGGTGTATTTATTTTTTCATGTAACAAGAACAAGGGGCCTAAAGACTACCACATCCCAATTATATCATTCCAAAACCTCTACCGGAGCTATGAACCCCTATCTATGGTGGGATTTTATAGGCAGTACCACAATTTCAATAAAAAAGAGTTTATTGAAGCATTCAATAAAAGACAGCAACAGACATAAAAAAAAAAAAAAACAACTGTCAACCATACAGTGACCTTGCCCAGCATTGGGTTGGATGGTCAACATTTTTGGGTAATACATGTTTCTGGTCGATGTCAAATTCAATGATATATCTACAATTTAATTTCTCCACACACTGAGAAATTGAGAAATTAAATTGTAGATATATTATTGAATTTTACATTGAACAGAAACATGTATTACCCAAAAATGTTGAGCATTCAACCCAATGCTGGGAAAGGTACTGTAAGGTTGACAATTGTTTTTTTGTTTTTTGTTTTTTTTTAATGTTTGTTGCTGTCTTTTATTGAATTCTGTAATAAACTCTTTTTTGTTGAAATTGTGGTACTGCCTATAAATTCCCGCCATAAATAGGGGTTCATACCTCAGGTAGAGGTTTTGGAATTATTGGTTCTTCATGTTTGACCCTCTATCAATCTTTTGATCATTTATTTTCTAAAACAAAAATATAGATACTTAAAAAGAGGCCAATCAACTTTGAATAATATAATATCTGTCATAGGCAGTCAATAATAACTAGGACTTTTTAAAACCTGGCACAGCTTTATATTGAGGGTGAAAATTGCAGCAAAAAGTTTGCCTTTTGATGGGCTATTCATTTTTTTTTTTTACTCTCCGCAGCTATATGAATATTTTCTTTCTCATATGCAAATTTAGATTCTTAAAAAAGGAGCTAATCAACTTTGAATAATAGTTTTGCTTGTTTCGTACAGCTCAGTTTCAAAGGTGAAAACTGCAGAGGATTTTTTTTTACTTTTTAGTTGGTCTACTTGCTTTTCATGTTCGACCCTCCATCACTCTATTAATTTATTTTAATTATAATACTAAAATATAGATTCTTAAAAAATAGGCCAATCAACCTTGTATAATAGTTTTGCTGTCGTAGGCAATCATTAATAACTATGCCTTTTTATAACTTGGTACAGCTCCTTATTGATGGGAAAAATGAGAAAAAAGTTGCATTTTTTGTAATTTTGACTGTTGATGGGCAATTCATTTTTTTTATTTGACCCTCCATTACTCTTACAATGTTTTCTTCCTCGTGTGCAAATTTAGATTTACAAAAAATATTCAATCAACTTTGAATAATAGTTTTGCTGTCATAGGCAGATATTAATAACTAGACCTTTTTATTTATTTCTTTTTTGGATTGAAGGCATGTATTGTAGCATGAGCACTGATTTCTATTTTTTACACAGGTGGGGCCATTTTTAATTACAAAAAGTTATATTTTTGGATTTGAGCTTGAATTAGGCTGGAAGTTTCTACTGTACAATACAGAACTTTTCATTTTAAGCAGCTTCCTGAGCTTTAAGGATTTCCATCCTTGCTTTGGATTCGGCTTCCATCACTGCTTTCTCTTTTTCTCTCCCATGAATAAAATTTAGTAAAATGTTTTTCTGTAGTTATTCTCAACAAAAAGGTCTCTTTTCAGTGCCATTCGGAACTCCACATCTTTAATGAGCGCAAATAGACACCTCAGTACGGTCCCGTGTTTACCGCGAGTTTTCACATGATCCTCCTCAGTGTAATTCTCCCGTGAAAGCATGTTCTCTACCTCCATCTGCCTGAATTTTTCCATCACATCTGTCAAACTTTTGTTGCGCTCACGAATAATGACCGTGATGGGCATGATTCCTGTTATGCGTTTGGTGGTATTGATTAGGACTTTCAGGTCCTGTACCTGATCATTTGAAATACCAGCCGCAGCACTGTAGACAAACAGGGGCACAATAAAATCAGCAGAACGGCCCTCTCTCTCTCTGCATCCAGCAGCTTTTTTATAGTTGTTTAATACCCACTCTCCTGCCACAAAACTTCAGTATTAAGTGGTAAAAAGTTCTCTTAGATTGTAATATAATTCATTTAAGTTTGGTTTAAGTTTGCCCTACACACATTTGGTGTTCTTCATATCCCTATATACATGTTCCTCATTTTAACAGTATCTCTTGTCACGTTTTTGGGGTTGTGTTCGATATGTACAAAGAGAGATCACACAAATACTTAGAAATATAACATTTATTACAAGTAATGACAGATACAGATAAAGATAAAGAAAATATCAAGAATACTTAACTAAAGGTGTTTGCTTCCGTAGCCATGGAGTCTCTGACATGGCACAGGGGATCAGGACCAGACACTTGCCTCATAGCTGTTCTTGGTGAGACTGACTCATATAGGTTTTTGCTGTGGTAATATAGAACTTGTATAAGGGAAAAGCCCACCCCCCAGCCAACACCCTGTAAGCAACAATATGACCTTTGCATTCCTGAGGAGAGGGGGCTAGCTTGACCATATAAGGCAGTTCAAATGCCAATAAGTTGAGTCATGCAAGGTAACCAGGATATCAGAGGCTATAATAGATATGTGTGAAGCCAACCTTAATGAGGAATATGAAATATGCAATTTCCCCAACACAGTACAATAATGCTTCTGTCTCCAACCAATTTATCCATTTATGGGAGTGAAAAGTGTTCATCCGCTGAAACTCGGTCATTGTAAAAGCACGTAAAACTAGACCTTTTTAAAACTCGGTATAGCTCCGTATTAAAGGTGAATATTTTAGCAAAAAGGTTGTTTTTTTTTTAATTTTGCCTTTTGATGGGCTATTAATTTTTTGTCGACCCTCCATAACTAAATTCATGTTCTCTTTCTCATATGCCAATTTAGATTCTTATAAAAGAGGCCAACTCATTTTGAATAATAGTTTGCCTGTCAGGCAGGCATTAATAACTAGGACTTTTTAAATCTTGGTACAGTTCTGTATTGAGTGTGAACATTCTGGCAAAAATTGTTTTTATTTTGTAATTTTACCTTCCCCTAGTTACAAACATCCGACTTACAAACAACTCCTACTTACAAACGGAGGGAGACAACAGGAAGTGAGAGGAAATCTCCCCCTAGGAATGGAAATTCACTCCTGTAAGAGTTATTATGGGAAAAAGGACTCTCCACTGATGCTTTATCACCAATCCTTGTTTCCACAACAACCCAAAATTTTCAAAATCCAATTATCATTGGGACAGGAAGTGAGGTGAAATCTTCTGAACAGAAACATAGACAGCAAAACAAACCTTACAGGGGTGTTAGCCCTTCCCTATGCTATCCAAAAAGCTTAAAAATCATTTTTTTTTGGCTGGAGCTACACTTAAATAATGTAGCTGTTCCGACTTACAAACAAATTCAACTTAAGAACAAACCTACAGTCCCTATCTTGTTTGTAATCCGGGGACCGCCTGTATTGGGTTATTCACATTTTCATATTTAACCCTCCATCCCTCTCTTGATATTTTCTTTCTAATATAAATATGTAGGTCCTTAGAAAGGAGGCAAATCAGCTTTGAATAATAGTTTTGCTGACATAGGCAGTCATTAATAACTAAGTCTTTTTAAAACTTAGTACAGTTCTGTATTAACAGAAAATTGAGGCAAAATGTTTTTGTTTTTTTTATTCTGCCAGTTGATGGGCTATTCATTTTTTGTTGACCCTCCATTATTTTATTAATGTTTGCTTTCTCGTATTCAAATTTAGAGTCTTAAAAAAAACAGCTAATCAACCTTGAATAATAGTTTTGCTGACTTAGTACAGTTCCATTTTAAAGGTGAAAACAGTTGATTTTTTAAAAAAAATTTTAATGGTCTATTTGCTTTTCATGTGTGACCCTTTATTGATATTTTCTTTCTAATACAAAGATATAGATTCTTAAAAAAGAGGCCAATCAACTATGAATAATAGTTTTGCTGTTATAGGCAGTCATTAATAACTAGGACTTTTTAAAACTTGGTACAGCTCCATATTGATGGTAGAAATTGAGGCAAAGGGTTGATTTTTTTGTAATTTTGACTTTTGATGGGCTATTCATTTTTTTTATTTGACCCTCCATCACTCTATTAATATTTTTTTTTCTCATATGCAAATTTAGATGTATAAAAAAATGAATCAACTTTGAATAATAGTTTTGCTGTCATAGGCAGATATTAATAACCTTTTATAACTTGGTATAGCTCCGTATTAAAGGTGAACATTTCAGCAAAAAGTTTTTTTTCTTTTTTAAATTTTGCCTTTTGATGGGCTATTCATTTTTGTTTGACCGTCCATAACTAAATTAATGTTTTCTTTCTCATATGCCAATTTAGATTCTTACAAAAGAGACCAACTCATTTTGAATAATCGTTTTGCTCTCATAGGCAGTCATTAAGAACTATACATTTTTTAAATCTTGGTACAGTTCTGTATTAATGATAAAATTTGCATCAAAAAGTTGTGTTTTTTTTTGTCTTTTAATGGACTGTTCATTTTTTGTTTCACTCTCCATAACTGTAATAATGTCTTCTTTGTCATATGCAAATTTATATTCTTAAAAAAGAGGCAAATCAACTTTGAATAATAGTTTTGCTTTCATAGGCAGTAATTAATAACTAGGCTTTTTTAAAACTTGGTATAGTTCCAAACGTGAACATTTCGGCAAAAATCACTTTTTTAAAAAATGTTACCTTCCATTGGGTTATTCACATTTTTTATGCTTGTCCCCCATGACTCACTTGATATCTTCTTTTTAATATAAATATATAAATCATTAGAAAAGAGGCAAATCAACTTAGAATAATACTTTTTCAGCCAATAATAACTAAGGATTTTTCAAATTTGGTACAGCTCTATACTAAAGGTGAAAACTGTAGCAAAAAGATGTTTTTTTTTTTGTAATTTTACCTTTTTAACAGTCTATTCATTTTCATTCTGTAAGACTTCTTGTGTTTTTAAAATACAGGCTGTTGGTCTGTTATGACCATGATCAATCTCAACTAACTTATCCTATGTCTACTGATAGAATTAAATTAACAATAAAGTAGCCATATCTGACCATTTTTTAAAACATACATTTATTTTAAGATTACATTTGTATTTTGTTAAGTGGATATTTGATACAAATTCATAAATTACACTCTAATGTCTTATACAAGCAAACACAAATCTATTTTGTATAGGAAGACTTAAAGTACTTCCAAAAGACATTTGTCACCTGTTGTCCTTTGTTTAATTTTTCGAAATTGTGTTTATTATTAATTGCTCCTCTACCCGTTGAAGGGTGACACTGCAAGCATTGTAGTTTTTGTAACTACAGCCAAATATATGTGGAATGGAATACAAATGAATAAATATTAAGAAAAAAAATAACTCATTATTACTTGGGTGGCATGTCTACAGCAAAAGTAAAGCAATTGTTCAAATTGTTGATGCTATACACACTTAATAAAGAAGTTAGCGGTTTTACACTTTGGGAGCCTCCTGTTGGGACTTCGGAACACCTTTTGAAACAATGGAGATCCTGCCTTTGCTGCTAATCACCATTTCTTGTGTATGCTGCTGATCCCTGCAATAGCGTTCCTGGAGGTTGTAGGAGACTGCCAACTGGAGAGTATTACCATTCTATTTGGGCGCTGATGATCCCCGTAATAGGGATCCCGGAGGTCTGGTGAGTAGGGTGTGAATCAGTGTGTCCCCTTCCTGGTGGAGGAATCCTACTACCCCATGGATACAGCTGTCAGTCATATCACACAGGCGCAAACGATCCCCGTGAAAGGGATCCTGGATATCTGGTGAGCGGTGTGTATACACTAGTGTGTCTCCCTCTCGGTGGAAGTTTTCTTCTTTGTCTCCTTCCTTTCTTTGGATGGCCTATTGATTATATAGATGCCCATCAAGACTCTTGTGTGTTTGTTTAACCTGTATCAAAAGGACTGTACAGCACTATCACGATTTATGGACATTTAATTGATGAAATAGTAATATATGATTTTTTGATATTGCATTGCCTCTATTGGTTTACTGCACGTTGCACTTTATGTATTATTCGAGCGCAGTTTAACCTCCCTGGCGGTATGACTGAGTCTGGAATTTATTGCTGAAAGCGGTACAATTATTTTGCATGAAAATTTGGCGTTTTATATTGTAGGCCTGTAATTCTTAGGAATAACTCACTTAAATCTGTCCAAACAAGAGTCTAGTAGACATCCCGGGTATGAAAAAGTTTGAAAAATGAAATCATAAATTATAATATAATAAATAACTAAAAATAATTATCAAAAATAATAATATAATAGTAATAAAATTTATTCAATAATGTAATCAAACCAAAAACGCAGAAATTTGCTCAGTTGCAGAATTGTCGCTGTCGTCACTTTCAGTTTCTGATGATAAATTTCCTCAAAAATCAGTATCTCTCAATTCTGCAAATGATTCTTATTTACTATCGGTGTTTTCTAGCTGATCAAAAACCACTTTTGACGCAAAGGGACACTTTTTGGTTGCTATGGACATTCTCATGTTTCCAGGCAGAAAGAATGGCATTTATTATATAAAAGTGCATGCAGAGCACTGGGCA
Source organism: Glandirana rugosa (assembly GCA_018402905.1). NCBI lineage: Eukaryota > Metazoa > Chordata > Amphibia > Anura > Ranidae > Glandirana > Glandirana rugosa. Next base: position 282,181 of record BLSH010403536.1, on the reverse strand, counting down.
AACCACTAGGGACAAAGGGGATGTGTAATGATTTCATACAGTAATGTAATCTATAAGATTACAGTGTACTGTATGTATGCTATGTGTTTCACTTTTTGAATTTCCCGCCGGTCTCCATCCCCGTGCGACGCGACGCTCGCAGGGAACGGAGCCCGGCACACAGAGGCATCGGGCGGAGGACACAGCCCGCAGAGACAAGGTGAGTAGCGCTGCCTGGATCCAGCGATGCGATCCCGAGTGTGGCTCAGGGTTACCGCTCTTGGTACTGAAAATCCACCCCGAGCCACACTCGGGAATACCGCTAAGGAGGTTAATTTAGATTTTCTCACAATTGTTCAGATTGTTCTCTCTCTCTCTGCCAGAGATTAGCACCTGACATGTTTTGTATATTGTTCTTTATTGTCCAGTGTAAAAGCAATTAACTAAGGAGACTAAATGAAAAGAACCACAAACATATAAAATAAAAGGTCATTTTAAATCAACTTTATTGTAGTAGTCATGAATTTTTATGACTTTAGTAGGAGTGGTGGAGACGTCTGAAGGACCCAATTCTGGGGCTTGAGGCTCCCCAGTCACTGTATCTCCTGTACTCTCCAGGTCTCAGGTAATACTGACGTCCCCTGTAGTTGGGCTCCTCATAGAACATCCAGTAGCCATCATGGACATGGGCAGAGTGGATGTCATTGTAGCGGAATCTCTCATGGACATGAGGACAATCCTCAGTGAACTCCATCATCTGACCTCTGAAGTCTTCTCTCTCATAGATCCTGATTCTGAAGGAACCTTCATGCTGTTAAAACAAATCATAGCAGAACAAAATAAAAAAAAATGATACTCAAAAACTAGTGGTCATCTCTGAACTACTAAACTTACAATTTTAAGTTGAATTTCACCTAAAAAATGAATAAATACTTCGACCCTGGCCTCTGACCTTCTGCTTGCCATGGAAGGTCCACACTTATGACCCAGATGTAGGGTTTGTATAAGACTGTGTATCTATTTTACCAAAGTAAACATTTCAGCTGTAGTTTAATTACCTGGGGGCTGAGGCGACAAGACCTAATGGAGTCATTGTAGCCCATCCACTGCTGGAAGTCAGGATACTCTCCTCTATGGAGGAAGTATTGGTGTCCTCTGTAGTTGGGTTGCTCATAGAGGATCCAGTTCCCACTTTCTACACGGATGGAGTTGCAGCGTCTGAAGAATGAGGACAGGTCGGGACATTCAGAGTTACACTCGTAAGAGCGACCCTGGAAGTTTTTGTCCTCGTAGAAGATGATCTGTAAAATGGAAAGAGAAGAATCAGGAATGGATTATCTTTTTTTTAGGGGAACCTTTTCCAGGAACTACATTTAAGTGATAAAGACACTTTAACCCACTCGCTGCCAGAGCCATTTTTGCATCTTTTTCAACACATGTTTAAAAAAATATGTTTAGGCCTAAAAATTACTTTAACCACTTCCCAATGGCATGCCGCATATTTACTCTGCAGGAGTGTGCCCGCGGCTTGGGAGGGCCTGATGTCCGCCGGCAAGCTGCAATGGCCTGCCAGAGAGAAAGAACGGGGAACCGCCGATGTAAACACGGCGGTTCCGCGCTCTGTCAGTGGGCATGTAAGAGATCTACTGATCCCTGTCACTGGGATCAGTTAGATCTCTTATGCCCCTGACAGCCCAGCCCCCTCACGGTTAGAACACACCTAGGAAACACAGTTAACCCCTAGATCTCCCCCTGTAGGTTTGTCTCTTCAATGGCATTTATACAGTAATCAGTGGATATTTAATTTTCTGATCGCTGTATAAATGTCATTGGTCCTAAAAAAGTGTCAAAAATGTCTGACATGTTCGCCCCAATATCAGAGTCCCAATAAAAATCGCAGATCGCCGCCATTACCAGTAAAAAAAAATGTAAACATGCCTGAAATTTATTTTCATGGTTTGTAAATGCGGCAACTTTTGCGCAAACCAGTCAATAAACGCTGATTGCTATTTTTTTTTACCAAAAATATGAAAAAGAATATAAATCAGCCAAAACTGAATGAATACATTTGTTTTTTTATATTTATTTTTTGGATTTGTATTTTAGCCAAAAGTAAGAAATATTGTTTCTTTTTTACAAAATTGTTGATTTTTTTTGTTTATAGCGGCGATCAGAAATGACGCAGAGGGGATCAAATACCACCAAAAGAAAGCTCTATTTGTGGGGAAAAAATGACGCAAATTTCATTTGGGTACAACGTCGCACGGCCGCGCAATTGTCAGTTAAAGCGACGCAGTGCCGAATCACAAAAAGTGCTCTGGTCCTAACCTGGGAAATCCTGGGAAACCCCCAATAAACTATATATTTTTTGAAAGCAGGGACCCTTGCCAAATAAAATAGTAATGGTTTCAATTCTTTGTGAAATGTTTGTGCAATGGTTTAATCAAGTGCAAATTTCTAGTAAAAAATAAATTAGCCACTTCCTGACCATGGGACATCCATGGGCATTCTTGGGTTGGGGTGGTTTTATCGGGAGGATGCCTGCCGCTACAGTATCAAAATTTTCACAGATTGCCCTCTACACAGAAGCGATTTGAGTGGCTGAATAACCACTCGATCACTTCTGCAGGTGGTGGAAGGGGCCCCTCACCTCCCACCGCCGTCCTTTTCCAGGCTTTCCAGTCCAATCATGGAGCCTGGGAGCGCTGCAGCCAGCGGCGACAGCTGCACTACCCAGAGAGAGAGGACCTGGTGTTGTTCCTCCCTCTCTGTGACCGGAAGCAACAAGGATTTTGTCACTTTAAGTTTCAGCACTTTGTTTACCTGGTCGTTAGCAACCAGAAAAACAGGCGATCAGGCCGATCTATGTCTGATTGGCTTTGCATTAAAAGCCAGAGGAGAGATCAGGGGTCTAATAGACCTCAGATCTCTCCATAAAGAGGACCTGTCACAGTCCATGCTGTCACAAGGGATGACATTCATCCATTGTGACATGAATAAAGTTAATAATAAAAAAAAATTAAAGAGACTCTGTAAAAAAAAGTTTTAGAAAAAGTAAATAATAGAATTTTAAAAATTGTAAAGCACCCCCGTCCTCCAGTGCTTGAGTCCCACATACATATGTAAACAGTGATGGCACCACACATGTGAGGTATTGTCATGAATGTCAGAGCAAGAGCAATGATTCCAGTGCCAACCCTCCTATGCAACTCAAAACTGGTAACCTGTAAAGGCGCTTAAAGTGTTGCCTATGAAGAACTTTAAGTGTCATAGTTTGGTGCCATTCCACAGGCGTACGCAATTTTAAAGTGTGACATGTTAGGTAACGTTCATGGCATAACATAGGGTGGCACAGTTGTGCAGTGGATAGCACGTTCGCCTGTCAGCAAAAGGGTCGCTGGTTCGAATCCCAACCACGATACTACCTGCCTGGAGTTTGCATGCTTTGCCTGTGTGGATTTCCTCCAGGTACTCCGGTTTCCTCCCACACTCCAAAGACATGCTGGTAGGCTAATTGGATCCTGTCTAAATCGGCACTAGTATATGTATGAATATGAGTTAAGGACCTTAGACAGGAATCAGTAAATCTCTGACATAGCGAGGAACCTCCATGGTTACATTAGCGGCTCCTTGCTTTTCTGCTGTATTAGGCGATCACAGGTCGCTGGCAGACATCGAGTCTGCCCAACCCATGGCCCCGCTCAGGGAGTGTGCGGCGGGCACAAGAGTGCGCCGGCGCGCTCCCGCCCGCTAGCTGCGCATGTGCAAATAGCCGTTTATAGACTGCGATTCGCGTTATGCTACCACTCTGCAGCAGTAAATGTACGCGAGCCGGTCATTAACCGGTTAATGGCATCCCAGTCTTAGTCCGTAGGGTTCAATATTGAGTTGGCCCACCCTTTGCATCTATAACAGCTTCAACTCTTCTGGGAAGGCTGTCCACAAGGTTTAGGAGTGTTTCTATGGGAATGTTTGACCGTTCTTCCAGAAGCATATTAGTGAGATCAGGCACTGATGTTGGATGAGAAGGCCTGGCTCCCAGTCTCCACTCTAATTCATCCCAAAGGTGTTCTATTGGGTTGAGGTCAGGACTCTGTGCAGGCAGTCAAGTTCCTCCACCCCAAACACGCTCATCCATGTCTTTATGGACCTTGCTTTGTGCACTGGTCCAAATCATTTGGTGGAGGGGGGATTATGGCGTGGGGTTGTTTTTCAGGGGTTGGGCTTTGCCCCTTAGTTCCAGTGAAGGGAACCCTTAAGGCGTCAACAAACCGAAACATTTTGGACAATTTCATGCTCCCAACTTTGTGGGAACAGTTTGGGGATGACCCCTTCCTGTTCCAACATGACTGCTCACCAGCGCACAAAGCAAGGTCCATAAAGACATGGATGAGCGTCCTGACAGTGTCCTGACCTCAACCCCATAGAACAACTTTGGGATGAATTAGAGTGGAGACTGTGAGCCAGGCCTTCTCGTCCAATGTCAGTGCCTGACCTCACAAATGCTCTTCTGGAAGAATAGTCAAACATTCCCATAGACACTCCTAAACCTTGTGGACAGCCTTCCCAGAAGAGTTGAAGCTGTTATAGCTGCAAAGGGTGGGTCTATACTTTTGGAAATATAGTGTGTGTATGGGCTGGGTGGGCTCATTTTTTTGGGGAGGGGGCTTTAAGTGCTTCAGCTTTAAATGTCCTACATGAGTATTTATTGTTCATTGGAAAGAATAAATATTGATAGAATCAAGAATTTGTACAGAAATTTCATCACGCAAATCAAGAATCTGGGTATTCGGTGTGACATGCATATATCAAACCATAACCAGGGGCGTAACGATAGGGGTTGCGATTGCAACCGGGCCCCATGCTCCAGGGGGTGCATGTGCCTCCCTTGTACACCTGGATAGGAGGGATGGCGGGGGTGACATTTAGAGGAACCAATCTCCCCCATTTTCCTCCTAATGCAGGAGATTGGTTCCTCTATATGCTGCCCCCACCGCCCCTCCTATCCAGTTTACTTGTCTTCTGCTGTTCCCAGGGTCCCTGTGTGCTTCCCTGGTCCCCCCACAGAGCTGCTGTCTTCCCCCCTCCTCTCTCCTGCTAGCTGCTGTAGAAGATGAGTCATGATGGAGAGATGGGAACGGGTCAGTAAATTTGTCATTTACCGGCTCCTTCCTTTTCTGAATGGACAGAGTCAGTGATTGGTACCAATTGGTTCATTCATAACTGAAGTATAGTAAACTGTTTTTACTATACTTCCGTTTCTGAATGAATGGGAAGCTCGGTACTCAACTTATTCCTGTCCATTCATTCTGTGCAGCTGAGGCTACACAGATGGGAATTGAGGGCTGAGGTTTGTTTAGATCAGTGTTTCTCAACTCCGGTCCTCGGGACCCACTAACAGGCCAGGTTTGCAGGATAACTGAAATGCATCACATGTGATATCATTTGCTGCTCAGTGATTGCAGTATTATAGTCTGCATCTCCCCAAGGCAATACTTAAAATCTGGCCTGTTGGTGGGTCCCGAGAACCGGAGTTGAGAACCACTGCTTTAGACCCATGATATCTCATCAAAGCCCCCCAACAGAGCTCCTAAAATAAATTTTTAAAAAATAATAAAAATAAAATTGTAAAATAAATAAAATGAAATGGTAAAAAAATAATACAATTAAAATAAAAATTAAAAACTACTGACACCAGTGAGGGAACTATCAGGATTGCAAAGGTTGCAATTGTGACTGGGCCCTGGCATTTCACCACCATGGGGAGGCCCGAAGATGGTAGAAAGGGGGCCCACTGCAGAACTCGTGAAAGGGCCCCGCTGCAGGACCATAATAAAGGGACCTGCAATGGGAGTAAAGGGCCCCAGGATCAGTGGGAAGAGAGAAGGGCCCTGGCCAGGGTTCAGGGGGGCCCTTCATAATTTCTTGCACCGGTGCCCTGAAGGTTCTAGTTACGCCTCTGACCATAACAATAAAAGTATAAAAAAAAATGCAACAACTAAAAATATTTTTTTAAAAATTAAAAGTTTGCAATCTGCCAATTTTTTCTAATTCGCCAACAGATTTACTCATCATTATTCATAGATTTCTCTCACCTTTCCCATTTTGCTCGGCTTATCGGTCCTGTTAATGTGCTCTGGGATGGATTTGGCCTTTATATACCCTGTACAGGTGCCCAGCTTACATGGTGACGTTTTGCTCAATAATCAGAATGAATAGCTCCCCCCCCCTTTGCTATGTTGGATTGTTTAGTGTTTCTATGTGACTATTGTTTGTATCTTTTTGCTTGCATCAGTGGTACTCATATATTTTACCTAGGCCGTCTAACTCATACAATCCCTTTCTGCTACGCTCAGTCACATGATTAGGCTGCAATCTGAATAAATGTGTGTTTTGTGTATGTAGTCCCAGTATACCACGCAATTCTGTAGCACAGCACACAAAATCCTTTATGATAGAACTATACAAAGGGGGCGAAGAAGACACCGTCGCTTGTTTAGTGAACTAGAAAATTTGACTTTTTCGGAGTTGTTTTATTTAACCGCTTCAATACCAGGCCTATTTTTTGGACTTGGTGTTTACAAGTTAAAACCATTTTTTTTTTGCTATAAAATTACTTAGAACCCCTAAACATTATATATTTTTTTCTAACACCCTTGAGAATAAAATGGCGGTCGTTGCAAAACTTTATTTCGCACCGTATTAGCGCAGCGGTCTTACAAGCGCAATTTTTTTTGAAAAATATGCACTTTTTTTGAGTGAAAAAAATAAGACAGCCCAATTTTTTTCCATATTGCAAAAGATAATGTTATGCAGAGTAAATTGATACCCAACATGTTATGCTTTGGAATTGCGCCCGCTCGCAGAATGGCGACAAACTTTGCAAACTAAAAATCTCCATGTTTAAACATTTCTACAGGTTACCAGTTTTGAGTTACAGAGGAGGTCTGGTGCGAAAATGATTGCTCTCACTCTAACGATCGCGGCGATACCTCACATGTGTGGTTTGAACACCGTTTTCATATGCGGGCGAGACTTATGTAAGCGTTCGCTTCTGCGCGCGAGTTCGCAAGGACGGGCGCTTTAATTTTTTTTTTCTTATTTATTTTACTTTATATTTTTTAATTTTACACTGTTCTTTTGAAAAAAAAATTACACTTTTATTCCAATTGCAAGAAATGTAAACATTCCTTGTAATAGAAAAAAGCATGACAGGAACTCTTAAATATGAGATCTGGTGGTGAAAAAAGACATGCAAAAAATAAATAAACAAATAAAAAAAATGACAGTAAAAAAAAAATATAGGCCCTTTCAGAGCATTGGGCGGAAGTGACTTGTGACGTCGCTTCCGCCCTGCCATGTTATGGAGCCGAGTGGGCGGCATCTTCCGCTCACTCCACTTCCTGTGCAGAGGGGGAAACGGACCGATCGTCTCCGCCGCTGCCGACGGTCCAGTAAGTGGCGGAGATGACGGGAAAGTGGCAGGAGGGGGGTCCCCTCTTATGCCACCGATAAAAGTGATCTTGCGGTGAATCTGCTGCTGAGACCGCTTTTATCTGAAAGAGAATCGCTGGCTCTAAACAATGGTATCTGAATGGTGCCTGTAGCCGAAGGCACCATTCACATATCACCGCTCAATGTCAAGGACATCATATGGCGTCCTATGGTATTGAAGTGGTTAAAGTCTACATACACTCACCGACCACTTTATTAGGTACACCCGTTCAATTGCTAATCAGCCAATCACGGGGCAGGAACTCAATGCATTTAGGCATCTAGACATGGTGAAGACAACTTGCTGAAGTGTTCAAACTGAGCATCAGAATGGGGACTATGAAGGTGGCATGGTTGTTGGTGCCAGGCAGGCTGCTCTGAGTATTTCAAAAACTGCTGATCTTCTGGGATTTTCACGCACAACCATCTCTCGGGTTTACAGAGAATGATGGGAAAAGAGAAAATATCCAATGAGCAGCAGTTGTGTGTAAGGAAAATGCCTTGTTGATGTCAGAGATCAGAGGAGAATGGACAGACTGGTCCTAGATGATAGAAAGGCAACAGTAAGGCTCGTTTCACATTGGGACGGCCCAAGCGTCAGCGGTAAACCGCCGCTAATTTGGTGGTGGTTTACTGCTGTAATAGCAGCGCTATGGTTCCACTATTCGGGCGGCAGCAGGGCACTTTTAACCCCCCCCACAAGTGGTTAAAAGTGCTGGCGCTTGGCGCTATCAGAGCTGTGTACAGGCGCTTCTGGAGCTCTGGCCATTCATTGCAATGGCAGGGGCTGTGGAGGAGCGGTGTATACACCGCTCTTTCACGACCCAAAAATCATGCTTGTTTTTTTCTCCTGCTAGCGCACCGCCCCGAGCCACCCCGGTGTGAAAAGACACACTAGGTTTAATGGGCAGGCACTTTACAGGCACTATTTTTAGCTAAATAGCGCCTGTAAAGCTCCCCAGCGTGAAAGGGGGCCTAACTCTGCACACCTTGGCTGTAACGAATAACCACTCGTTACAACCAAGGTATGCAGAATACCATCTTTGAATGCACAACACATCGAACATTGAAGCAGATGGGCTACAGCAGTAGAAGACCACACCGGGTGGCACTCCTGTCAGCTAAGAGCAGGAAACTGAGGCTACAATTGGTGCAGGATCACCAAAATTGGATCATAAAAAATTGGAAAAACGTTTGTCTGATGAGTCTCGATTTCAGCTACGATATTCAGATGGTGGGGTCAGAATTTGGTGCATGGATCCATCCTGCCTTCTATCACCGGTTCAGGCTGGTGGTGTAATGGTGGGGGGATATTTTCTTGGCACACTTTGGGCCTCTTAGTACCAACTGAGCATCGATTAAACACCACGGCCTACCTGAGTCTTGTTGCTGACCATGTCCATCCCTTTATGACTGCAGTGTCCCCATCTTCTGATGGCTCCTTCCAGCAGGATAATGCACCAGGTCACAAAACAGGTCACCACTCTACTAACCTCGAAACACTGGACCACGTAATAGGACGACCTTCCTCGGTAGTCTTCTACCCCTGTGACGTCAGTATTTCCCTACCTGTACCA
>BLSH010403536.1:232839-259653 GCA_018402905.1 Glandirana rugosa | reverse complement strand
TTTTTACCTGATAATAAAAGATTACTCGAGTTAATATAAAGTTTTAATGTGAGTGTACCGAGTTTTATTTCTAGGAATAGGAACACGATTTACAAACTCTTTAATCGAATATTAGTGAAACGGGACTTAACCGTTCCATTATCACAGAGAAATTTAATTCAAAATAATCTTCCTTGTCCCCGAGTATATAGTTCACAGAAGGTAAGTGAATGTGGAGAGTCGACAAATAGGAAAAACAAAATGACACTGTAATGTAGTTTTAGAAGTTGGAAGGTAGTCCATAGGTATCAGTTGTGATCTCAACTCGCTTGGGCCTGACATTTCAAGCCCAGGCATGGCTTGAAACCCGAACCCGGACTTTTTTTGAAAAGTCCGGGTCCGGGTCCGGGTCCCGGACACCCCAAAGTTCGGTACGGACCCGAACTTTACAGTCCGGGTTCGCTCAACTCTAGTGTTGACTATGGATACCTGATGGAAGGTTGAAGATTTTGATGTAATGTCACAGTAAAACAAAAAGGATAAACAGCTGAGAGGTGTAAGTGAATGGAAGACACTTGATATATGAGCCCCTGTTCCTTCTAATAAAACTTAATTTAAAGAGACACTATTACCTTGCCAATTCAGGGCAAAGTGATTATAAGCTAATTTCTCAAACATTTAGCACAAGGATAAGGATCTTTATTTTGAGCCATGTGAGTGTAATTTTGAAATATAATTGAGCTCATTAGAAAATAATAGTCCATTTTTGAAAAATATGTGTCTTTTTAAAACTAACAAGTATAGTACCATGAAAATGTGAAAAGCATCAAAAGGGTGGTAGAGGAAGGCTTGCGTCTTTATATTCCTAAACCAGCACATCTCCAACCATGGTTATTGTGAGCTGAGTATTGAAATCATGCTTTGGAAGCTTCTTAGATATAGCAATAGGCTTTACTTTTCATGGAGAATTACATAACAAAATCACTGCCAGCTTTTTGGAGGCGTGGTGGCGGAACTATTTCCAAAACTGAACCCTGTCCTGCATCCTTTCCAGCTGCCAGCAGAGTTACCCAGTGCGCCGTGAAGGAAAGGTAACATCCCTGACCGTGCCAGCTGGACCATGAGTCAGCGTTAATATGAACCCTGCTGTTGACCGCACTGTCCAACGAGGCCAAAACATTGCCTGCCACATTACGTGGAAGAAATGTCTTTTGAGAACCTGCCACTGTGGGACAGCACATTCCACAAATTCACAAAAGAGGGCAGAGTCTACCAGCTGAAAAGGCAGGAGTTGGAGTGCTAGCAATTTGGCCAAGCTAGCATTAAGACGCTGAGCATGTGGATGGCTGTGACAGTATTTCTTTTTATGGCTCAGCAACTGGGGTAGGGATATTTTCCTGCTGAATTCACCTGCTGGTGTACTGCTAGCAGACTGGCTGCAAGTACTAGTTGTGGCACGCATCAGTCTGACTGTAAAGTGGCACATCTGTACTGTGTATAGAACCTTCTGCAGCAAAACTGACATTTCTGAAGAAAAAAAATGACATTCAATATCACTGTCGGCAATAGAAAAATGTAAAGAAAAAATGGCATGGGGGTCCCCCGCAATCCATACCAGGCCCTTTGGGTCTGGTATGGATTTTAAGGGGAACCCCATGCCAACATTAAAGAGGAAGTAAACTCAAAGGCATAATTTGAAGGTTTACCTATAGGTACTGTAAATATTTCCTAAACATACTGTTTAGGTGACAACGGGCTTCCCCGGTGACAGCTGAATGAAATATAAAACCATATCCGGCAATAGAAAAAAGTGAAAAAAAAAAAAAAAAAACAGTGTGGAGGTCCTCCCCACAATCAATACTAGACCCTTTAGCTCTGGTATGGATTTTAGGGGGAACTGCACACCAAAAAAAAAAAAAACATAGATGGGGGACACCTGAGGGTTGAATTTACTTAAATCGCTAGATGGTAGACACCTGTGGAACCCTTGTGATCAAAGCCTTGAGGTTCAATAGCACCAGACGGCTCAGTTTCAGCAAGGATGCAGGATTTGAGTGAGCAATCACAGCAGCCATGACATTTCCTGTCATACTTCTACTTACGATGATCAGTTTTATTTCCCTTTAAGAAGGATGGCCGCTCCCTCAAAGTTGCATTTTTAATTAGATGATCCTGGGAAAAGATTTACACACACAAAGGGGCATTCGCACAGCTGGCGCGAATAATCCCCATCATTTTTTTTATTACGTTTATTTCCTATAATCATCACCTCATCTAGTTCCCACAATACAGTATTTTCCTGAAATATCTCAATTATGAAAATACTTCATTATGGCTACTAGATGGAGTGGACAATCATAGGAATTAAAAATATTAGACACATCATGGCGCAATGGCAGTGTGAATGCGGAGACATTGGCGCAGCAAATTTTTAATAAGTAGACCCCATAGTGAATTAATCAGAGAAGAGACTCATCTTTCTCAATTTTGTTAAGTCCTGTACATACGATGCAAATTTCGAACAGGAATTTTTCGCTCGATGGCCTGTCGTCCGAAATTCTTACCGTTAGTATGCTTTCGACAGCCGATTTTGTTTTTTCACCCGACAAAAGCTGGATGTGCAGACTAGAAATATTTTTTTTTCATACGGCAGCTCAACGTCCGGTTTTCTGATGGTCAGTACAGAAATCCTCACACAAAAGTGAGAATTACAAATGTGATCGGAGTCAAGGAATGAACCGGAAGAGTTTGGTCGTGTAAACTGGCGATCGTAATCCATTTGTGAGGCGGCAATTGAAATTACGAAATACAGCGCACATTATCATCTTTTTAATGTCTTTTTAATATTAAAATTAGCGGAAGCGGCCCAAAGAGTAACGCACCAAAAATGAACTTCCTCTTTATACTCTCGGAGTACGTCACTACATTCGCCTTTGCCGGACGAAAAATTTCCGATAGCCAGTATGCTCTACAAAATCATGGACACACGCTTCGGACAAAAACCAGATGCTCAATTGTCTGAAAATAGGACCATATGTACGAGGCTTTAGAGCAGCCTTTCTCAACCTTTTCTACACCGAGGAATCCTTGAAATAATTCTCTGGTCTTGGGGAACCCCTGCTAAAAATTAAAAGTCTACCACTCATGATACATTAGTGTGATGGTCAATGGGAAGAATGCTCCTTACACTTGTGGTCATTGGGATGAATTACCCCCTTACAGATAGCTAAAAAGATCAATGGTGTCATTGGGAATTTATCTGAGAGGTAGAAATTGACCTTTGCTCAAGGAACCCCTAGCAGCCTCTGGAGGAACCCTGCTTGAGAAACCCTGCTTTGGAGGGACAGCACTACAGAATAGTTTGTGTGGCAACCTGAATGGCTGACTGTAATTAAAAGATACACTTTAAGAAAAAACTTTTTCTTTTCCCTTTTTAGTCCAAGCAAAAATGTTCAGAAAATAAAAACATAACACTGGAACTATTTTTTGCTCAGAAAAAAAATGCTTATGGTGTATTTCGAAAGACAAGCATCGAGTATGAGAGACTTGCGACTTAATTCGAGTGAAATAGAGTACATTTCTTTTCATTGTCCACCAAAATGTGTTAATTTAATGATGTCTATTCTTTCATTTTAATACAGGAAATAAGTCTAATGGTCCCCTGATGATGTCATATATGACAAAATGGATAGGGCGGAGCCAGAATACACCCTAACCACACTGTGTGATCTTCTGTGGCCATCTTGGACTCTGGCATATGGATATCCTGCCTGTATTGGAATGCTGCTTTGCTTCTCATTTGTTTGTAAGTGTTTAGACTGAATAAATACTTTATCTGTTACCTGATCTTCACTATGGAAAGTTTTTTTATTTTATGCTTGGGTATACTGTGTGCATATTGATCCTTGCTATTTGGATGAGTCTGTGAAGACAGTGCTGTTTGTGTCTGCAAGCTCAGATAACCATCAAGGTAGTGTGATTTCCTTGGGCGGATTGTATAAAGCGTTGTTTGACCACTCTATAATGGGAGTCACTCCATTCTGCTTGCCTCACATGGGTAGTGTGCAGTGTTTAGAGTTGGGCCAAACACCCCTCTGTTCGGTTGGCGACAGAACTTTAGGACATCTTAAAAGTTCTGACCCGAACTCCGAACCCCATTGAAGTCTATGGTACACGAACTTGAAAAATCAATCATTTTGAAGGCTTACATGCAAGTTATTGGCCATAAAAAGAGTATGGGTCCCCAGGTACTGCCCTGGGGGACATGTAACAATGCAATTTTTTTTTTTCAAAAAAAGATCGTTTTTACAGGAGTAGTGATTTTAATTATGCTTAACCGCTTGAGCCCCGGAAGGATTTACCCCCTTCCTGCCCAGAGCACTTTTTGCGATTCGGCACTGTGCCACTTTAACTGACAATTGTGCGGTCGTGGGACGTTGTACCCTAACAAAATTGATGTCCTTTTTTTCCCACAAGAAGAGCTTTCGTTTGGTGGTATTTGATGTTTTCTGCTGTTTTTAGTTTTTGCGCTATAAACAGAAAAAGAGCAACAATTTTAGGGAAAAAAAACAATATTTTTTACTTTTTGCTATAATACATATCCAAAATATAAAATAAAAAAAAATAATTTCTTCTTCAGTTTAGGTCAATATATATTTTTCAATATACCCAATATGGGTATATCGATTGGTTTGCGCAAAATTTATCGCATCTACAAACTACGGGAATAGATTTATGGCATTTTTACTTATTTAATTTTTTTCAATAGTAGTGGCGTTAATCTGCGTTTTTTTTAGCAGGACTGTGACATTGCGGTGGACAGATTGGACACTTTTGCCACTTTTTTTAGGACCACTAACATTTATACAGCGACCAGAGCTAAAAATAGCCACTGATTAGTGTATAAATGTCGCTGGCAGGGAAGGGGTAAACACTAAGGCGACAATCAAGGGGTTAAATGTGTTCCCTCTGTGGTGTTTCTAACTGTATGGGGGATGGGCTGCTTGGAGGAGGAGAGAGATTGTTGTTCCCGATCACAGGAAACAGACGGTCTCCAACTCCCCTTTATTTACACCCACAGATCCCCATTCTGCAGTGTCTCGGGAGCGATCGCAGGTGGCCGGCGGACATCGAGTCCGCCCCACCTGCTGATCAGCTCCCCCACTAGCCAGTGACATGGCATGCACACACTCACACCACACGTTCCTGTGACTGTCATACAGCTACGGCAATTCGCGGGAACGAGCCTACCTGCTGCTGTCATTATACGGCGGCTTGTCGGCAAGGGGTTAAAGTGAAACAATAAAAATGAAAAATTCCTTTAAAAATAGTGCCGGGGGCGGGGGGTTAGTCTGCTTGTATAGAACCTGTTGCAGCAAAACTGACACTTATAAAGAAAAAAAATGGCATTTCAACTGCTGTCAATACAATTCCATTGCTAGCAATAGAAAAATGTTTGTAAAAAAGGCGTGGGTCCCCCCCCCCTAATCCATACCAGGCTCTTATCTAAGCATGCAGCCTGGCAGACCAGTAAAATGGGGTGATGAGCAAGCGCCACCCCCCCCCCGAACCATACCAGGCCACATGCCCTCAACATGGGGGGTTCCTTTGAGGTTGCCCTCAAAGCACCTTGTCCTCATGCTGATGGGGAGAAGGGCCTCATCCCCACAGCCCTGTCCAGTGATTGTGGGGGTCTGTGGGCAGGGGCTTATCAGAATCTGGAAGCCCCCTTTAATAAGGGGGCCCCCAGATCCCGACCGCCTATGTGAATAGGTATGGGGAGCCAGTTTTTGACAAGTCCTTTATTTTGTAAAATAGCTCTTTTCTTCTTTCATTTGTCTTTTTTTCATTCAGCTGTCAGCAAGGAAGCACGTTGACAGGTAATAACTCATCCTTTTTTAAGGATGCTCTTCCTGGCCTGTTTCTTAACATCCAGCTAGTCTCTGTGCCCTGATTGGGAAAATCTTTGCCCAATGAAGGCTTAGAATGCATTGTGCCGTGTGCAGTGCATAGTGGGGCGCTCAGCAGGCGAGGCATCCTGCCGAGCACCCAGCAAATTAAGGTGTTCACCGAATGGGTAAATAGGCAATGGTTGGGTGAACTTTTGCTTAGCTCGAACTGTTCACCCATGGTAAATGGTGTTTACTACCTGCGATCCACACCTATTGCTTTATTGGAAGTTCATTCATTTTTTCAGTGGTGTTCATTGGGATTGACTGTTTTCACCAGTGTTTTTTTTAATTGTATCCATTGTAAATGTATTACTTTGGCATGTAATACTTTGTTACCTCCATACCTTCTACGGGTAGCATTTATCACACGTTTGCACCTGATTTTCCTGAGAGGATTTACTGTATATTCACCTAATTTCATTTGTTTTGTTTATTGTGGTGTTATTTTAGCACTGCTTTTTTTGGTTTTGAAGTGTAATGGTTTGGTGTTTGACTGACTGAGTGTGACACCTTGCTATCTGGGTTACTACAAGGTATACAATGTCATTAGAGGTTGTTTCACTTTATTGTATGAGACTTAGTATTTAAGTATAAAATACTTTAGACAGTTATTATTTTTAATCAAGTTTATTGTAGGAAACAAAACTTCCTATGACTTTAGTTGAAATGATGGAGGCGTCTGAAGGACCCGATTCTGGGGCTTGCGGCTCCCCAGTCGCTGTATCTCCTGTACTCTCCAGGTCTCAGGTAATACTGACGTCCCCTGAAGTTGGACTCCTCATAGAACATCCAGTAGCCTTCATGGACATGGACAGAGTGGATGTTATGGTGGCGGAATCTCTCATGGACATGAGGACAATCCTCGCTGAACTCCATCATCTGACCTTTGAAGTCTTCTTTCTCATAGATATTGATTCGGAAGGAACCTTGGTGCTGTTTTTTATATGGTACATTAAAATAAAGATAAAAACAAAACATAACTCATCAAATGTTAAGTGGTCAGATATACAATATTAAAAATATCACTTAGAACTTTAGTTGTTTTTTTAATAGATTGGAAAGGGGTTTACTGCTTTGATACATGTTTCTGCTATCTTTGACTACAATGTCAATATAAAAAGGTAGTATTGGTGGAGGAAGGTTCCCAGATGGGATTATACGGTGCACCATATAATCCCATCTGGGAACCTTCCTCCACCAATACTACCTTAACTATTTGGGGATGAGGTGCGTTTTTTGATTATATGCTCTACTGGAAAGCCAGGAAAAGGGATAAATTCAAATACAATGTCAATATCTCCAGTCATCTTGTAAGCAGGTACTTGTGGGGTGCTGTTACATGAAGTTTTGCTGTTATATGTTTTGCACTGTGTAGCTTTGAAGCTAGCTAATCTGTTCAGCTAAGGGAAGGTTTAACTGTATCTCCCGGGTCTCTTGCTTTGGGGCACTCCTGCTGGCTCTGTCCCCCTCCCTGTGCATTTCAATTCAGAGGGGGAGGCTCTGCCTCCAGGATTTCCAGCCAAGTGGGAAGCAGGGAAGGCTGACTGCTAAGATGTAACCCAATCCTCCTGCAACCACCGGAGGGCTCTGTTATAATGTTCGAAGTGAACTGTCCTCGGCTGTCCGAGCGGCTGTCCTCGGATATTCTGGTGAACTTCTATCGTGGTGCAATAGAAAGCATCCTGACCAACTGTGTCACAGTCTGGTATGGGAGCTGTTCTGTTGCAGAGCGCAAGGCACTACAGCGGGTGGTGAAAACTGCCCAGCGCATCACAGGGACTACCCTTCCAGCTATGGAGGACGTTCAGAGGAAACGCTGCCTGCATCGAGCTCGTAACATCTACAAGGACTTCTCTCATCCTGCCCACAGACTGTTTTCTCTCTTACCCTCCGGGAGGCGCTTCAGGTGCCTCAAAATTAGGACTAATAGACTGAAGAACAGCTTTTTCCCTAGAGCTGTTTCTTTATTAAATTCTGCACCCCGCTGATCCCTCTGAACCCCCTCCCTCCCCGGATATCATTTACACCACTGTACATAAATTATGGGACTAATTCATCAACTGCTTATTTGCACACCTACAGTCAATAATGCACTTTATAAACATAATTATAAGTAATAACTTGCACTACCATTAATATTAACATTAATATGTAATAACTTGCACTACCATCTCTTAATTTTTGCTAATGTACATATCCATTTACCAATATTTACCAATATTATGCAAAACTGTATATCCTGCTTTTGTTACTATTGCACTTCTGGTTAGACCTAAACTGCATTTTGTTGCATTGTACTTGTACATGTGTAATGACAATAAAGTTGAATCTAATCTAATCTAATCTAATCTAATCTAATCTCTGCTCCTCTCTGCCTTCAACTACCTTCTACCCTGACTATCATCACTGAAAATTGCCTTCCAGGGGAATCTGCTAACATGCCTTGGCCTGCTGAGTCCTCTAGTCCTCCCTGCAGAACACCAGCTCTGGACATTTGCCTGAGGTATGCTGGGGCAGCCACAAGCCTGAGTTTTGGATTTGTTTAGGGAGAGACTGTTATTTGTGTTTTACTGTTATGCTGAGAATTTCAATTAAAGCTTTTGAAACTTTGGCATGCCTGGTCTGAAGTTAAAGGGGGACATGGTGGTAATGGCATGTGGAAAAACACACACGGGGTAAAGTGGTGACATGCCATTCCATTGCTAGGGGCAACAAGCACAAGAGCGGGATGATATGACAGCTAGACAGTGGGAGAGCAATACCGGCAGGTGTTCATGTATAGTGAGGGAAGTGGTTCATGACCTACCTCCCAAGTGGATGGTGCCCTAGCAAATGGGACCGGCATAGCGGAGACCTTAGGGGCCTAGCGGTATGGTACGGGAGAAAAAAGAGTTAATTATGTATGTGCATGGGGTTCTGTGGGACCCTGTTCTGTCATTGGGAAATAGGTGGCAGAGTTAAGCTGGACTGGTGGAACAAGACTCCGCTCAGTAGTGTCTCCTTCAAAATGGTGCATCCTGAGCAAGTGTATGTATTGTGGGACTGGGAAGCACTTGTATGATGGTGTGGGGTTATGATTCAGAGACACGGGAGGTGTACAGCTCGCTTCTAAATCGGAGTACCACCATAATGTTGATGTTACATGAACGTGGCACCGCCTGGTCCCGGGCATTAGCAAGCATGTACACCAAAGAATCCAGAGGAAGGAGAAGAGTGAGAGAGAGCAAAAAGGCTCCCTGTGCACTGGGCGAGTTTGCCATGCCCCCAATCTGTTTTCCTATGTTGACTACTCAGGTTTTGCTACAAGACTAATTTCCTGGTTCATCTGTATGGTATGTATATTATTTTTATTTGTGTTCTATATCCCCAAAGCAGCCATTCTTAACTAGACATGCGCAATTCGTTTCGTTACGAATTCGTTTTTCGATGAAACCCGACAAACTCGTTAATTCAGAAATATTCAAATTAATGAAAACCCGTTTAATGAATTTTTCAGAAAATTCATAAATTCGATAACCTGAAAATTTGAAATCCGATAATTCGAAAATCTGAAAATAAGAACGAAAAATCCGGAAATAATTACAAAAATCCGAAAATTTATAATTGTTTTTTCCGGTTCTTGTACTTATTTTCAGATTTTCATTCTTTGAAATTTTTGGATTTTCGTTCTGATTTTTGAATTTTTGAATATCCAAATTTTCGAAATTTTCTAATTTCTGATTTTTTTGGAATGTCCGGGTTTTCAAATTTTCAAATTTTTGGATGTTCGAATTTTCAGATATGCGAATTTATGAATTTCCAAATTTATGAATTTTTGGATTTGCAATTTTTTTTACGAACAACAACAAAACTGGCTGTGCACATGTCTATTCTAAACCAGAGTTTGGTGGAAGCCTAGGGTTCCTACAGAGGGTACTAGGGCTTCCTTGAGCTGTGGCTGATTAACCTTCCATCTGATGGTGCCTGAATAATTCTGGATTCAATGCCACTCAGTAAATCAGCACCAGCAGCAAAGCAGCCAGCATGACACCAATGATATTTTTAGCTGTCTTTAAGGGTAGAAATCAGATTACCACTGTAAGGATTACATTCTTCCCACTGTACCCCAATGAAATAATTTTAGCAGGCATTCCCTGAGACCTAAAACATATTTTAAGGGTTCCCCTGGGGTTAAACCATTGAGAAAGCCTGCCCTAGATGATCTGTTGCACTATAACATCAGCAAACAGCCAAGCTCTTGTTGTCTGTAACATCTATATTTACCAAATAGCCATATATCTTAGTTAAGAAAAGACTGTTTAAAGTTTTTTTTTTGGCATCTGTTTTTATAATACTCATTGGTTGGGTCACAGGCATTAATATGTTACGTTGCCTAAACATATTGATCAGAGGGCTTTTCTAATGGCTAGGGCAACTAAGTTCTTCGATTTAAGTTGCACGCTGTTATATTACCAGAGGACTCAGACGGCAAGAACTAATGGAGTCATTGTAGCCCATCCATTGCTGGAAGTCAGGATATTCTCCTCTATGGAGGAAGTATTGGTGTCCTCTGTAGTTGGGTTGCTCATACAGGATCCAGTTCCCATTTTCCACACGGATGGAGTTGCAGCGTCTGAAGTATGAGGACAGGTCAGAACATTCAGAGTTACACTCATAGCAGCGACCCTGGAAGTTCTTGTCCTCGTAGAAGAAGATCTGTGGAGTAAAAAAAAAATAAAATAGTTAAATAAACCATTAAATAAATTAATTCTACTTGATCTTATTATCATATGTACAGTTACTTAAAGTGGATCTGTACAATAGACATGGGAACGTTTACTGCTATGGGGGATAAAACCTGTATGAATCAGTTATTGGACGTTGAAACATTTTTCATTAGA
The DNA here is from genome assembly GCA_018402905.1 of Glandirana rugosa. NCBI lineage: Eukaryota > Metazoa > Chordata > Amphibia > Anura > Ranidae > Glandirana > Glandirana rugosa. The sequence goes on along the minus strand of BLSH010403536.1, from coordinate 248,843 downwards.
TCTAAACAGATGATCCAAACACACCCTAAAATCTCATCTTTGAAATAAATGTTCTTATGTAAGACATTTTAATTGTTGTACCATTACCGTATTGTACAACGCGTTTCATCCTATGGGATATCAGGGGGTCATCAGGGCTTCCTGATGACATCCCATAGGACGAAACACATTTGGAGGAGCTCTGACTCATGGAAGAGCAGCGAGTTTTTTTGTGAGTTATTTTGCTAGCTTTTATGTTCATTGCTCTTGCTTCTTTTTTTTTAATAAATGAGATTGCTACACTATCAGATTGTACTCTTTATTTTCATAGTCTTCATATCAGAGAAAGTCAACTTTACCCAGAAAGACCCTGTCAATTTACTGATGATTTGAAAATGCTTTTGAACCTCTATCATAATGGAATCTTAAGATCTGGTAAGTGTGCATCTATAACATTTGGTGATGGGGATCATCAGTGGATTACGACTATAACGTGCACATTTGACCTATTTTTCTTTGGGGTCAATACATCTGGTGAGTGATATTATTTATCACTGTGGTTGGAGTTATAAAAAAGGATTGGAAAAAGTCTTATTCCTGATGCTGCAATATGGGTTAATTAAGAGTTGTATCTTTTGGTGCTAAAACTATGATGCACATGGTTTTGGCTACTTGCTTTCCTCAGACAAATTACTCTACTATGACACAATTAGGGATACACTAAATATTTGCTTGTTGTAAAAGGTCCTTTGAGGGATTAATATTTTTTTCTAGTCTGACATTGAACTCTGTACATTCCTGTGACCACCCTGTCTCCAGTAACCTCTGCACTCTGTGCCTCTAATGACCCTCGTGTCTCCCAGTGTCTTTAATTTCCAGTGTCCCAAAGTTTTGGTGTCCTCAAGTTCCTTTGTACCTGTCTCTTTGGTTATCAACTCTTGGCCTTGTATCTGTAGCCTGCCTGAACTTTTGGCTTGTCCACATTTCCAAGATTGCTTATTGATTGAGTACTTTGACTTAGTTCTTCAGCTTCCGTCTACACCGGTGTGTCCAAGGGCCACAACCTGGGAACATGCAGCAAAGCTCATCATTCCTTGCACAGTAAGCTGCTGAATGCAAAGTTGCTTCTCAGATTCTGCACCTCAGTCTTGTTTAGGGTTGACTCTCACTCCAATCATGCAGATAACCCAAAGGGTTCACCATTCCCTAGCCCATAACAACCAAGTATTAAAACCTGTTTTCTTGTTTTAGGTCAGGGAGTCAGAATATCAAAACCAGAAAATGAGATTATGTCAGGGATCTCGTGCAGCAAGTGCTCATTCCCGTGCAGCAGGTGCTCATTCTTATGAGCATGTGCAGACTTGTGAGCATAGAAGCCTAAGACCAGCAAGGATTAAAGGCAAATGCTCATTGGCGCATATGTGTAGGCATGTGTGTATACACGTAGGCGGTGCACGCGTCCATAGATTCTGGTGCTCAGCAGCCTATTTAAACTGAGAGTCTGCCTGGCTTTAGTACTGGGTTGTTTTTGGCTCTGGTTCCTGTGTTCTGGATTCTAGTAAGTCTGCTAAGTGCTAACCTTGTTCCTGACCTGGCTACATCTGACACCTCTCTTGGATCACCCCTGCCTGAAATGTCTGCTGCTCGCTTGTGTTAACAACCTCACCTTGGATTTCTGACTATGTCTCTGCTTCCTGATTTGATACCCCACTGCCAGCATTTTACCGACTTCTGCCTGTTCCTGACCTTGAACCTGATCTTGACTCTGCACCTGTCTGCCTGGCTGCCGCTGAACAAGGCTTGTGACCAGACTCCATACCTCCACTGGAAGGACTCCTGTGTGCTGGGTCTCCAAGCTTTAGCTCACTACTACAGCTCCCTGACACCTGCGCCCTTCCACTGCCCCAGTGTTCCCTTACTCCACTACCAGGGGTGCTTGGACAGGAATTGAGCAAGAAGCTACCCTCATCATCTGGGGTTCCACAGTCAGGTAGGTGACAGATTAACATACATAAAACTAACATCTTCAGAAAAAGTTGGCAGAAATGGCATTCTGAATAGAAGGGAAGTCACATCAGAGTTTAAGAGTCTGAATATTACCATTTCACCAAAGACAAAGGAAAAAAGTCATTATACTTTAGTGGTTCTAAGGGAACTCTTCATCAGTGCCCAATATACTTGCGGACATTTATACTTGTGAAAATTGGACTAGAACAATGCAAGACTCAAAATGATAAAATGTTTACAAAATAGACTACAAGCATCTATAAGAATACCCAAAGCACCTCCCAGAGCAGGCTTTCTCAACCATTTTCCCCTGGAGAAACCCTTGATATAATTTTAAGGCCCCCTGGAATCCCTGTCAAAATCAATTCATCAAGGGTCAGTGGGAAAAATGTCCCCTACTTTTTTGACTAATGGCAAGAATGCCAGCCTTACAGTGATTGTCAGAATGCCACCCTTACAGACATCTAAAAAGATCATCTCATCTTATCAGCTCTGCCAAGTGGCAATGGTCCCCAGACTGTGAAGGGACCATCAAATGGAAGATCAATCAGCCACTGTTTTAGGACCCCCTAGCAATCTCTGGAGGGACCCTGGTTGAGAATGGCTGCCCCAGAGGCTTCTTCCTGCATGAAAGCAACTTGACTTGAGCCCTTATACTTCACATTTACCATTTCAGGATGTGAATGTAAACCCACTGAGGATTCAGTGCCAACAACCCATTTTGTCTTTATCCCATTCTTATCTCATACCAGATTTATGTTAATAATTTCTTACCTTTCCCATTTTGCTTGGTTTGTCAAAGTGCTTCTGTTAGCCTACACTGGTACATGACAGAGCGGGATGGCCTATATATACCCTGCACAAGTGCTCATGTCGCAGTTTTGCCCAGTAATCAGAAAAGCTATTGACCACTCAGCTATACATTGATCATTGTTTATGTTGCTATTGTCTGTATCTTTTTGTTTGCATTCGTACCCATATGCTTAAACCTGTACTACCTAACTAAAACAGTCACTTGAATGAGCTGAGCTGTGCATATATGAATGGGCTGAAATCTGTGTATAGGTGACTTGCATGTACACATTTCTAGTTTATCAGTAAACACAAAACGGATTGCTGAGGGAAGAGGTTCCACTCTGAAAATGTTATACATTACATCATGCCTGGTTGTAGTAAATGGTCAGCATACATTTTTTCTAGTTATATTTCATTCAATTGATTTTCTTATTGTATAAGATAGAACTGTGTTAGGGTTAAAAGAGCCGGCCTTCCCAAATCCCCAATTTGTTGAAAGTCACACTTGAGGTGTTGGTTCAAATTGACGGTCATTTTTGACCACAGTGAGGAAAACGAGTAGGATGGAATATTTTTTCTCGCATGAACGAATGTGGTTTTCCTTTGGGAAATGCCATTCATTCCAAAATCAAATGTTAAAAGCAAACATTTTTTCAAATAGTTTGAATTACATTCACCATCTCATCACCTATACTGACGATAAGTTTGGTATGAATTGTCATTCGAATGTTTCACAATTTGTTATTTTTTATTTAATCATTTGCCCTCCAGAAGATTTTACCCCCTTCATGACCAGGTCATTTTTGCTATTTAGCATTGCATTACTTACCACTATGACATTATGAAAGGCGAGATGATCGATGGACGATATGTTTCGCCACACGTGTTCATTTGCAGTGAACTAAGGGAGAATTCAGGCCGAGTATTACCAAGCACCTTAGCAGGGTTGGTTCCAGACCAGATTTTGTGGTCCACTTGTGTCTACCAACCGGTGGTATAAATAAGCAGGACTAGAGTGAAGGTTTGCTCTTGCCTGGGACTCAGGAAGCCAAAAACCTGAGAAAGCTGCTGAATTGAAGTTTTGCTTTGTGACTGAAACAAAAGGTTTCCATTATCTTTGTTTTGTGGGTGACTGGGAGAAGCCCTTCACCTCTGAGTTATGAAACTGGAAATGTTTAGTAAGAGCCTGGACGGCAAGGATTTATTTTCTGTTATGTTTGTTTGATTTTTCATGCAACCTTTTAACCACTTGCCGACCACCCGCTGTCGTCTGACGGCGGCAAAGTGGCTCAATATCATAAACCGCTGTCACTTGACGGCGGCAATGAGATTGCGCACTCACTGTGTTCCGGGGGAGCCAGGGAGTGGGTAGGGTGGTCTCGATGCCCGCCGGCTACCCACAATCACTCCCCCGCAGTGACAGAATGGAGGTCCGTGTATGTAAACACACATCTCCATTCTGACAGTGGGAAGGAATGTGATTGCAGGCTCCCTGTATATGGGAGCCACGATCACTCTCCTCCCCCCTCAGTCCAGCCTCCACACAGTAATACACACAGGGAACACAGTTAACCCTTAGAGCACCCCCTGCAGGTTAACCCCTTCCCTGCCAGTGACATTTACACAGTAATCAGTGCATTTTCATAGCATTGATCGCTGTATGAATGCCAGTGGTCCCAAAAAAGTGTCAAAATGGTCCGAAATGTCCACCACAATATCGCAGTACCGCTAAAAATCGCAGATCGTCGCCATTACTATTAAAAAAAAACACCCATAAATTAATTCTCACCATTCGTAAACGCGGCAACTTTTGCGCAAACCAGTCATTATACGCCGATTGTGATTTCTTTTTACCAAAAATATGAGGAAGAATATAAATCGGTCAAAACCAATGAAAAAAATGTTGTGTTTTTTTTTTTGAAAAGTGTCGCTTTTTTTTGTTTATAGCGGTGATCAGAAATGACGCAGAGGGGATCAAATACCACCAAAAGAAAGCTCTATTTTTGGGTAAAAAAGGGACGCAAATTTTGTTTGGGTACAATGTTGCGCGACCGCGCAATTGTCAGTTAAAGCGATGCAGTGCCGAATCTCAAAAAGTGCTCTGGTCCTAAAGAGGGAAATCCTTCCGGGGCTGAACTGGTTAAATAAAACTGGCTACAAGTCAGCTTTTAAGAAAAACCTGATGTTTGGACTACCTTTTTCCCAGGGAGGGAGATTCCCATTGACTTAACCTCCCACATATGGTGGATTTTTGGCAGCCATCTTCCTGAACAAGTGGAAAGATTGAGGATGTGTTAAAAGCCCTGCTGCAGGCCACTGCAACCCAGCAGGAAACCAACCGCTAAGACGCAGAGGTTGCGTCAGCACAGCAGGAGGCAAATTGCCAATTTGCGGAGGCCCTGGTGGAATTAAAGAAGGGGTCCGCAGCTCCTTTGCCGGTGAAACAGAAAATGGAGCGTGCCAGCTATTTCCTGCAGAGGATAACACCTGCAGATGATGTGGAAGCTTACTTAGCAACTTTTGAAAGAGTCGCTTTTTCGAGAAGGATGGCAAAAAGAGCCATGAGCAGGACTGCTAGCGCCCTTTCTGACAGAAGAACCCCAAAACGCCTATTATGACCTGGAACCAGATGCTGCCCAGGATTATGAGACACTGAAAGCTGAGATGCTTGCACGCCTGAGCGTCATCATTGCAGTCCGGACTCAACGGGTGCATCGGTGGGCATACAGTACTGACAAGCCACCCCGCTCCCAAATGATTGACTTAATACCCCTCACCAAGAAGCGACTGCAGCCAGAGACTTTGCCAGGCTCTAAGATTGTGGAGAGTGTGGCCATGGACCATTATTTACGTGCGCTCCCTGCCACTTTGAGGAAATGGGTCAGCCATGGAGACCTAAAGACTGCAAACCAGCTGGTGGACATGGTGGAGAGATATACTACTGCCGAGGACTTGTTAAACCCATCCGTGCCCCACTTCATTGTCTCTAGGGGTGAAAAACCACCCAGGGGATGCGGTAAGACTGTTCCAGGGTTCAAGGACCTGGGGAAAAGTTACAAGACTGTTGCCACATATAATGAGACTATGGACTCAGGGCCTGGAGACTGGCCAAATAGGTCAGGAAGGTCTCTAAGGCCTTTTAGAGGACTGGGTACAGAACACTTAAAATGTTATCGCTGTCATGCATTAGGTCATATTGCTGCTAACTGTTCCCTAAATGACGAACCAATGCAATGTGATAATGCTTACTTGAAAAAATGCATGTTTTTTTTTTTTTTTGCACAGGTGGCATGTACTGCAACATGTCAGGAACGCATGGAAAAACAAATGTGTGTGATTTCAGTTGATGGAAAGCCAGTCACTGCTCTGCTAGATTCTGGTAGTGTTGTGACATTAGTCAAAGGTGATTTTGTAAATCCTACAAAGTTACACCCTAGCACTATTGGGGTGATTTGTATACATGGTGAAACGCGTGACTACCAGACTGCTGTGGTTGAGTTTGACAACCCTTGGGGCACTGTGACATATTCAGTGGGGATGGTACCCTCGCTACTTCATGAAGTCCTAGTGGGGAGAGATTTGGCACACTTTTGGAGTTTATGGGAAAACAAAAGGAGTCGGGAGGACAGAGCTCCCCCTGCGGACCCTTTTAATTGCAAAATTGAAAGGGAAACTGTTGGTGTGTCCTTTTCCTTTTTCTGTAAAGGCTGGAGAGCAGGAGGAGCTAGAATCCAGCCCCCAGCTTGAGGATAATGAACAAGAAATTATCTATGACTCTAATAATGAGAGTGGACAGAATGTGGTGCCTGACTTATAAGTCAGGAAAGATGACTTTTGTATGGAACAATTAAGAGACTCCACACTCCTTAGAGCCAGAGAAAACATTAAAATGATTGATGGCAAACCTGTTGAATCTAATGTAGGGTTGTCTTTTCCCTACATGGCTCTTAAAAATAACTTGCTGTATCAAGTGGTAAAAGAAGGGGAGGAGGTAGAGCAATTAGTTGTTTCCGAACCCTATCGCCGGATGGTATTAGATTTAACCCATGGTCATATAATGAGTTGGCATCTGGATATAGAGAAAACTAAGAGAGAATAATCCAGAGATTCTTTTGGCCTGGGTTACACGCAGGTGTTAAAGAATATTGTGAGTCATGCCCAGAGTGCCAGTATTCTGCACCATCGCCCCATTTTCGCAGTCCGCTGGTACCGTTACCAGTTATTGAAGTGCCTTTTAAAAGAATTTATATGGATCTGGTGGGACCAGTAGTAAAGTCTGCCCGGGGCCATCAGCACATACTGCTAATACTGGACTATATCCAGGGCCGGCCCCACCATGGGTCCCAGTGGGTCCATTGGACCCAGGCAGCACTTTGAGAGGGGCAGCAAACTGAACCACGGCCGCCTCTCCTTCTCTTATATTTACCCAGCAAATTGACGACCAAGATATTTTTTTCAGCAGTTTTGAGTGTCATGATGACAACTCCGTCTACCCCTATACTACCCTAGGTCACCCCAATACTGCCTTAGCCTGTCTATATACTACCCTAGCCTGTCTATATACTACCCCAGCCTGCCCCTATACTGCCCTAGCCTGTCCATATACTACCTTAGCTTGTCTATATACTACCCTAGCCTGTCCATATACTACCCTAGCCCAGGGCCAGCCCTACCATGGGTCCCAGTAGGTCCATTGGACCCAGGCATCACTTTGAGAGAGGCAGCAAATTGAACCACGGCCACCTCTCCTTCTCTTCTATTTACCCAGCAAATTGATGACCAAGTCATTTTTTTTAGCAGTTTTGAGTGTCATGATGACAACTCCGCCTACCCCTATACTACCTTAACTCGCCCCAATACTGCCTTAGCCCGTCTATATACTACCCTAGCCTGTCTATATACTACCCCAGCCTGCCCCTATACTGCCCTAGCCTGTCCATATACTACCCTAGCCTGTTCATATACTACCCTAGCCTGTCCCTATACTGCCTTAGCCTGTCTATATACTACCCTAGCCTGTCCATATACTACACTAGCCTATCCATATACTACCCTAGCCTGTCCATATAATAACCTAGCCTGTCCATATACTACTCTAGCCTGTCTATATACTACCCTAGCCTGTCTATATTCTACCCTAGCTTGCCCCTATACTGCCTTAGCCTGCCCTTATACTGCCCTATCTCGCCCCATACTCCCCTACCCCACCCCTTGGAATTGAACATAATGGTATGTTATATAATTTTGCATATAGACAAGGTACTGTTGCATGTAAATCTGACCTCCTGATAAATGTAATTTTAGTTTTAATTATCATGATTTAAAATAATGGATGTGGGGGGCCCTTTGGTGGGCATGATTTTTTTTTGGGGGGGGGGCAGGGGGGTAGCATTTCATTCTTGGATTCAGGCAGCACAATGTCTTGGTGTCTTGGGCCAGCCCTGACTATGCCACACGGTATCCTGAAGCCATTCCCTAGCATAATACCTCAGTTAAGGTTATTGCCAAAGAGCTAGTCCAGGTATTTAGTCGTGTGGATATTCCAAAAGAGACATTAATGGACCAAGGCACACCATTTATGTCCAGAGTCTTAAAGTAAAGAATTGTGTAAGTTGTACAAAATCTCCCATCTCCGTACCTCTGTCTACCACCCCCAAACTGATGCTCTTGTGGAGAGAATTAACAAATCACTCAAAAGCATGTTAAAAAAGGTGGCGGACAAAGATGGGAGAATTGGGATTTTTTGCTGCCATACCTCATGTTTGCCATACGAGAGGTAACTCAGGCATCTACAGGTTATTCCCCTTTTAAACTACTGTATGGTAGCCATCCCAGGGGATTACTAGATGTCACAAAAGAAACGTGGGAGGGAGAGTCCACGCCTTACAGAAGCTTCATTGAGCATATCTCACTGATGAAGATAGAATCAAGGCTGTCATGCCGCTTGTATGGGAACATATGGTGCAAGCTCTGGAGGCCCAGAGAAGGGTTTATAATTGGGGTGCCAAGACCCAGACCTTCAACCCTGGGAATAAAGTGCTGCTACTAATCCCTACAGTTGAGAGTAAATTCCTAGCAAAATGGCAGGATCCCTTTGAAATTATGGAAAGAGTAGGGGAGGTAAACTACAAAGCCCAGGAAACCAGAGCAACTATATCATGTTAATCTTTTGAAACCTTGGAAGGACAGAGAGATTTTACTGGCAGTGCCAACCACCCAAAAGGACATGACCCCGTGACACCTGAGGTACCCATAACTGAAACCTTGTCAGTGGCCCATCAGAAGGATGTTAAAGAATTTCTGAGCAAGAATAGAGACTTTTTCTCTCACCTGCCCAGACTGACTACAGTTATACAGCATGACATAATTACGGAACCAGGTGTCCACATAAATGTAAAGCCCTATAGAATACCCAAGGCAAGGCACAAATGAAATAAAGAACATGTTAGAGTTGCACGTGATAGAGGAGTCCCACAGTAACAAGTCAAGTTCCATAGTGTTGGTCTCAAAGCCTGATAGCATTATAAGGTTTTGTAATGATTTCAGGAAGTTGAATAGTGTGTCCAAATTCGATGCGTACCCAATGCCTCAGGTCAAAAAGCTTGTTGACAGATTGGGAAGTGCCAGGTACATGACTACTTTAGACCTGACTAAAGGTTATTTTCAGATACCCCTAAAAGAATCTGCAAAAGAGAAGACTACCTTTTCAACTCCTGAGAGGTCCTTCCAATATAAGCAGATGCCTTTTAGTTGAGCAAGTTTGGGATGGAGGAACTTGACTGGCCGGCACAGAGTCTTGACCTCAACCCTATAGAACACCTTTGGGATGAATTAGAGCGGTGACTGCAGCCAGGCCTTCTCATCCACATTAGCGCCTAACCTCACAAATGTGCTTCTAGAAGAATGGTCAAACATTCCCATAGACACTCCTAAACCTTGTGGACAGCTTTCCCAGAGGAGTTGAAGCTGTTATAGTTGCAAAGGGTGGGCCAACTCCATATTGAACCCTATGGACTAAGACTGGGATGTCATTAAAGTTCACGTGTGTGTGTAAAGGCAGGTGTCCCAATACTTTTGGTAATATAGTGTATAGACTCCCAGCACAATCATTAAAAAAATAAACAAATAAAACAAAGCTTCCATTACATATGGTTTTGCACACACTGAAAACAGACAAAGAGCTAACCCTTTGTCATAGCCAACCATATAAAATAACTTCATTAAAGTAGTCAGAGAATGCTTAGCAACTATGGAGACAGTGAACACTTTGGTGAGAAGCATGTAATGTACAACATAGTGTATATAGTGCAGGAGTAGGTAAGTCAGAGTGCAGGGGTCAGGAATGTGTAATGCAATGTGTTCAAAGATCAGAAGTATGTAATGCACAGAGTGCTGCACTCAGTGGTGGGTGTAAGAATATTTCCTGACACAAGCACAACAGCATATACGTATGGGCTGGCTCCGCCCCCACGCCCAGTTCCAGGATCCAGTTACACTATAAAATCAAACACCTCCCACCAGGCAGTATTCTCCTTTTTTTCCTCACTGCTCAGCTGGTTATACTGATGCCGAAAGGCAGAAATTTTTCTTTTTCCATCACCTTGCCGGATTCATCTGGCCAACCGCGCAGGTTCAAACTCTCCTGCTAGCGACGCTCCCCGCTGTACAGGGGGTAAATCTTCCTATATGGGGGAGGCCCCCCCTACCCCCCATGTTCCAGGGATTGGGGGTTGGCAGGCGGCTGATCTCTAAGGATTGCTTCCTCATCATGTCTCCATGGATGGACTTTCAGTGGACTTCCTGTCGGCCATAAGGCATGGAGTTGGTAAGGCACCACATGGTGCACAAATCAATAGTATGCAGCTACAGTTATGTGATTAGAAGTCTGCAGGTATATGCGATTAATCTGCACCTCTAAGCAGAGATCACAAGGTGAAGACTGCTGTTTGTCCATGGTGTCAGTTCAGGCTGTGGTTGTGTCTGCAGGACTGTTAATGATTAGGCTGATAACAGGTGTTGCTGTGCTGTGCTGAGCTGAACCTTTTCCATGAACTGAGCAAGGCTTGTCCCTGCAGGCTTCATGCAATGTGTTTATGATCCAATGCTTGGTTGTGATAATATCCTCTACAGTACATTGTCTAAGGTAGGTAAGCTACTAGTGCCAATTGTATGGGGTCTGTTAACCCTTACTGCTTTCCATGTGTAAATGATGCAGCAGAACCAATAACTGACATATGTACTGACGGCTATGGCTTACATGTTAGTTTTATGCACAGATCCTATGATTGTTAGCATCAATTCATGTCACTTTGGCCTGAAATGCCTTTACACCTCACCTACAATTTCAGGGGGGTCTGTTTGCTGCTGGTAGTCGGAGACTCCTGGGGTGCTGCGACTAGCTGGCTGCAGGCTTTGGGACCTCGGTGCTGGGGGCAGATGGTATCCTCCATAGGGGTGAATGGCGTTCTGACTCTGCAAAGGGCTGCAGGGGAGTATGTGGTCTGGGGCTACTTAGGGGCCTACAGTCGCATCACCCTGAACACACCAGATCGCATTTGATCTGGGAGACTAAGCAGGGTCGGACCTGGTTAATGACTGGATGTGAGACTGCCTGGAGATGCCAGGAGTTGTAGGATACACCGCAGGTGGATATGCGATTAAGTTACTTGTAGTGACTGCTGGAATGAACAATACTTCCAGAGATTATACCACTAGTATTTTAGCTCAGGGGTGAACCAGAGACGATCAGCTTACATAGAGACCAGCCATGTTCACTAGGGTGAGGGCAGATAAGTACATCTGAAACAAAAAAAAAAAAGAGTGCACAATATGGGCATATGGGTTGCAAAGCTCCCCAGCCCTCAACACCAGCACCGCTGCTGAGAGGGGAAAAGCAACCTGATCCTTCAACAGAGACATGTCCTCTTTAGCCCTAAAGGAGTCGCTATGGAGTTAACTGCTAGGATAGGCAGACAAAGTAGAAACTCACTGCAAATCATTGTAGCGACATTGGGATTGTGGTGGCTGTGCGGCCGCCAAGATGCGATGCCAAGTTGCAGGCCAGAGACAGCAGAAAATGGGGCAGAGACTGCGAAGATCTAAAGTCTCCAATGGTCCAGAGGTAGGTGTGCTTAAAGGGGACCTCTACCTCAAAGCAGTTGGCTAAGGAGTCTCGATCAGACTAGCCAGTGAGGTAAGCCTCATAAAGCGGAGGTAACGCTGTTGGATCTCTGTTCACCAAACCTCAGGTACTAAGCCAATCAAACAACCAAAGTTGTTAAGGGGTACCTCTACCTCAGAGAGGTCGGTCTAGAAGTTTCCACCAGAAGAACCAGGGGTGACGTCTGCCTACAGAATCAATATCCTTTGCAGGGGCTCGGGAACAGTGAACGAATGTGAATGAGGAAGACTTATACTACTATTGAGTAGCGCGTGGCGGTCGCCTGTTAAAATCATTTCAGTAGCCTGGGTCCCAAGAGCAGAATAAGGTGGCCATTGAGGCAATTCAGCCACGGTGGAGGCAGAATGGTATACCGTTGAGCTGCTAGTCCGGGCAGGATAGTTAACCCGGATGTGTTATCCCACAAGACGACACATACCTCTCTCAAAAGGTGAATCGCCAATGACCAGAGGATAAGCAAAGTAACAAAGATGGAGTGATAGGTTAATCCTGGGATAAACATAGTGGATAATGGAAGGAACCATAATCATTATCTGATGCTAAAGCCGAGTTCTCTCCTTTCATGGAGCAACAGAGTCTATTCGACCATGGTAGCCCAGTAGGAGGCGGTCAACAAAATTATATGTAAATTCGGGAATGACAGCATGGGGCGCACAGGAGTAGCACTTCTGTCTACCAGCACTGAGGTTCTGGGTGTGAATCTCAAACAGTCCACTTCGGGTAGAGAAGTGGGCTGCGTCCCTACATTATGGAACAGGATTCAAGGCCTTACCTAAATTAACATTGGGAGGTCCTGTGCAGGTATGAGGCCGTTGGCATGTACGTTCCTCCCCGCCAACACATTTCATCCCCTCTTAGACTCCCTAGAGCAAACAATGCTGGAGTCAAGCAGCACCACATCTGGTTCATCGGTAGACCACCTATGTAAGAAGAACATGTCAAGGAGTCTGCTTCTTCAATATTCTTAGCCAAAAGCAGGGTTTTTGACTTTAAGCATAAAGAAGGATGAAGACCTGAGTTCATCAGATAGAACCATGACAAGTAGTCAAGCCATCAGGTGAGATGGCAGGTTGGCATGAGACCCAGCAGAGGGGAAAATACACACTTCGGTAGATCCATGTTCCTGCAAAGTACCTTCTCTGGGCTGTGTGAGAATGTCACTGCGAGTTCATTAGATAAAGGTCAGCCTTGCCACATATTCAAGGCAGTTTCAGGACCTTACGTCCAGTAGAGGCTGTGTGGCAAAACAAAGGGCTACAGGTTTTCTTGTTCGGGCACAGCTGGCTGCCTCAACACTCTCTTCAGGCCTGACAAAAAAAAAAACTAGCCAGGCAATGTTCAAGCTGGAAGGAGTCATTAACAGGAGAAGATTACGGTAGTCTTACCCTTTGGGAGGGCAACCGTGTTGGATATCTTGTTCGTTAATAGCTCATTCCAAGCTGTGGCATCCCTCGGTCTAAGGGAAAGAGGGAAGGACAGCATACCAACCCAGGATCCAGCATCCTTTATTGCAAGATACTGTACACCATATCAAGAGACATTAAAAAAAAAAAAGAAAAAAAAGAAAAGCATCACATGAACAGTGTGCATATGGTGGACATGTTCGCACACCTCACGTGCACTTAACTTTCACCATCCCTTGGTCTCAGGAGGCCAGAGAGGAAGTGTATAGTAATCCAGAGGATTCGGAGTCTCACTGAAAGATATAGAACTTGCAGGGTCTATAACATGGAAAGCCTTGCTTCCCGCACCAGGAGCAAGTCCCTCCACGAGGGAGACCTGGATGGTGGCCAAGCCAGTCAGGTCTTTCAGCTGTACAGCTAGCTGGCATACCAGTCTAGTTACTTGTTGGGTAGCCATGCCAAGGAAGAACAAGATCAGAGTGGCAATGGTTTGTAAGTGGAAGTCGCTCTGAAAGCACAACAAAGGGAGCTTCAGCTATGCGTGAAACAATAGCAGAACAGCAAGAGCCTATCTTCACTGTCAAGAAGGGAGGCAAACGAGTCAACTGTTGGCAGGCATCTCCCTTTGGGGTTTGATTTCCTAGAAACTTCCGGTCAAACACCGTAAGATACAAGCCGTTGGAGGTCGAAACCAAAAGGCAGTCCAAGTCGTCCTCTACAGCAAAGAAGGCTATCAGGATATCAACCTGCAATTAACCGCGATGGCTTCCCTGAGGGGCAAGTAGTAGAACCACCAACACCCAATGGGGGCTGCCGATCAGCAAATGGGTATATCCATCTCGGTCTCCAGGCTCCTTATCAGGGTCCACATTCATCCAGTAGCGAGAAGGATAATAGTGACCTGCGGGCCAGGATATCCTCAAGTACAGTGCGGAGTCAGGGTCCTCTTAGTCACCTTCCTGAAGTCTAAAACCTCACACAGCGTGGTCAACGGTATCATCCAAACTTACACGAGGTATTCCTAGATGCTGAAGATCAAGAGGTAAAAGACTCATCTGGAGACCTCACTTTTAGGGTTAAACCCTGTTCAGGACACAGACATACTCCAAACTTCAGGTATACTAGAACATAGAAGACCTTGCAGAATGAAGGATGGAATCCTCTGTTCCCCGGTGGAACGATCAAATCAGACACAAGTAACCCTAGACGGGGAATTAAGCAGTAGGTAGGCTCAAACGTGTCCGCACTCTTTGGCATACAGTAACCTTTGCATATCTTGGTAACCAATCCGAGACCTGGGAAGACCCTTCCCTTGGGTCTTCCAAATAGTGAGGGACATGTTGTCTTACTCTCCATTTCATCTGGAAAGGATTTCCTCAGGGTGGCCAGTAACTCAGATGTAGTAGTCCGTATGGCTAGAGGAAAGGTCTCAGATATCCAAGTGTCAAGCGTAATCGACCTTGTTGCTACCAGGGGCACTTGTCTCCTCACCAGCACTACACGGTGGTCGGCGTCTTTTCAGAGGGATTAGACATCATCCGTCCAGCCTATCCAAACAAGTGTCCGAATTACCACAAGATTGGAAATGGGTTTGAGGTCGAACTGATACATAGAAGTGGCCCTTCTATAAAGTATCAAACAAGGGGCTCTTCAGGCCTAACAGCAACAGTGGGGGACAGTAGCTGTCTAGTAAAACATTTGTCCTGTGCGGATCAAGTTGTTCAAGGGGGCTAGATGGCTAGGACAAATCCATCAATTTGAGTACAGAAACTGCTTACTAGACAGATGGTTCATCCATGGACAGAACTCAAGGGAGTACCTCCAGAATTAAAAGATAACCGCAACATAGTCTGCGTCTAACACATGAAGGACCATTTTAAAGTGGTCCCAACAGCTTTACCTACAAGTCACGTTAAGCATTCAGTTGGATAAAGCTAATCCTCAATTTAAACACTTCAGCATTTCCCACCCTTGTCTTTTTGGTGATTGCTAAGTCCCATACGTATATGCTGTCGTGCTTGTGTCAGGAAAACTGAAAATTGTATACTTACCTGGCGGTAATTTTCCTTTCCTGATGCAAAGCACGACAGCATATAGGTCCCTCCCTAAAGGCTTCGCAGTGATAATAAGTAACGAGAATGAGGCCTGGTGGGAGGTGTTTGACTTTATAGTGTAACCGGATCCTGGAACTGGGCGTGGGGGCGGAGTCAGCCCATGCGTATATGCTGTCGTGCTTTGCATCAGGAAAGAAAAATTACCGTCAGGTAAGTATACAATTTTCCATTATAACGTAGTGTGCAAGGGTCCAGGCTATGTAATGTACAGAGTTATGAAGCCAGTAATTCAGAGAATACATAACACACATTAGGGTCAGGAGAGCCCCCCACTTTACCCAGCAACAATATGCACTTCCTCATCCCAGGACAAATCCCCTCTCCCAGCAAAAATCCTACACCCAACATAAATCCTCCTTCCACAAACCCCTCATTCTAGTAAAAATCCTCTTACCCTCCCAAATGCCCCCTACCAGCAGCAATCCACCCCCCAACACCTCCTTTAATCATAAATCCTTATATTTTACCCCTAAATCCCCCCTACAATTACCCCATCAATACCTCCCCATTTTATATTCCTAAATA
>BLSH010403536.1:219294-231265 GCA_018402905.1 Glandirana rugosa | reverse complement strand
TTTGGACCTTCGACTAACCAACCAGGGCAGCCGTCCCTCCTGCCCACCCCTTGCCCGTGCCCTGGTTCCTCTCTTACCTAGAAGTAAAAAAGATCAATTATTAGTGGCACTGTTTATTTACTAGACAGGTGAGGCTCCACTGGTTCCCCCCCATAGCAACAACTACCAACCCACCACTGTCCACTGCTCTTGGAACCCCTACCAAGTTTTAGAGAAACCCTGGTTGAGAAAGGCTACTTTAGACTATTTTCGATATTTGAAAAGATGATGAGCTGAAACCTAATGAAAGCTTCTGAATAGGTGTGCAGGAAGTAGACCCTTAAGAGAAAGCCAAATAGTAGATGACATTTTGGAACTGATTTACTAAACCCGGAGAGTGTAAAACCTGGCGCAGCTCTGCGCAGAAACCAATCAGCTTCCAGGTTTTATTGTAAAGCTTAAAGCGGACTTCCACCCACAAATACATCTTTATATATTTCAAATCCTCTATGAACCTGTGGAAAAAAAAATATACTCATCCTAAGTGCCCTGTTGCTATGCGGTCCCTGTAATCTTCCACTTCCTGACCCACGCCACTCCGCATCACTTCCTGCCTCGCCTGGGCTCATGCTCACGGGAGATGTGAGTCATCATTTCCCATGAGTCAGTGGGCATCCCTGAGCTGTAAAATCGCGTTATTTCCAGAAAGGAAATGATGCGATTTTTTGGGGGAGAGACATGTTATCTATGTTGCCATAACAACGCGGTGGGACCTTCCTCCGTCACTGCCCGTTGTTATGGCAATGAAACATACACTCGAGATCAAGAGGTGCATGCTGGTTACCCAGTATGCACCTTATCAAAGAGACTCGAGGAGGGTGAGAGTGCGCTTCACATGCCCACAGCTAAGATGGGAACTCCCAGTAAAGAAAAAAATCTGCAATGTAAGTACAAAATAAATAGGAAGGATTTAAAGCCATCAATTACTTTATTTATGTAATGAATATTAACTAGGTGGATGCCAGCAAAAAAAAAAAAAAATGTATGTGGATGGACTCCACTTTAACCAGTTCAATAAAGGACGTTTATTTCCCAGGCCAATTTTCAGCTTTCAGCGCTCTCAAATTTTGAATGACAATTACTCTCTCGTTCTACACTGTACCGAAATTTTTATAATTTTTTTCACACAAATAGAGCTTTCTTTTGGTGGTATTTAAGAACCTCTGGGTTTTTTATTTTTTGCGACATAAGTGAAAAAAAGTGCAAACATTTTGAAAAAAAACACATTTTTTTTAGTTTCTGTGATAACATTTTGCAAATAAGTAATTTTTGTTCATAAATTTGGGCCAAAACCTCCACTGCTACCTATCTTTGGTAAAAATAACCCAAATAAGTGTTTATTATTTGGTCTGTGTGAAAGGTATAGAGCAGGGATATGCAATTAGCGGACCTCCAGATGTTGCAGAACTACAAATCCCATGAGGCATAGCAAGACTCTGACAGCCACAAGCATGACACCCAGAGGCAGAGGCATGATGGGACTTGTAGTTTTGCAACAGCTGGAGGTCCGCTAATTGCTTATCCCTGTTATAGAGTCTACAAGCTATGGTGCCAATCATTGAAAATTGATCACACCTGATGCACTGATGGCCTATCTCATTTCTTGAGGCCCTGAAATGTCAGTAAAGTACAAATACCCCCCAAATGGCCCAATTTGGAAAAGTAGACAAGGTATTTAGTAAGAGGCATGGCAAGTTTTTTGAAGTTGTACTTTTTTCACACAATTCTTGGGAAAATTAAGAAATTATTATTTTTTTATGCACAAAATTGTCATAGCAACAAGTTATTTCTCACACACAGCATATGCATACTTCCAGTTACACCCCAAAATACATTCTGCTACTCGCCCCGAGTATGGCAATACCACCTGTGTGAGACTTTTTCACAGCCTGGCCACATAGAGAGGTCCAACATGCAGGGAGCACCGTCATGCATTCTAGGAGCAGAATTTTCACATCTAATTTCCTAACGACCTATTACACTTTTGAAAGCCCTGGAGCACCAGGACAATGGAATTGCACGCAAAATGACCCCATTTTGGAAAGCAAACACCCCAATGTATAATCTATGAGGAATTATGAGTCTTTTG
This sequence comes from Glandirana rugosa, assembly GCA_018402905.1. NCBI lineage: Eukaryota > Metazoa > Chordata > Amphibia > Anura > Ranidae > Glandirana > Glandirana rugosa. Next base: position 229,137 of record BLSH010403536.1, on the reverse strand, counting down.
AATGGTTCTTTTTTTTCCACAAGTCTTCAAAAAACGTGGAAAGAAAATGAAAACACTTTTATTTTTACAGAAAGTGGTCAATTTATAAGATATTTCTAACACATAACATGTACATAGCAAAAATTACCCCCCAAAATATATTCTGCTACTCGTCCCGAGTATGGCGATACCACATGTGTGAAACTTTTACACAGCCTGGCCACATAGAGAGGTCCAACATGCAGGGAGCACCGTCAGGCATTCTAGGAGCAGAAATTTTACATAAAATATCATTCATACCTATCACACTTTTGAAGGCCCTGGAGCACCAGGACAGTGGAATTACCCACAAACTGACCCCATTTTGGAAAGCAAACACCCAAGGTATATTCTATGAGGCATGGGCTGCAGATAGGTACTTGGGTACTTTGGTGCACTGGAGACAGGTACTTGTGTAATCTGATGGACTGGTAAAAGGTACTTGGGTACTCTGATGGGCTGCAGATAGGTACTTGGGTATTTTGGTGCACTGGAGACAGGTACTTGTGTAATCTGATGGACTGGTAAAAGGTACTTGGGTACTCTGATGGGCTGCAGATAGGTACTTGGGTACTTTGGTGCGCTGGAGACAGGTACTTGTGTAATCTGATGGACTGGTAAAAGGTACTTGGGTACTCTGATGGGCTGCAGATAGGTACTCGGTTACTCAGATGAGTTGGTGACAGGTACTCGGGTAATCTGAAGGGCAGGTGACAGGCACTCGGCTATTTACTCTGATGGGCTGTGACAGGTACTTTGATGGGGTGGTGGCATGTCCTCTTTATTGGGGGGGGTGATCAGTGTGCTTGGTGTACACAGTGGGGGGTAACGAGCTGTTACCGCAATCTCCCTGTCACACACGATCGGTGTGTGACAGGGAGAACCGCGGTAACAGCTCGTTACCATGGTTTGTTTACATCACATGACCAGCTGTGATTGACACAGCCGGTCACGTGGTAAAGAGCCAATTCTATTGGCTCTTTACACTGATCGGAGCTGGGCTTTGTCCGACAAGCCTCAGCCCCGATTGCCATGCTGCACGCCCCTGAGGGTGCGCACAAGCGGCGTGCACGTGACGGTCAGTAGTGACCGGCTGTGGTTGGACACAGCCGGTCACGTGGTAAAGAGCTAATTTTATTGGCTCTTTACCCCAATCTGGGGGGGGGGGGACACGACCCCCCGCACACGATCGATCTGGGATCGCTGCTCTGCCGGCCCCCAGGGGCCCGCAGTAGCGGTAAGAAGCGGGCGACGTCATATGACGTTGGCCTAGATCGAGGAGCGGTTCCTGACGATGTAATTTTAATATGATGCAATACAAAGAAAACAACCGCACACTGACTGCATTGGGATTGCTTGAAAGTTGCTTGTGATTTATTCAAACGTGGTAAACAACAACATATCAAAGTGAGACAGATACCGACATGTCCAACAACAGGTAAGGGGTATCGCGTTTCACAGAGCATTCGTCTGCTTAATCATAACCTACATGATAAACAAAAATGATCCAGATTTATAGAGCCCAAGGAGCAGGCTTTGTTCAATCACAGGTGTTTTGGATGGATCATCAGTTAATTACCTAATGCACTGATTAAACCGCCCCCAGAGATATTCAAGGGTAGTTAAAGCAGCGCAGAGAGTTAAAACCTCGTAGCAGTCATTTAAAAGCACATACATGCCACAATCTAGCAGCAATGCAATCGTCAGACCAAAATTACAAAACCATTCCTCAAATTGAACAAACAATTGAAGAAACTCTCCAAATAAATATTTTGCATCTTTGAGCAGCTGTGTAAAGACCCTGAGAAAAGCAAGCTCAATATAACATAGTCCGTGTAAAAGATATACATCCAAGAAAAATGAAATTTGTTGAAATCAATATCACTTAAGTAAAAGGGTTCATATGCACATCTCAGATCACATCGTCCCACACAGCTGCCCAGATGGGACAATGGAACAAATAGATAAATAGAGAAGGGGAGAAGAAGCAACTATAAGGGACTCTCGTAACGGGCTCCCTGATATGCGGCTTAAATGTGCAATTTTTTATAAATTTATAAATTTATAAATCCTACTGTGAACACAATAAAGTAAATGTCCCCTCTAGATATATTACACCCCTTTATGTGCTCCAGACGTCGGTCCAGATCGACGTCATTTTAATATGACTCGTTAGGGAACTGGTTAATTGAACTAACTGAAGTTAGAAGCTGATTGGCTACCATGTACAGCTACGCTAGTCCTGAACGGACATTTAAAATAGGCAATCAACCACTGAAGGCTATTGATATGGTTACAATGAAGATATATTTATTTATTTATATATTTAAATTTGCTGCTCCAATTTTAGTAAATCTTCCCCTTTATATAGTGTTACAACATATGTAAAAAAAAAAAAAAGAGATTCATGTTGAGTGACTGCTATTGTGAATATCATTTTTTCTTTGTGAGGGTTACCTTAGAAAAAGAGTATCATAATAGCTAAGGGTCCTAGGTGAATGGAAACATGTTACAACAAATATTTTATCACATTCATCTGAACTTCTTCTGTAAATTAACCACTCCAGGTTCGCGCTATAGCCGAAGTACGGCTCCAGCGCGGACCTGAAATGCCCGGAGGACGTCCATGGACGTCCTCCACTGCGCACGCTCCAGGCGCGCTCCAGGCGCGCCCCCCGGCGGCAGCGGCGGCGCGCGAGCGTGCCCGTGGGTCGGGCGGACTCGATGTCCGCCCGAGACCCGCCGATCACCTTTAGGAGCCTCAGAACGGGGAACCGCCGTTGTAAACACGTTCTGTGACAGGGGACATAGCAGATCTACTGATCCCTGTCACTGGGATCAGTTACATCTGTTATGTCCCGGTCAGCCCTGCCCCCCCACAGTTAGAACACAGCCAGGGAACATATTTAACCCCTTCACTGCCCCCTGCTGGTTAACCCCTTCACTGCCAATGACATTTACACAGTAATCAGTGGACATTTAAATTTCTGATCGCTGTATAAATGTCATTGGTCCCAAAAATGTGTAAAAAATGTCCGACATTTCCGCCCCAATATCGCAGTCCCGATAAAAATCGCAGATCGCCGCCATTACTAGTAAAAAAAAAAAAAAAATAATAAAAACGCCATAAATCAATTCCCAGTTTGTAGACGCGATAACTTTTGCGCAAACCAATCAATATACGCCGATTGCGGTTTTTTTTTTTTACCAAAAATATGTAGAAGAATATATATCGGCAAAAACTGATGAATATTTTTTTTAATGGATTTGTACTTTAGCAAAAAGTAAGAAATATTGTTCTTTTTTGCAAAATTGTCGCTCATTTTTTGTTTATAGCGGCGATCAGAAATGAGGCAGAGGGGATCAAATACCACCAAAAGAAAGCTCTATTTGTGGGAAAAAAAGGACGCAAATTTTATTTGGGTACAACGTCGCACGACCGCGCAATTGTCATTCAAAATGCGACAGCGCTGAAAGCCAAAAATTGGTCTGGGCAGGAGGGGGGTTTAAGTGCCCGGTAAGGAAGGGGTTAAAGACAATTTTGTAGATAGCAATAACCTGAGTGGTTTCAGAAAAATAGATTTTTGCTGCAAAATTATTTGTCGTTTTGCAAAATATCATCAAAGGAGTAACTCTTAATTTTATTAATTGAACGGCTTAGGTGAAAGTTGCTTGAAAAACAAATTATATACGGTTTATTTTTTCTTTATTTAGAGGCGGGGGGCATCATGTATTTAGGGTAGTTCTAATATTATTTCATCTGGTGTTTTTGTTTGTAATTTTTATTTTTTGTAACAATTTTATGCTATTTGATGACTGTTGCTTTCTTTCATTTTTTATTTTACCTTTTTGGCCTGTTTATGTTATTTAATTACTGCTGCTTTAATGTTTATTTCTTTCATGGTTGTTGTTGGCATGTTTAAGGTATTTGATGACTGTTGATTTAATTTTTTATTACATTTTTTGTTTTACTTGTTTTCATGCTGTTTTTTGTTTTATATATATATATGGCATGTTTATGTTATTTGATGACTGTTGCTTTAATTTTTCTTTCTTTTCTCTTCTTTGTTGTCTCTTTTATGTTTCTGTAATTTAATGACCATTGCTTTAAATTTATATTTACCTTTTTAGATGTCTGAATTTTTTGAGGGGTAAAAATTTAAAATAATAAGGCTAACGGTGGACAAGTGGACAGGCAACTGTCATTAGCCAGGATAGTTGAGAGGAGGTTCTGTCAATCAGTCTTGCTGGAAAACCAATATTCAATTAGTGCATGCAGCTAGAGTTGAGCGGACACCTGGATGTTCGAGTTCGTCAGGTTCGTCAGAACCTCGTGAAACCGTTCAGGTTCGGCAGCGAACTCGATCCGAACTTGACGCCGGTCAATGAAGTCAATGGTGACCCGAACTTTTGGGCACAAAAATGGCTGTAAAAAAGTAACGGAAAGGGCTAGAAGGCTGCAAAAGGAAACAAAATTGGGGTAAAAGTAGGACAAGTGCCCTGCAAACAAATATGGATAGGGAAATAACTTAAAATCACATAAAAAAAATAAAAATGGGAGGAGGAGGTGGATGTGGAGTAGGAGCCTAGAGGTTGACTAGGCCGTGACCATGGCAGTGTAGGTGGAAGTGGCGGTGGTGGAGGAGGAGGAGGAGGTAGCCAACACTGTTTTTTGTTTGTTTTGTTTTTTTTTTAGAATTGGGGTAGCCCCCAAAATATTGAGACATATTTAAAAAAAAAATGTTACCAATGTCTGTGTGAGGCCGGTCTAAATGTCTATTCTGCACAAGGTACAGACAAGTCTTGTGGGATCCATGCCTGGTTCATTTTAATAAACGTTAGCTTGTCCACGTTGGCTGTGGACAGGCGGATGCACTTGTCTGTGATAACGCCCCCTGCTGCACTAAACGCATGTTCAGACAATACACTGGCTGCAGGGCAGGCCAGCACCTCCACGGCATAAAGGGCAAGCTCAGGCCATGTGCCCAATTTGGAGACCCAGAAGTTGAATGGGGCAGACCCATCAGTCAGTATGTGTAGGCGTGTGCACACATACTGTTCCACAATGTTGCTGAAATGCTGCTTCCTGCTAAGACGTTGCCTATCAGCTGGTGGTGCTGTTTGTGGTAGCGTGCTGCTGACAAAGCTTTTCCACATTTCGGCCAGGCTAACCCTGCCTTCTGAGGTGCTGGCGGTGCCACAGCTGCGTTGGTGACCTCTTCCTCCTCCTCCTCTGTCTCCGCCTTGTGCTTCCACTGAGCCTCCGGTGTCATTTGGGAATGCCCTCAGCAGTAGTCGCGCATCTTCCGATCACGCTTCAGTGAGGGAATTAAGGACGGCAAGTTGTCCTTGTAATGGGGATCCAGCAGGGAGGCCACCCAGTAATCAGCACAAGTTAAAATGAGGGCAACTCGGCTGTCGTTGAGCAGGCACTGCAGCATGTAGTCGCTCATGTGTGCCAGGCTGCCCAGAGGCAAAGACAAGCTGTCCTCTGTGGGAGGTGTATCATCGGTGTCCTCCGTATCCCCCCAGCCACGCACCAGTGATGCCCATGAGCTGCGTTGGGTGCCGCCCTGCTGTGAACACGGTTCCTCCTCCTCCTCCCCCTCCTCATCATCCTCATCCTCCTCATCCTCCAGAACTGTCCCCTGGCTTGAAAATGTTTGACCTGGCCTATGCTGGTGCAGGAACCAACCCTCCGAGTCACTTGTGAATGAGTGGCCTGATAACCGTGGAAATGACCCTTCTTCCTCCTCCTCCTGTGCCACATCCTCTTCCATCATTGCCCGAAGTGTTTTTTCAAGGAGACATAGAAGTGGGATAGTAACGCTGAGAACAGCGTCATCGGCACTGGCCATGTTGGTGGAGTCCTCTAAACACCGCAATATGTTACACAGGTCTCGAATGGAGGCCCACTCATTGGTGGTGAAGTGTTGCTGTTCCGCAGAGTGACTGACCCGTGCGTGCTTCAGCTGAAACTTCACTATTGCCTGCTGCTGCTCGCACAGTCTCTCCAGCATGTGCAAGGTGGAGTTCCACCTTGTCGGCACGTCGCATAGGAGGCGGTGAGCGGGAAGGCCAAAGTTCCGCTGCAGCGCAGACAGGCGAGACTTCGCCCATTATCGCACACCACCAGGCCGGGCTTGAGGCTCAGTGGCAACAACCACTCATCGGTCTGTTCAATGCCCATCCACAGCTGCTGCGCAGTGTGGGGTTTATCCCCCAAACATATCAGTTTTAAAACAGTCTGCTGTCGTTTCCCCCCTGATGTGCTGAAGTTGGTGGTGAAGGTGTTACTCTGAGCGGATGAGGAGGTGGTAGAGGAGGAGGAGGAGGAAGCGCAGTAGGAGGAGGAGGCAACAGGAGGCAAAGAGAAATGCCCTGCAATCCTCGGTGGTGGAAGGACATGCGCCAAACGGCTAGCCGCCTCAGGCCCACCTGCCACTACATTTGCCCAGTGTGCAGTTAGCGAGATATAGCGCCCCTGCCCATGCTTACTGGTCCACGTATCAGTGGTTATGTGGACCTTGCCACAAATGGAGTTGCGCAGTACACACCTAATCTAGTCCCCGACTTGTTTGTGTAGGGAAGGGATGGCTCGCCTGGAACAGTAGTGGCAGCTGGGAACCACGTACTGTGGGACAGCCACCGCCATCAGGTTTTTAAAACTGTTCGTGTTCACCAGACGGAATGACAGCATTTCAAAGGCCAGGAATTTTGAAATGCTAGCATTCAGGGCCAGGGATCGCGGGTGGGTAGGGGGGTACTTCCTCTTTCTGTCCAGTGTTTGGGAGATGGAGTGCTGTAAGCTTCCATGGGACCGTGTGGAAATGCTTGGGGACGGTGGCGGACATGGTGGCGTTGCTGTCACATCGTCTGTTTGCTGGGTGGCAGGTGACACTGTCACTGTAGAGGTGGAGGAAGAGGCCGAGGCAGCAGCAGAAAAAGAAGCAGGAGGAGGCCGAGACCTTTCTTGGATGTTAAGGTACTTATTCCACTGCAGCAAGCCTCTCATTGCACAGTGTGCAAACTACTTGTGTTTTGTAGTCTCAGCACATTGTCTGAAGAACTGCCACGCTGGGGAACGCCTTTGAGCTGCCTTTGGTGTGCTAGGTCCCTGGGTGCGGTGGGTAGTAGCAGGCCTACTGTCTAGGGGACGCTCGCTCCGCTTTTGCAACCTGCTTCCTCTTTTGCTGTGCTGGTGTCTCTGTGCGACCACCAACTCTTCCTCCAAACTGCACACGTCACTCGCATGACCCTCATTCCATGTGGGGTCTAGGACCTCAACATCCTCCACATCATCTTCCACCTACCCTTCACCACTGCCCTCCTTGTCAGTCTGCACACTGAGGGAGGCCGCAGCAGTTGGCACCTGTGTTTCATCATCATCATCACAGACGTGCTGCCGTGGTGTTTCCATGTCCTCATCCTGAACGAGAAGTGGTCGGGCATCAGTGCACTCAATGTCTTCCACTTCTGGGCCAAGGTTATGTGGCCCACGGCAAGCACAGCAGCAGAGTTTTCAAAAAGCATAAGCAAAAAGCATAAGAGACTGCTGCATGACTTGGGTCTCAGATTGCTTGGCTGATTTACAAGGGGCTGAGGTGAAAGACAGATGGCCATGGGGTTCAGGTGCCAACTCTGAGCTTTTATAAAGGGACCGGGAGGGAGAGAATGTGAAGGAACTGGAGGCATTGTCAGCCACCCAATCTACTATCGCCTGTACTTGTTCTGGCCTCACCATTCATTGAGCGGCATTCTGGCCTACCATATAATGTTGAAGGTTCTGTCGGCTACCTGAAGAAGGTGTTTCCCTTGTGCATGTAGCTGGCACAGATCGACCACGTCCTCTCCTTACAACAGGAGCTTCAGCAACACTACCAACACCAGCAGCACCACGGCCACCACCACATCCCTTATTTGATGCTCTCCTCATTCTGGATACAAATGTACTATGTAGCTCTATTTATTAATTAATACAATAATAATAAATTAATTATTATTCTTATTTGTTTTAAAAAAAAGAAAATTGTAGATGCACTTTTTATTTTTGTGCAAGAAATGCACCACTCACACCAGCAGCAGGAACCTCTCCCTACACCAGTATGAGATGATGTTAGAATGATAATCTGTCTTTCACAGCACCAACAGGAACCTCTCCCTAATGCAGTAGGAGATGGCTTTATAACGATAAACTCTCCCTCAGAACACCAACAGGAACCTCTCCCTAATGCAGTAGTAGATGGTTTTAGAATGAGAATCTCTCCCTCAGAGCAACAACAGTTACGTTTCCCTAATGCACTATAAGATGGTTCTGATACGCTAATGTCTCCCTCACAGGACCGCAATGAAGGTCTCCCTAATGCAGTCTGAGATGGTTGTGAACGCTAATCTTTCCCTCACAGCAGCGGCATAAAGCTCTCCCTACTCTAGTTTGAGACGATCTGACACGCGGCACTACATGACTCCAGCCCCATATAGAGGCTGGGTCACATGATGCACTGACCAATCACAGCCATGCCATTAGTAGCCATGGCTGTGATGGCTTCTAAGGGCAAACTAGTGAAGAGCTTGTTGATTGGCTGCCCAGCAGCTATAGAAAAGGCGCCAAAAATACCCGAATACCGAACCAGATCACAGACTTTTTTTTAATGTCCGGGATCGGGTTCGGGGCATGGACACCCCAAAGTCCGGTACGGAATTTTACAGTCCGGGTTCGCTCAACTCTTCATGCAGCCAATGGCTGCAGTGCAGATCTGTGTGTTCCTAAGAGGAAGAGCCCCCACTGTCAGAATACAATAGCGCATCTATATTGCTTGTTGAACGAAAAAAAAAAAAAAAACATCATCGTGTATACCCTGCATAACTCTCAGGACAAAGAACTTGCTAAAGGGATGACACCAGGGGTGGCCGCTGACTGACAGTTCGGTGATAGGTGAGCAAAGCAGAAGCAGGAGGCAGCAGCCTCCAATCCTGGAAGTAGCTCACTTAGCAGAGCAGGTTACAGTTCTGGGCTATGACCATTATTTATCAGCCTCTCCACACACAGCTGGTAATAAGGAGCCGGGTGGCTGCAGGAAAGCAAGAGTCCAATGAGGTTTTTTTGGCGGGTAGGAGAGTCTCCTGGTGTAGTATGGGTGGTAGGGGAGCCCACCTCTCTCTCACCCCATCCCTCTTTTCTTACCTTCCCTCTCTCTCTCTTACCCCCTCTCTCTTTTTTTTTTTTTTTTTTTTTTTTTTTTTTTTTTTTTTTTGTTTGAAAAAAGTTTTATTGATGCTTATATTAGTTACAGCAGATCAAATACAGTGGTGGAACCACATCATTTGAACAGGTTTAACAACATATTAACAGGCAACAATCAAGGTGTCAACCTGTGCGGTATGAAATAGACAGCGAAAGATGGGGGAGTACCTTCGGTATCGTATGGCGTCAGGAGCTCGGGATAGATAGTGGGCCCGCACGGCGGGCCGGAGAGGAGCCCCACCCCGAGGCACCCCGATGGGTGCACACTGTGCCATCGAGGCGGGGACCCCTCACCCATCCCGCCGCAAGGCTCGTTGAGGTTGACAACACGCCTGGTACATAAGGGTTAAGGTATGTCCCCGATCAGACGCAACAGCCCGTAGGCCTCTTCAAAATTGTTGATGGAACAGCCGCATAGGTGTCACGCATGGTTGGACCTTTCGATCATTAGTGGATGTAAAGGTCGACAATCATGGTTGAGTGGGTTCCAACGTAAAACAATTAGTTACATTATGGCATAGTAACTATGGCCTGTAAAAAACGGAATATAGAGCAGTAAGAAGAAAGCAAGAGGGTAGGGA
>BLSH010403536.1:157426-168392 GCA_018402905.1 Glandirana rugosa | reverse complement strand
AGAAAAAGTGAGTTGGGTCTTTTTTTTTATGGCCACACATGGTCCGAAATCGGAGAAGTAGTTAACTTCGACAATATACGTTAACTGTAATAATCCACATATTCTGACCCTCATGTATCAATGTATCAATCAGTCCAACTTTTACGTCTAGAGGAAAAAAGATTTCATCTACAAATACGGAAAGGTTTCTTCACAGTAAGAGCTGTGAAAATGTGGAACAGACTCCCCCCAGAGGTGGTTTTGGCCAGCACAGTTGATTGCTTTAAAAAAGGCCTGGATTCTTTACTTAATGTAAATAATATAACTGGGTACTAACATTTTTAGGTAAAGTTGATCCAGGGTGAATCCGATTGCCTCTCGGGGGATCAGGAAGGAATTTTTTCCCCCGTTATAGCAAATTGGATCCATGCTTTGCTGGGGTTTTTTGCCTTCCTCTGGATCAACTGTGGGTGAAGGATTGTATATGGGATTATTTGGTTGTGTATGTGTATGTATATATATACATAAATGTTTTTGTTTTTTTTTTTGGTTGAACTGGATGGACTTGTGTCTTTTTTCAACCTGACTAACTATGTAACTATGTACTCCCAGTCTTATACACCTAATAATGTCAATTGCATATAACAGCTTCAATTGATGAAGAGGCTAAAGCCTGGTACACACCGGTATTTTTTTTTCTGGGTTGAGTGAAAAAGAAAACCCCGGCCAACGCTCTCAGCCATTGGCTGAAATCACTGATTTGGATCCTGTTTTTCCAGTAAGCCAGCTTCTGTCAGACCGGCTGCCTTACACACATGCCGAATGTTGCCCTGTTTCTATTGGGCCCGTGTGTACAGGGCTTAAGAGACTGGTAGTCTATTTTGCCCAGCATGGTTTAGATTGGCAAACATACCCACCCAAATTTCCCCTTTCATGCCCTTTCACTGTTTTAATTCCCATTGCATGATCGGAATTGTAGTTCCTTGCAGCAGCACTTCTATATTTATTCTATAAATTCTTTACACTCACAATTCCCTTTGTTTCCGGACAATATATGGTTTATCTATTTGTTTTTTGGATATTTTGGAATTTTTTTCCCTGTTTTTGTAATACTTAAAAATGTAATAAATAAAAACTTACGGAACAAAAAAAAAATTAATAAAATAAGATTTAAAAAAAAAATTCAATTTTGCTTATTTCTTTTTTACATTCATCCAAGTAGCTTCCACAGTACCATATCCCAGCATTTATATACAATTTTTTTACATCCTCTATCACTGAATATCCAATGGACTTTTTGATCTTAGGTAAATATATATATATGTAGCCCCATTGTCCAAAACAGGGGCTACTATGTTAGTTTAGTTTCTGACTGGGCTGTAGTTAGCACAGATTGATAGTTTTTCCCTAAACTTAAACTGGTTGTGAAACTTTACATATACCCAGTGAAGTGACTGGCCTCAGGCGATACACAGAGCTGAAACAAATCCTCCTACATAAGTTGTACATGTTTATCTGCCGCCCTTTCCTCTCTACAACTGTACAAAGTGCTGAATTTAAAAGCGTGCCTGAGAGTTCAGAAAAAAGGGACAGAGAGCTGAAGTTACACTTTACAGAGCTGCTGGACATTGGTTTGGATCTGAAGAATCTGTAAGTGATCTGCTATGGTATCTGGGACCCCTAACTTATACCTCCTTAACCATTCTGCAATAAAACTCTAAAAAGATAAAAGTGATTGGCACCCAATATTTTTCTCTGCCCCCATTTTAACCATGGACTAAGGCTTAGGGAGAAATGCTACCCCACCCCTGGCCTCTGGAGGTGATATTCTGCCTTAGGGGTGTCAGAGGAGTGCTACATATATCTAAGGAAGCACAGACTTGAACATATGTGAGAAAACATTCAGTAATTAAAAAAAGTCAGGAGGTATTTTCTGCCCAACACAATAAATTATTTATTTTTTGCTTTTCATTTCTTTAGTAAATGTGTGTACAAATGATTGTGTGCGTCATTGGCTGAAAATCACATCTCACATCCCTTGAATGATGTTGTTACCTTTTATTATACAACGATGGTATACTACAAAAAGAGGACACACATACACTTCAAGTTATATTTTTTTAAATCAAGTTTATTGTAGAAAAACTGCATTTTTTGTAATTTTAATGGAAATGATGAAGACATCTAAAGGACCCAATCTTGGGGCTTGTGGCTCTCCAGTTGGTGTGTCTCCTGTACTCTCCAGGTCGCAGGTAATTCTGACCTCCCCTGTAGTTGAGCTCCTCGTAGAACATCCAGTAGCCACCATAGACCTGGCAAGAATAAATGTCATGGTAGTGGAATCTCTCATGGACATGGGGACAATCCTCAGTGACCTCCAACACCTGATTTTAGTAAATCCCCTTCAGTATGTATATAAGCAACCAACTTATTCTGCATGGAATAAATCAATAAGTGATTTTATGATGGAGAGCGACTCTCATCCAGTGTACAGTATATTCTCATATAGAAGATTGTGTCTCTGACTAAGATTGGTGTTTGACTGTTTGTATATGTTGCCGTAGTTTACAAATTCTCAACGAAAATCTACATTGCATAAATGAAAAACAAACAGAAAAATGTCTTTATCAAGTTTATTGTCAAGCATAAAACTTAAAATGTTTTTAAACATTTAATAGGAATGATGGAGACGTCTGAAGGACCCAATTCTGGGGCTTATGGCTCCCCAGTCGCTGTATCTCCTGTACTCTCCAGGTCTCAGGTAATACTGACGTCCCCTGAAGTTGGGCTCCTCATAGAACATCCAGTAGCCATCATGGACATGGGCAGAGTGGATGTCATTGAAGCGGAATCTCTCATGGACATGAGGACAATCCTCAGTGAACTCCATCATCTGACCTCTGAAGTCTTCTCTCTCATAGATCCTGATTCTGAAGGAACCTTGGTGCTGTTAAAATAAGTTACCATATAATAATACATAAAGCACTGTTAAAAAGGCAACTTGTCACATTACTGCTATCATTTACAATAAAAATGCACCCAAAGATTTTTTCAGGTTTGGATAGAGTGTCGAAATATTCAATATTCTCCCACATGTTAAAATTAAACATTAATGATTTGGGGTCAATAGAACTTTCTTATACAGTATATTTTTAAACTGTTTCTATCTTTTTTTTGATAAACAATTAACACATGGCAAGGGATCTAAAGAACTATGGGTTAGATAATGATATAGCATCTGATTTGAGGCTGCATTGTCTGATTAAAACCTCAGACTCAGCTGTCTGTTAAGGCTTTCCTTCAGGTTTACCACCCCTACCCCCAAACCCACCCCCAACCCAATAAATTAACAGACTGTACTCCTCTTTCAAAGTGGTTCTAAAGGCAGAAGTGTTTTTTACCTTAATGCATTCTCTGCATCGAGGTAAAAAACCTTCAGTCAATAGAGACACAACGTGGGTCTTGGGAGCGAGCATGCATGAGTGCCCCCATAGCAAGCAATCACCCCAGCTCCCCCTATATTTAACTAAGCCCAATCTCGATCTAACGATGTGCATGAGATCAGCAGCTCTCTTGGCTCTCTCCCTCCTCATTGGCTTACAGACAGCAGCTATTTGCTCCTGCTACTATCAATCACAGCCAGTGAGGGGGGAGTGGGGGTGGGGCTTGGGAGCAAGCATTCACAAGTGCCCCATAACAAGTGGCTTGCTGTGAAGGCACTAGGCAGAGGGGAGGAGTCAGGAATGCCAGCGGGTGACCCGAGAAGAGGAGGATCAGGGCTGCTCTGTGCAAAACAATTGCACAGGGCAGGTAAGTATAACCTGCTTGTTATTTTCATTTTAAAAAAAACCTTATACATTTACAATCGCTTCAAATAATTGACTAAATCCACATTTACTGTAATTGCAGGTCTGAACAGAAAGCAGGTAGCTATCTAACACCCATGCTACAGATTGGAAAGCTTGGCTATGATGGAGGTCTGAATGGCAAAGTATCTCCATCTAGTGACACCAGCACAACATACTGTGTTTTACTAGTCCTGGCTCAAGGGGCAAATGCCCTCCAGGCCAGTTATCTCTATCTTTATCTGTAATGCACACTTGCCATCAGTATCATATAAGCTGCCCACAGACAAAGAAGGTTACTTGGCCATGCTTAATCCAACTGTGCTCCATCAAATTTCACATTTTTTTTTAAACAAAATTAAAATCCCTGGCTGAGTCGAGGATTTTAGCATAGCCCTACAAAACAAGGTAATAGGAGAGAAGAGAAGAACAACTCCATCGGGGTAGGACAAGTAAAGCTTAAAATAGGTTTTCTTATCTGTACAATCAATGCCCACCTATGATTATAGGAGTAGTGGGCATTTCATCTCATAAAAATGACACTGATTATAATAGGACATTATCATCTAACACCTATAGACAGCTTTGGCCCTTAACCAGAGTACATTGTAGCACCCTCTACTTAGGTAGTGTGCTAGAGGTAGGATTTTTGGTTAGGTTAGGTAAATTTGGGCAGGTACAGCTTGAAACTAGGCCTGTTTGTTTTTTTTTTTTTTGGGGCTGGGAGTGGCTCAGTGTAGCAGTTGGTGGCTCACAGATGGTGTCACTTCTTGGTTACCTCCCTCTTGCTTCCAATTCCCAATCTGGATTGGCAGAGGGCAGGCCTCCTTAAATACCCAGGGTCAGCCCAGCTGGGGAGGAGAGTTCAGGTGAAAGAACTGGGAGATGGAGTACTAGCTGTCGTTAGCCTATGAGGGAGCCCCCCAGTCTGGGGGGGGTGACCTTGGACTGGAGCTCGGGAGTGGAAAGGACCGTCATACAAACCACAGGTGGTGTCCTGACCAGGAGCAGGAGTGGACAGTGGAAGGTACTGCCAGGCAAAGTCTCCAAGGAATGCTAGCAAGGCACACCGGAGTGGATTGGGAGAGAGAGAGAGAGAGAGACTATCTGAGATGGGTGTAGAGCCAGTGAGGACCGTGGTGTCATGGGCAGTGGAGTTTAAGCAGCTGCAGCCAAGAGGGTTGGCAGGGCCTAAAAAGGACTGACCGGGATCAGTAGTCCACCAAGGACAGCTAGCATTAAACCACAAAGCCTTTTCTGGCTATACTACAGGGGCCCACGATCCCTGCTTACAAGAGGCATTTCTACAAGGCCTGGCTGGAGCCAGAGTCAGGCCTAACCATGTGCTAGCTGTGCCTGAGGAGAAGTGATGTGCTGGAGAAAGAGGAGGTAATGGTTTGCAAGCAAATTTTGTGCAGGAGGAGTGTAAAGATATACAGGGAGTGGGCATAGTTCTGTCCCAAAAGTGATTTGTTCTACTAAATTCTGGGCATCTCATAAATCCCCAACCCATCCAAATTTAAACCCCTCAATAAACATACAAAAAACCCCACAGCTAATGGACCATTCATTGACTCAATGTGTGTGAGGAAGTGAATGCCCAGCTGGGCAGGGTGACAGGTAAACCACAACATCCAGCAGCCCTTACAGAGGTACTGCTTACAACATAATGTGTTATTACCTGGGGGCTCAGACGACAAGACTTAATGGAGTCATTGTAGCCCATCCATTGCTGGAAGTCAGGATACTCTCCTCTATGGAGGAAGTATTGGTGTCCTCTGTAGTTGGGGTGCTCATAGAGGATCCAGTTCCCACTTTCCACACGGATAGAGTTGCAGCGTCTGAAGTATGAGGACAGGTCGGGACATTCAGAGCTACACTCATAAGAGCGGCCCTGGAAGTTCCTGTCCTCGTAGAAGATGATCTGTTGAATGATAAAACAAGATCAGGTCAATTCAGGACCAATAGAATGGTTGAGATTTAGAATTAAATGAAACACTGTGGACAATATTTTTAATACAGCCCTTCTCAACCAGGGCTCATTGGAATCCTCCAGAGGTTTCTGGATTTTCCTTGAGCTGTGGCTAATTGACCTCCTATCTGATGGTGCCTTCATAGGTCCAGGTCCATCACCACTTGGCGGAGCCAGTAGCATGGAACCAATGATCTTTAAAGCTGCCTGTAAGAGTGTCATTCTAACCACCACTGTAGGGGGGCATTCTTCCCTGCAACCAGCAATGTAAGGGACATTTTTTCCTAATCATCCCCATTGGACTTATCCTAGCAGGGATTTTCCTAAGATGTGAAAATTATTTCAAGTGTTGTAAAAGGTTTGAGAAAGACTGTTTTTAATTGAATCACTACAGCCTAATATATCACAGACTCCTGTCATTGACCTCAACCTCAATGAACACCTTTGAGATGAATTAGAATACCAATCGTAAGCCAAGCATTCTTGACCTGCATTGGTACCTGACCTTATAAATGCTCTTTTAGCTAAATGGGCCCACATTTCTACAAAAATACCCCAAAATATTATAGAAAGCCTTCCCAAAGGCTGGCGACTGTTTTACATGTGAAGGGGAAGCAATTCCATATTAATGGCCAAAGTTTTGGAATGGGATTTCCAACAAGTTCATACAGGTGTAATGGTCTGGTATTCAGAAATGTTTGGCCATATAATGTAAATTACAGCCTCAGCTGTGCCAGATAATGGCCGTCTGATAAGCTGCATATAAAATAGACCTCAGTATTTATTTTTAGTTACAAATGCACACAATTGTAAGAATAAAACATAAACAGAGTTATGCAGCTACTAACGATCAATATTCACAGACGGAACCATTGGCTAAATATTAATTTGATATTTCAATATTTTTAAACCCTTCTTACCTTTCCCATGTTGCTTGTTTTGTCAGTGTGCTCCTGTTGGTCTGCACTGGTGGATAGCTGGTGAAAAATGGCCTTAATATACCCTGCAAAATTCCACGCTATTGAGAATTGCTCAGTGTTTCTGTGAGACCATTGTTTGTATTTTTCCCCTTGCATCAGCAACCAAATGCTTTACCTAGGCTGCCTAACTGAAACAAAACCTTTGCTGCAGCAACCAGTCACCTGAATAGTTTGGAATCTGTGTATCTGTGTGTGTTTTATGTAAGACATTAGGTGATATTCAGTTTTGGATTCATAGCACCATTTTTATATTTTTGCAAATTACGCCAAATGATGTAGTGGATCAAAGTCCCTATAAGATGTCTCTGACTTACAATCTGACCTGGAAGCTCTTATTGGGCAACTATGTGGAAAATGAAGTTCAATGTTTATAAATGTAAAATGATGTATTGACTGAGCTGTTTGTGCACACCATCGGATGGAGTGTGCCTGTCGGTCGGTGGATGTTTTGCTCCCCATAGGTTAAGGGACAGTGTGACAGTGCAGTGGTTTAGTGCCTGTGATCCCATCGGACGTGGGCACGCCTGGTCCCCATGCAGCTTGGGTATTTGAGTAGCCGCCTAGAAAGGTGGGACACCACTTTGGACGCTATTTGTTGCCACGTTTCCTTGTGCACGTGTTTTTGGCACTGGTTCTCCACTCCCAGTTTTATCGCTGACCTGCGAATGCACCCACCATTTTTGTATCACAACCGTGGCCCTAGGGCTGAATATTTATCTGCTAAAAAAGTTTTTTTTATAGGACTTTACCCTATTTTCCAGCTCTTTGCTCCCTATTGTGTTGACCAGCTTATAAGCTCCCGTCTTATAAGGGATCACACACCCCAACTCCTTCATTGTTTCCCCTGAGGAAGCCTAACAAGGTGAAACGTGTTGGGAAAGGACTTAGCACTACCCACCTATACGTGCTCCGACCTTCTACCTTCTACTGGTCGCACCTGGGTTTACAGTGCGTCCCATCTTAACAACAAACAAAAAAAGGGGGGAGATTCTCTGTCCATCTGTGATGGGGATTATCAGCGCCGGATCACGTATATATATGTGATCCGTCTCTCTCAGGTAGGGGGCGCACATACGCACTAATCACACACAGCAGGAGCTCGGCAGTGGGTACCACAGACTCTTTGTCCACTGGCATCTGCCGTTCGTCAGGCAGATCGCCATTCTGACAGGAAGGAAGAGATAGAGTTTGTGTCCATGGATCTATGTTTGCCCCTAGTAAAAGCCCCTCCCACAGTACATATAAACACTGGTCCGACATACAGTTAACTCTTTGATCGCCCCTGATGTTCACCCTTCCTAGCCAGTGTCATTAGTACAGTGACAGTACATATGTTTTAGCACTGATTGCTGTATTAGTTTCACTGGTTCCCACAAAGTGTCAAAAGTGCCAGATTGTCCACTGCAATATTGCAGTCCTGCTATAAGTCGCTGATTATTATTACTAAATAAATAAATAAACATAAATAAAAATATCTCTTGAAGACGCTATAACTTTTGCGCAAACCAATCAATATACACTTATTGGGATTTCTTTCAACCAAAAATATGTAGCAGAATAGATTTTGGCCTAAATTTATGAAGACATTAGATTTTTAACTTTTTTTTATTAGATATGTTTTGTAGCAAAAGAGGAAAAAGTAAAAAAATATATATATTTTTTTCAAAATCGTCGGACTTTTTTATGTATAGCACAAACAATAAAAAACGCAGAGGTTAATAAATACCACCATAAGAAAGCTCTATTTGTGGGGAAGAAAGGACAGAAACATTCTTTGGGTAAAGCGTTGCATGACTGCGCAGTTGTCAGTTATAAAAAAACAGTGCCGTATTGCAAAAAATGGCCCGGTTATGAAGTGGGGTAAATCTTCCCGGAGGGCAAGGGGTTAACCCTTCCCGCCCGGCGTATTAACAAATGACGGCGGGCGGGGGGTTCATTATCCTGACTGGACGTCTATTGACATCCTCAGGATAATCCGCGATCGTGCGTCCGCGGGGGCGTGCATCGCGACGATCAGTGGTGCCGTGGGTCAGTCTGATCCACCGCATTACCGACCGGGGTAAAAGGCTTCCGTGGAAGCCTTTTACCATGTGATCAGCCGTGACCAATCACGGCTGATCACAGTGTAAATAGGAAGAGCCGTTTATCGGAACAGTGGAGAGTCGATCGGCTGCTCGCCTGATGGGGGGGCTGCGCTGAACGTTTATCAGTGCAGCCCCCCTCAGGATCACCCCGCTGGACCACCAGGGAGCTGACCAGGTCCACCAGGGAGCCCCCCCGGACACCGTGAGGAGGGAACATGGAGGCCGCCCAGGACCACCAGGTAGCCCCCACTAGACCACCAGGAAAGGGCAATACAGTGCACTGTAGGGATGGCACTGTGCCCATATATGATGCCTGCCAGTGCCATCCCTAACAGTGCTATATGCAGTGAGCACCTGGGCCACCTATCAGTGCCCACCTTTGCCACCTATCAGTGCCCACCTGTGCCACCTAAAAGTGCCCACCTGTGCCACCTAAAAGTGCCACTTATCAGTGCCCAGCAGTGCCACTTATCAGTGCCCATCAGTGCCCAGTGCTACCTATCAGTGCCGCCTATGAGTGTCCATAAGTGCCGCATATCAGTGCCACGTATCAGTGCCCATCAGTGTTGCTTATCAGTGCCGCCCATCAGTGCTGCATATGTGCCCCGTCATCATTGCAACCTTATCAGTGCCACCTCATCAGTGCCAATCTGTACTGCCTCCTCAGTGCCTGTCAGTGTAGCCTCATCAGTGCCCATCAGTGTAGCCACATCAGTGCCCATCAGTGAAGGAGAAAATTTACTTTATACAAAGTCTTGTGACAGAAACAAAGAAAAATGTTTTTTTTTTTCAAAATTTTCGTTTTTTTTTTATTTATAGCTCAAAAAATAAAAACTGCTGATCAAATACCACCAAAAGAAAGCTCTCTTTGTGGGAACAAAATGATAAAAAGTTTGTTTGGGTACAGCGTCACATGACCGCGCAATTCTCATTCAAATCGCAACAGCACTGAAAGAAGCTCCTCTTCAACTTTTTTTGCGGGGGGGGATATTGGGTACATGGTTTTGACAGGTACCCTCTTCAATTTCCACCTGGATTGCCTAGGTTAGGAAGGAAGGAAGTTCGCCCTCCGCCTTGAGACACACCACAGGTCCCGAGGGGCTACAGGAGCATTCACAGGGCCCGGTGCGGCTCACACATGCACAGTGAGGAGCCAGCTGTGAAGCTGCAAAGAGTCATGGTCAGCTTCCCACAATTAGCATGGTGGCAATGGGGACCCTTCAGACCAGTGAATAACTGGCACGGGTGAAGACAGCGCTGGATATCTGAACAGGTAAGCGTTTTTTTACAGTATTTGTAGCTGCTGACTTTAATTTGGGGTGGGGGACTGAAGAACCTCTTTAAACTTCTTCATCCATCTGTGCACATTCTGCAGGCTTCTGTGGATGTTAGACAACCTGCACATCTCCTTCAGGAACTCAATGACGGTGCGTTGCTTGAGCTGGGAAACTATTATTTACCTGCAGTGAACAGGAAAACAAAGAAGCATTACTGTAGAGGAAGAGTGACTCTACAAACGTGAAATTTGAATGACCTATGTAAGGTAATAAAAAAAAAAGTTATGGACACTTTTGCGATACTTTCGGTATAGACCTTGTACTTTGTTTTCTTAAAAAAGGTATAGACCGCAGATAGAAAGAGACATTATTCTATCCATTTACAAAGCATTATGAAGACCTCATCTGGAATATGCAGTTCAGTTAATTGCAACAGTTCACAAAAAATGAGATTGGGGAACTGGAGGTAGCTGATGGAAGGGCAACCAAACTGATAAGAGGCATGGAGGACCCCAGCTATGAGGAAAGATTAGCTGAACCAAAGTTATTCTCCTTTGAGAAAAGACGTTTAATTGGGGATATGATCATCATGTATAAATATGTAAACAGGCCATATAATAAACTTGTAGCAAAGTTATTTAATTTATGGTCATTGCAAATGACAAGGGGGCACTCTGAAGGAAAAGAGGTGAAACCTCCACATACGGAAATGTTTCTTCACTGTAAGACCTGTGAAAATATGGAAAAGGCTTCCATTCAAGCTGATTCTAGTCATGTCAATGAATTGTTTCAAGCTGAATCTTCATACACCTCCAAAGTGGAGAAAAGG
>BLSH010403536.1:125726-136275 GCA_018402905.1 Glandirana rugosa | reverse complement strand
AGAGAAAGATAAAATCCAGATCGGAGGTTGTCAAATCAGGATAGGTCTAAGGGGTGAAGGTATTGCTAGGATACTTCTAGGAGATATGCTATTGGGAACAGGTCCTTTGCACTAGAGTTTCACCTCCGGACATGTTAAGGCGGTATAGGTTTCCTTAACTGAAGATCCCTGGCTGGAGTCGGTCCTGCCTACTACCGTCGATAGTACAGGTTATTTCGACAAGGCCAGCTAGAGAAATTTCATTCACCACCATTGGTTCCGTGGTAGAAACTGGAGGTGTAAGTCTAGTTCTTTTACATAAAAAAGGAATGATCGAAGTACGACGTTTGCCTATGGATCTCATAATAGTAAGTTTATCTCTAGGTATCCGTTTGCAGCATGAAGCTAGTAAGGAAAAAATACATTTTCTTGATCTGAATGTGGAGGTCAAAGATGGTGCCTTGGTTACCACCACTTACTTTAAAGAGATCGACCGGAACAGCTTTATTGGACATGATAGCTGCCATCATCCGTCCTGGCTGAGGTCGGTCCCTAGAAGTCAATTCCTTTGGATATGGCGGAATTGTACAGGCCTCCACTTTGAGATCACGTTTCCTGGACAAGGGTTATCGTATAGAGGATCTTCATAGGATCGTTATGGAAGTGGGGAATCTGGATAGGACTAAACTGTTGGAGGCTAGACCTAAAATAGAAAGAGATATGAATCGATTCTGATATTAAAAAGATTTTTGCTAGACACTGGAAGGTTTTGAAAAATGATCAGCTTTTAGGTCCTAGACTTGGAGGAAGTCCACAGATTGTCTATCGGGGGGCTCCACCCCTGAGATTACAGTTGGCCCCCAATATTGTTAATAAACCCGAAAGAGTCTCCTTTTTTGGAGACCTTAAGGGATATTTTCTGTGTAGGAGGTGTGCACTTTGTCGGGTTAATACTGTGACAGAGAGGAGAGTGAGCAGTTTTAGGTCCACCATTACCTCTAGGACATATGATATTAACCATTTTATCACCTGTTCATCTTCTAATATTGTCTACCTCTTGCAATGTCCCTGTGGCCTACAGGCCGGACTATTATAACTATGCAGATTCGAATCAAAGAACATCTGGGTAACATCAGACGGGGTTTCCCTAAACATAGCGTGTCCAAGCACTATGCACTTTATCATGATAAAAATCCCAAGGGAACATTGATGTTGGGTATTGACAAATATGTACCACACTGGAGAGGGAACAATATTAGGCGTGGAATTTCCCAACTAGAAACACGCTGGATTTATGACCTGAAGTGTTTCACACTCCACGGTATGAATGTTGAGTGGGATGTGAACTGCTTCATAAATAATAGCTGACTGTACTTTTTCTTTGGTTAACTTTTCATATCAATTAGTTTATTAAGATGCTCATTAATATCATGACCTTTTTTCTGCTTGCATAGGCGAACAGATTGACTAGCAGTTTGGTGAATTTATTATGATTTATTATACTTTATTATAATTTTATATAATGCTGGAATGTTTTAAATGATATATTTCATGAATTTATACATCTTTTATCCATACATGGATTTTTTAGACCCTTTTTGTGTATATTTAGGATCTATGTATACATGAATGTTATTATTGATTTATAATGGTTTATATTGTTTTTTTATCCACTAGAGGGCACCTTCACTTTGAGATCCATTGTACTGGATTAACATTATTTATTTTAATTGATATTCATTGTTTTTTTTTAGTTATTCATTTATTAGTCATTTTTCTATATCTTTTGTATTGCTGGAACTGACAGATATTAGCTTTTATTGTCCTCTATTAGTCTTATCTTGTTGGAAGCTTTGCAGGATGCGAGTCATGGTTACTTCCTGTGAATGGAACACAGGCACTTCCTGTAAATGGAATGCAAAGTTAATCATGGTTACTTCCTGTGAATGGAACACGGGCACTTCCTGTAAATGGAATGCAAAGTGAATGTCTGAACTTTTATATATGAACTAGCACTGCATTACTTTTTTAATATTATTGTTATTGTGGGTTCTATCAAGCTCATTTTTGTTGGCAGCTGTTTTTTTGTCACTTTTTGACTTTGTTTATGTACCAAGCGCAAATTGTATTTAGTTTTTACATAATTAGAGTTGAGTGAACCCGAACTGTAAAGTTCGGGTCCATACCAAACTTTGGGGTGTCCGTGACCCAGACACGAACCCGGACATTTGAAAAAAAGTTTGGGTTCGGGTTCTGGGTTTGGTTATTTGATCCCGCCTGTTGAATAGCTGCAGGGCAGCCAATCAACAAGCATTTCACTGGTTTGCCCTTAGAAGCCATCACAGCCATGCCTACTAATGGCATGGCTGTGATTGGCCAGTGCATCATGTGACCCAGCCTCTTTATAAGCTGGAGTCACGTAGTGCTGCATGTCACATGCTCTCTGGCTAGTATAGTTAGAGGATGCTGCCGGCGCTGTGAGGGACAGATTGCAGATATAATAACATCTCATCCTGCATTACAGAACAATCTGATTGTGGACTAAGTAGAGATTACTACTACTACTGCTTTTAGGGACAGATTGCAGATCAAATAACATCTCATCCTGCATTACAGAACAATCTGAATGGACTAGGTAGAGTCTACTGCTTAGAGGGACAGATTATTGTTCTAAAATCATCTCCTAGTTCTATAGGGTCAGATCCTGCTGTAAGGGACAGATTATTGTTCTAAAATCATCGCCTACTCCTATAGGGTCAGGTTCCTGCTGTTGCTGTAAGGGACAGATTATTGCTCTAAAATCATTGCCTACTCCTATAGGGTCGGGTTCCTGCTGTTGCTGTAAAGGACAGATTATTGTTCTAAAATCATCGCCTACTCCTATAGGGTCGGGTTCCTGCTGTTGCTGTAAAGGACAGATTATTGTTCTAAAATCATCGCCTACTCCTATGGGGTCAGGTTCCTGCTGTTGCTGTAAAGGACAGATTATTGTTCTAAAATCACTTCCACGGTCACAGCCTATTCAACCGCTAGGTTCCTACTCCACATCCACCCCCCCCTTCCCATTTTTATTTTTTTATTTGATTTTAAGTAATTTTCCCTATTTCCATTTTTTTGTAGGGCACTTGTCCTACTCTTACCCCCATTTTACTTCCTTTTGCAGCTCTCTAGCACTTGCCAGGACTTTTTTACAGCCATTTTTGTGCCAAAAAGTTTGGGTCCTTATTGACTTCAATGGGGTTCGGGGTCCATGGTCAAGTTTGGTATCGAACCCAAACTTTTTCGCGAACCCGAACATCTAGGTGTTCGCTCAACTCTAGCCATAATCTGTACCGCACGCTGGCTGTTACTGGCCAAGACACACCTAACCCCCAGTTTATTATATTGTGACGCAATATGACAGTTGCTGGGTACCTCCCCTGGAGGGTTTTGAGTTTATATTGTAATGCTCATCTACTGAAGCTGTATATTGAGTGAACAACTGCTTATCGCAATCACTGGTGTGTTCCCTAGACCTGTCTGACCTGAAGGAGTTTTCTACTTTTTTCTATATACCTCTCACACCGTATTCTCTGTAAAAACAGTTTTGATAAATAAAGAATGCATTAAATAAAATTACCTTTTCTCAATAACTCAGTGTAATGTAAAGCAGTCATCCAGCTACAGAATACTCCCCACAATAATCCAACATAGCTAGGGGTCATTCTCCCCTGCATCTGTTTGATTAAACCATTGGCCTCTATGCCTTCTCTTTCCACATCCATTGATCTTATAACTTTCCCAATAAGGTCCTTTGTAAGCAAGCAGCCCAATAATGACGTCATCACTCATTGTAATGGGATACTCCCAGTCTTATACACCTAATAATGTCAATTGCATATAACAGCGTCAATTGATGGAGAGGCTAAAGCCTGGTACACACTGGTATTTTTTTTTCTGGGTTGAGCGAAAAAGAAAACCCCGGCCAACGCTCTCAGCCATTGGCTGAAATCACTGATTTGGGTCCTGCTTTTCCAACAAGCCAGCTTCTGTCAGACCGGCTGCCTTACACACTTGCTGAATGTTGGCCGGTTTTTATTGGGCCCGTGTGTATGGGGCTTAAGAGACTGGTAGTCTATTTTGCCCAGCATGGTTTAGATTGGCAAACATACCCACCCAAATTTCCCCTTTCATGCCGTTTCACTGTTTTAATTCCCATTGCATGATCGGAATTGTAGTTCCTTGCAGCAGCACTTCTATATTTATTCTATAAATTCTTTACACTCACAATTCCCTTTGTTTCCGGACAATATATGGTTTATCTATTTGTTTTTTGGATATTTTGGAATTTTTTTCCCTGTTTTTGTAATACTTAAAAATGTAATAAATAAAAACTTATGGAACAAAAAAAAATTAATAAAATAAGATTTAAAAAAAATTCAATTTTGCCTATTTATTTTTTTACATTCATCCAAGTAGCTTCCACAGTACCATATCCCAGCATTTATATACAATTTTTTTACATCCTCTATCACTGAATATCCAATGGACTTTTTGATTTTAGGTAAATATATATATATATGTAGCCCCATTGTCCAAAACAGGGGCTACTATGTTAGTTTAGTTTCTGACTGGGCTGTAGTTAGCACAGATTGATAGTTTTTCCCTAAACTTAAACTGGTTGTGAAACTTTACATATACTCAGTGAAGTGACTGGCCTCAGGCAATACACAGAGCTGAAACAAATCCTCCTACATAAGTTGTACATGTTTATCTGCCCCCCTTTCCTCTCTTCATCTGTACAAAGTGCTGAATTTAAAAGCGTGCCTGAGAGTTCAGAAAAAAGGGACAGAGAGCTGAAGTTACACTTTACAGAGCTTCTGGACATTGGTTTGGATCTGAAGAATCTGTAAGTGATCTGCTATGGTATCTGGGAGCCCTAACTTTCACCTCCTTAACCATTCTGCAATAAAACTCTAAAAAGATAAAAGTGATTGGCACCCAATATTTTTCTCAGCCCCCATTTTAACCATGGACTAAGCCTTAGGGAGAAATGCTGGCCCACCCCTGGCCTCTGGAGGTGATATTCTGCCTCTGGGGTGTCAGAGGGGTGCTACATATATCTAAGGAAGCACAAACTTGAGCATATGTGAGAAAACATTCAGTAATTAAAAGACAGGAGGTATTTTCTGCCCAACACAATAAATTATTTATTTTTTGCTTTTCTTTAGTAAATGTGTGTACAAATGATTGTATGGGTCATTGGCTGAAAATCACATCCCTTGAATTATGTTGTTACATTTTATTATGCAAAAATGGTATACTACAAAAAGAGGGTACACATACACTTCAAGTTATATTTTTTTAAATCAAGTTTATTTTAGAAAAATTTAATTTTTTTGTAATTTTAATGGAAATGATGAAGACATCTGAAGGACTCAATTCTGGGGCTTGTGGCTCCCCAGTTGTTGTGTCTCCTGTACTCTCCAGGTCTTGGGTAATTCTGGCCTCCCCTGTAGTTGAGCTTCTCGTAGAACATCCAGTAGCCACCAAAGACCTGGCAAGAATTAATGTCATGGTAGTGGAATCTCTCATGGACATGAGGACAATCCTCAGTGACCTCCATCACCTGATTTTAGTAAATCTCCTTCAGTATGTATATAAGCAACCAACTTATTCTGCATGGAATAAATCAATAAGTGACTTTATGATGGAGAGCAACTCTCATCCAGTGTACAGTATATTCTCATATAGAAGATTGTGTCTCTGACTAAGATTGGTCTGTTTGTATATGTTGCTGCAGATTACAAATTCTCATTGAAAATCTACATTGCATAAATGAAAAACGAAGAGAAAAATGTCTTTATCAAGTTTATTGTCAAGCAGAAAGCTTAAAATGTTTTTAAACATTTAATAGGAGTGATGGAGACGTCTGAAGGACCCAATTCTGGGGCTTGTGGCTCCCCAGTCGCTGTATCTCCTGTACTCTCCAGGTCTCAGGTAATACTGACGTCCCCTGTAGTTGGGCTCCTCATAGAACATCCAGTAGCCATCATGGACATGGGCAGAGTGGATGTCATTGAAGCGGAATCTCTCATGGACATGAGGACAATCTTCAGTGAACTCCATCATCTGACCTCTGAAGTCTTCTCTCTCATAGATCCTGATTCTGAAGGAACCTTGGTGCTGTTAAAAAAGGTTACACCATAATAACACATGAAGCACTGTTAAAAAGGCAACTGGTCACATTACTGCTATCATTTACAATAAAAATGCACCCAAAGATTTTTTCAGGTTTGGATAGAGTGTAGAAATATTCAATACCCCCCTACATGTTAAAATGAAACATTAATGATTTGGGGTCAATAGAACTTTCTTATACAGTATATTTTTAAATTGTTTCTATCTTTTTTTTTTTTTTATTAACAATTAACACATGACAAGGGATCTAAATAACTATGGGTTAGCTAATGATATAGCACCTGATTTGAGGCTGCATTGTCTGATTAAAACCTCAGACTCAGCTGTCTGTTAAGGCTTTTCTGTTTTTTACCTTAATGCATTCTCTGCATCAAGGTAAAAAAACCTTCAGTCAATAGAGACACAGCGTGCGTCTTGGGAGTGAGCATGCATGAGTGCCCCCATAGCAAGCAATCCCCCCCCCAGCTCCCCCCTATATTTAACTAAGCACGATCTAGCCCTACCAAACAAGGTAATAGGAGAGAGGAGAAGAACAACTCCATTGGGGCAGGACAAGTAAAGCTTAAAATAGGTTTTCTTATCTGTACAATCAATGATCACCTATGATTATAGGAGTAGTGGGCATTTCACCTCATAAAAATGACACTGATTACAATAGGACATTATCATCTAACACCTATAGACAGCTTTGGCCCTTAACCAGAGTACATTGTAGCACCCTCTACTTAGATAGTGTGCTAGAGGTAGGATGGGCAGGTCTAACTGGCAGCTAGGTCTATTTGTTTTGTTTTTTTGGGCTGGGAGTGGCTCAGTGTAGCAGCTGGTGACTCACAGATGGTGTCACTTCTCGGTTACCTCCCTCTTGCTTCCAATCCCCAATCTGGATTGGCAGAGGGCAGACCTCCTTAAATACCCAGGGTCAGCCCAGCTGGGGAGGAGAGTTCAGGTGGAAGAACTGGGAGATGGAGTACTAGCTGTCGTTAGCCTTTGAGGGAGCCCCCCAGTCTGGGGGGGTGACCGTGGGCTGGAGCTCGGGAGTGGAAAGGACCCTTGTACAAACCACAGGGGGTGTCCTGACCAGGACCAGGAGTAGACAGTGGAAGGTACTGCCAGGCAAAGTCTCCAAGAGGGATCCACCATGTGTTGGTGAGTGGCACACAGCCAGGAATGCTGGCGAGGCACACCGGAGCGGATTGGGAGAGAGAGCAACAATCTGAGATGGGTGTAGAGCCAATGAGGACTGTGGTGTCATGGGCAGTGGAGTTTGGGCAGCTGCAGCCAAGAGGGTTTGCAGGGCCTAAAGAGGGCTGGCTGGGATCAGTAGTCCACCAAGGACAGCTAGCATTAAACCACAAAGCTTTTCTTGCTACACTACAGGGACCCATGATCCCTGCTTGCAAGAGGCATTTCTTCAAGGCCTGGCTGGAGCCAGGGTCAGGCCTAACCATGTGCTAGCTGTGCCTGAGGAGAGAAGTGATGTGCTGGAGAGAGAGGAGGTAATGGTCTGCAAGCAAGTTTTGTGTAAAGGAGGAGTGTAAATATGTACAGGGAGTGTGCATAGTTCTGTCCCAAAAGGGGTTTGTTCTACTAAATTCTGGGCATCTCATAAATCCCCAACCCCATCCAAGTTTAAACCCCTCAATAAACATACAAAAAAAAACACAGCTAATGGACCGTTCATTTACTCAGTGTGTTTGAGGAAGTGAATGCCTGGCTGGGCAGTGTGACAGATGAACCACAACATCCAGCAGCCCTTACAGAGGTACCGCTTACAACATAATGTGTTATTACCTGGGGGCTCAGACGACAAGACTTAATGGAGTCATTGTAGCCCATCCACTGCTGGAAGTCAGGATACTCTCCCCTATGGAGGAAGTATTGGTGTCCTCTGTAGTTGGGGTGCTCATACAGAATCCAGTTTCCACTTTCCACACGGATGGAGTTGCAGCGTCTGAAGTATGAGGACAGGTCAGGACATTCAGAGCTACACTCATAAGAGCGGCCCTGGAAGTTCCTGTCCTCGTAGAAGATGATCTGTTGATTAATAAAACCAGATCAGGTCAATTCAGGATCAATAGAATGGTTAGGATTAAGAATTAAATTAAACACTGTGGATAATAATTTTAACACAGCCATTCTCGACCAGGGTGCATTGGAATCCTAGGATTCCTCCAGAGGTTGCTTGGGTTTCCTTGAGCTGTGACTAATTGACCTCCTATCTGATGGTGCCTTCATAGATCCAGGTCCATCACCACTTGGTGGAGCCAGTAGCATGGCACCAATGATCTTTAAAGCTGTCTGTAAGAGTGGCATGCTAACCACCACTGTAAGGGGGGCATTCTTCCCACAGACCAGCAATGTAAGGGGCATTTTTTCCTAATGACCCCCATTGGACTTATCCTAGCAGGGGTTTCCCTGAGATGTGAAAATTATTTCAAGGGTTCCTTTGGGGTAAAAGGTTTGAGAAAGACTGATTTTAATTGGATCACTACAGCCTAATATATCACAGACTTCTGTCATTGACCTCAACCTCATTGAACATCTTTGGGATGAATTAGAATACCAATCGTAAGCCAAGCATTCTTGACCTGCATTGGTACCTGACCTTATAAATGCTCTTTTTGCTAAATGGGCCCACATTCCTAAAAAATACCCCAAAATATCATAGAAAGCCTTCCCAAAAGAGCTGGCAACTGCTTTATGTGTGAAGGGGAAGCAATGCCATATTAATGGCCAAGGTTTTGGAATGGGATTTCCAACAAGTTCATACAGGTGTAATGGTCTGGTATTCAGGAATGTTTGGCCATATAATGTAAATTGCAGCCCCAGCTGTGCCAGATAATGGCCGTCTGACAAGCTGCATATAAAATAGACCTCAGTATTTATTTTAATTACAAATGCACACAATTGTAAGAATAAAACTTAAACAGAGTTATGCAGCTACTAACGATCAATATTCACAGATAGGGAACCATTGGCTAAATATTAATTTGATATTTCAATATTTTTAAGCCCTTCTTACCTTTCCCATGTTGCTTGTCTTGTCAGTGTGCTCCTGTTGGTCTGCACTGGTGGATAGGTGGTGAAAAATGGCCTTTATATACCCTGCAAAGGGTCTCATATGTTTAGGCTTTGCCCAATCAGAATGAATAGCTTTTCCACGCTATTGAGAATTGTTCAGTGTTTCTGTGAGACCATTGTTTGTATTTTTCCCCTTGCATCAGCACCCAAAATGCTTTACCTAGGCTGCCTAACTGAAACAAAACCTTTGCTGCAGCAACCAGTCACCTGAATAGTTTGGAATCTGTGTATCTGTGTGTGTTTTATGTAAGACATTAGGTGATATTCAGTTTTGGATTCATAGCACCATTTTTATATTTTTGCAAATGACGCCAAATGAGGTAGTGAAACAAAGTCCCTATAAGATGTCTCTGACTTACAATCTGACCTGCAAGCTCTTATTGGGCAACTTTGTGGAAAATGAAGTTCAATGTTTATAAATGTAAAATGATGTATTTGTGGGCTAAAACATGCATGCGTCATACATAATAACAGCATGAAATGCCCAATCACAGTTTCTAATGCAACCAAAATACAATACTACTGAAACAAATGCAAAAGTGGGCATAACTTTTTATTAACTGATAACAGCCCTCAAAATTTTGCATTAGGCGAGTGGAAATAAGCTAAGGGCGAGTGTGGAGCCCCATCGAATGGGGGGGAGGGAGCAGACATCGCCAGCAGGGGGGTTGAATGGCAGCCCCCTGTCATTCTCTTAACTGGGCCTTGTATACAGTGGGAGGAGGGAGTGGGGCGGAAGCTGTCAATGTTTACTTTTCCTATTAACAAGTTGGTGATTGGTTGCTGGGACCACCTAGCAACCAATCATCAGCTTGTTAATAGGAAAATTAAACTTTGGCATCTCCTGCTCTCCTGTCCAGTGCTGTCTTGCGCTGTAAGTCTCTCTGCATCCTAAATCAGTGAAAGTGTAATTCATTGGTTTTATATTTTTAATGCTATATTTAATATATGGAAATTATTTTGACAGGTACCCTCTTCAACTTCTGCCTGGATCGCCTAGGTTATCCAAGCAGAAGTTCACCCTCAGCCTCTTGGGACACAACACAGGTCCCAAGAGGCTGCAGGACCATTCACAGGGCGCAGTGCGGCTCACAAATGCACAGTGTGGAGTCAGCTGTGAAGCTGCAAAGAGTCATGGTCGGCTTCCCACAATTAGCATGGTGGCACTGAGGACCAGACGACCAGTGAAGAACTGGCATGGGTGAAGACAGCACTGGATCCCTGGACAGGTAAGTGTCCTTTTAACTAAAGTCAGCAGCTAGAGTATTTGTAGCTGCTGACTTTTAAACTGGGGGGGGGGGGGGCTGAA
>BLSH010403536.1:111422-125716 GCA_018402905.1 Glandirana rugosa | reverse complement strand
TCGACCTATGTGTTGATATGTTGAAAACAACAAATTAAAGGAAATCTAAATGGGAGTTGATACATCACGTTCCCGGACGGACTAACGTATGTCTAACTCTTACAAATACAAACTGTAGTATAATATACCAAAACCATTTACATTTCCTTTTTTAGATTTCTTTTAATATATCACATATAGGTCGAAAAAACTGGGGGGGGGCTGAAGAACCTCTTTAAACTTCTTCATCCATCTGTGCACATTCTGTAGGCTTCTGTGGATGTTGGACAACCTGCACCCCTCCTTCTTCAAAAACTCAATGACAGTGCATTGCTTGAGCTGGGAATCCATTATTTACCTGCAATGAACAGGAAAACCAAAAGCGTTGCTATAGAGGAAGAGTAAAGCTGGATATACACTATATAATTTTCTTTAGATTTTTTCCTTTACATTTACCAAAACCATATAATATGATGTCAAACATAAACATTCTCAATCTGTATGCAATCAGGCAGGCCCTTGCACTACATAGTTGAGGGTAAATCTAAAGGAAATTAAACAACAAAAGTTGTATAGTTGTGTATCCAGCTTTACTCTACAAACGTGAAATCTAAACGACCTATGTAAGTTAATGTACAAAAAGTTATGCTCACTTTTGCATTATTTTTGGTATAGCCTTTGTACTTTGTCTTCTTAAAAGAGGTATAGACCGCAGAGAGAAAAAGACATAATTCTACCTATTTACAAAGCATTATGAAGACCTTCTCTGGAATATGCAGTTCAGTTAATGGCAACGGTTCACAAAAAGGAGATTGGCGAACTGGAGGTAGCTGATGGGAGGGCAACCAAACTGATAAGAGGCATGGAAGACCCCAGTTATGAGGAAAGATTAGCTGAACCAAAGTTATTCTTCTTTATTGAGAAGAGACATTTAAGGGGGGATCAACATGTATAAATACGTAAGCAAGCCATATAATAAACTTGGAGCAAAGTTATTTAATTTATGGTCATTCTAAATGCAAGGGGATCTTTGCATCTGGAGGAAAAGAGGTGTGACCTCCACATACGGAAATGTTTCTTCACTGTAAGACCTGTGAAAATATGGAATAGGCTTCTATTCATGCTGATTCTAGTCATGTCAATGAATTGTTTAAAGCTGACCCTTGGGCAGAAATGTTATTCCATTAATAAAAAGTTAATATATTACCTTTAGTGTTGAAGACATCAAGCAAATGGAGGATTGAACTAGCTCTTGTTACCTTGTTCATTTCCAGACAGATGTTACTGTATGAACAAACTTTTGTAGATAAAAGGAGAATAAGGAGCCTGGAGGTCCCCAGTCAGGTACTTGCAATCTGGAACGCCAGTACCTTGGGATTTCCCTGTACTCCTTTTGGCCCCTGATCCACCTTTTTCAGTCATACTGTTTTATTGCAGGCCAGTTATGATTTAAATTTGTGGCTGTACCTACATGATCAGGATCCTGGGCATGTATTTTTAACTTAGACAATGTTTCTATGCCCATTGCCGATTGTTACTGTCTGTGTCACTTTGTTATATATATTTTTGAATAAAGATTTATATTTGAAGTATACCGCAGTCTGTTCCCTTATCTCTTTTTAAGACAAGGACTACTTTGGGGTCTTATCACCCCACCCCTTCCCCTTCTTTTGGCCATTGATATTGTCTAAACCTAAATGTGAACTCCACCCAAAACTTGGGTGAGCCGGTACTCCAGTAGCCTGATAAGGCCAGTGAGATTCACTGTCATCAGGACCCAGGTTTTTAACTTCTCTTTACTCTTAGAGGGACTACCAGTAAATTTACCAAGAACCGGTTTTATTAGTTGGACTTATTCTACTCAGTGGAACATAAACAAATAATGGTCAATATACCTTCACAAGTACCAGGGTAATCCATCGATAGACATTACTCGTGCTAACGTCTCATGAGATCCTTCTAGGCTATCTAAAAGCTGTAAGACCATAGTTTGTTCTGGACACCTACTCATTCGACTCATTCGACATAGGTTCCTATATCCCCCCTTATTTTTCTCCGTCCACCACCTTCCTCTCCCTTCCCTCACTTACATCTCTTATATACTGAGTTCTGTACACATGCTTTCTTTCATAGGTCAGCCACTCAAAATCATGATTTTGATATTAAGGCCATAATCTGTACTGGCTGTTACTGGTCAAGACGTACCTGACCCCCAATTTAATATTTTGCAGTCTCACAGTCGCTGGCTACCTCCCCTGGGTTCTGAGTTTATATTGTAATGCTCATCTACTGAAGCTGTATTTTGTATGAACAACTGCTTATCACAATTGCTGGTGTGTTCCCTAGACATGTCTGACTTTAAGGAGTTCACTATTTTTTTCTATACACCTCTCTCACTGTATTCTCTGTAAAAAAGGGATTTTATTAAAACTTACCGTAAAATCCTTTTCTCCGAGTTCACTGACAGATGCAGCTCTCCATGATGTGTGGGGTTTATGCTTGTCCTACTAGGAGTTAACTAGGCAGGGAAAAGAAACAGCTGGCCCCTCCCATGGGGCCATCCTCTCTTCCCTCATAAACCCCCTCCATAGCATAGCTCAGTAGTTCGTACACAAGCCATACATAGAACAGAGCACAGAGGGGTGGGTGCTGCGTCTGTCAGTGAACTCGGAGAAAAGGATTTTACGGTAAGTTTTAATAAAATCCCTTTTTCTCCTATCGTTCACTGACAGACGCAGCTCTCCATGACGTGTGGGGATGTCCCCAAGCTGTGTCAAAAAGAGGGGTGGGTAAACACTAACAGTACCAAAGAACCTCTAAGGAGGCGCCAGACGCGCCTACACTGCCGACTGCAAAACTTTGTGGCCAAAAGCAGCATCCGAAGATGCAAGCACATCAACTTTATAAAACTTAGTGAAAGTGTGAACCGAGGCCCAAGTGGCCGCCTTGCACACCTGTGACACCGAGGTCTGGTGCCTGAAAGCCCAGGAAGTGCTAACAGCCCAGTAAAATGAGCCGTGACCAGAAAAGGGGGAACCTTGCCCCGAACAGAATACGCATGGGTCACGGTCTGTCTGATCCAACGAGATATCATAGCCGACGAGGCAGCACAAACAGAGCATCAGCTTTTCGAAAAGAAGCTGTAGCAGCCAAATACACTCGTAAGGCCCTCATTACGTCCAAGGCATGCAACTCAATTTCTTTTGGGTGCGATGGACGAGGGCACAATGAATGGAGAGCAATATCTTCATTAAAGTGAAAAGAAGAAACCACCTTCTGAAGGAAGGAAGGAGAGGGTCGCAAGACCACCTTATCCTTATACAGGACCAGGTAGGGAGACTTGCATGATAGTGCTGCTAATTCAGACACCCGTCTGGCGGAAGTGATGGCTACTAAAAAAGCCACCTTCTGCGACAGCAGTTGTAATGAAATCTCCCTGATATTCTCACAGGGCGGTTTCTGAAGTACAGAAAGCACCCAATTCGGATCCCACTGAGCCATCGGAGCCTTCACCCGAGGCGCCACATGTCACACACCTTGAACAAAGGTACGAATCAGCGAGTGGCCAAAGGTCTCTGGAAAAGAATCGCCAGAGCCGATATCTGGCCCTTGAGAGTGCTCAAAGCCAGTTTTTTGTTCAGGCCCTGCTGCAAAAAAGTCAGGACCCTGGACACGACATAAGAGCAAGGGTTATGACCATCCCTCTAACACCAAGCTACGCAAGCCTTCCAGGTGCGGTGGTAAATCTTGCGAGAAGTACACTTGCGAGCCTTCAACAATGCAGGGATCACTGAGTCAGCGACTCCCCTGTCTCTTAGCACCTGGGACTCAATGGTCGAGCCGTCAAAGCCAGCGAGGGTAAAGCAGGGTGCAAGTTGGTCCCTGAGACAGAAGATCGTCTCGCAGCGGGAGCTGCCAAGGGGCGTCTGCCACCATATTTACCACGTCGGCGTACCACGTGTGCCGAGGCCATCTGGAGCCACCAGGATTATTGGTATCCCCTCCGCCACTATCCTGCGTATCAATCGCGGTAGAAGTTTTATCGGAGGGAAAGCGTACAGAAGGCGGTAACGGCCCCAAGGGGCCACCAGAGAGTCCGTGGCCACTGCCAACGGATCTTTTGTTCTGGACACAAAGGTCTCCACCTTGTGATTGAACCGAGACGCCATGAGATCCACGTCTGGCTTCCCCCATCTGCGGCAATTCTGGTGGAACACCTCCGGGTGGAGAGACCACTCTCCTTGGTCCAGAGTCTGGCGACTGAGAAAATCCGCCTGCCAGTTCTCCACACCCGGAATGTAAATGGCGGAGATTGTCGGAACGTGACTTTCCGCCCAACGCAGTATCAGAGCTGCCTCCGCCGCAGCTGCTGAACTCCTTGTGCCACCCTGATGGTTCACATATGCCACTGCCGTGGCATTGTCCGACTGAATTTGGATCGGACGGCCCTGCAATCTCACTGTCCAGTGAAATAGGCACAATATGATTGTGCTCAGCTCCAGTACATTGATGGGGAGACGAGCCTCCTGTGCTGACCAACAGCCCTGGGTAGACAGCTGCCCCAGGATCCCTCACCAGCCTGAAAGACTGGCATCCGTGGTGATGATCACCCACTGGAGAGGCAGGAACGACTTCCCCTGAGTCAGGGCCGAGTCCCGAAGCCACCAGATCAGAGACGCCCTGGTCTGGGAACTCAGACGAATCAGAAGGTCCAAGGCCCGAGGTGACTTGTCCCACCGAGCCAGAATTGCTCGCTGAAGGAGACGAGTGTGACTCTGGGCGAATGGTATCGCCTCGAAAGACGAGACCATGAGCCCCAGCACCCGCATACAGAATCGTAATGAAGACCTACGGTGCGACAGGAGGGTTCGCACTGCTGACTGCAGAGACAGCAACTTGGCTGGAGGGAGGAACACCTTCACCTGTTCTGTGTCCAGAATCAGACCCAGATACTCCAGGTGACAGGATGGAGACACCGACAACTTCTGCAAGTTGAGAGACCAGCCGAAGTCCTGCAGCGAGGTCATTGTGATCCTCACGTTCTCCTCCAGAGCCAAGGCGGACTCCGCTCGCAGGAGCAGGTCGGCTAGGTAGGCTACTACCGCAATGCCTCTCCGCAACAACACCAAAACCGGAGCTACCAGTTTTGTGAAAACACAGGGTGCCGAGGCCAGACCGAAGGGAAGTGCCACAAATTGAAAATGGAGGTCTCCCACTGCAAAGCACAGGAAGCGCTGATGCCGTGGACAAATGGGTACATGGAGGTACGCATCCCTGATGTCCAGGGACGCCAGAAATTCCCCCTGAAGAAGGGCGGCCACAACCGAGCGGATGATTCCATCCGGAATTTCCATGCCCTGACATACCGGTTCAGGGCCTTCAGGTCCAGTACGGGCTGAACCCCCCCTTTTTTGGGAACCACAAATAGATTCGAGTAAAAACCTCGAAACCTCTCTTCTGGAAGCACTGGCACAACCACCCCCTGGTCCGAAAGTGCTTGGACAACCCCGAAAAAGGGCCTCCCGGCGGTCCTGCGGGAGCCCTAAGTTCTATGGGAAGAACCTGTCTGGGGGTAGAATGTTGAACTCTATCCTGTACCCGGTGGACACCACTTCCCGGACCCAACGATTGGGGAAGTGAGTCAGCCGGTCTGCGAACCCCAGAAGACGTCCCCCCACCCGAAGCCTGGGTGGGTGCAACCCATCAGGCTGAGGAAGACTTGTCTTCCGCCTTTTTGGTTTTTCACTGCCACTGCCATTTTTCAGCCCCTGCAGCGACCTTACCGGGATGGATCCCCTTACCTGCTGCACTCAAGGCACGAAAAAAACCTCGTCTGACCCGAGGGAGGGGGCCCCTGTCTACGGCGAAACTCACGCCTCCGGGGCTCTGGAAGGAAGGTACTCTTACCTCCCATGAAGCCCTTAATGATCTCATTCAAACGTGGACCGAATAGACGTCCTCCCTGAAAGGGGAGGTCAGCAAGACCTTTTCTAAGGATACGGCAACACCGCTATCCTGGATAACATAGCCAGTAAATTAATGGCCACATCACCAAGGTACTTGAACCTTGGAGCACAAATTCAGCCCTCTGCGGCTTATCCATTAAGCAGCCGCAGTCCAGAACATTCTGGAGCTCCGCCATACGCTCAGACAGATATTGCGCCGCCATGGCGAACGTCAGGGTTGGCCGCAGAGCCTGCCACCAGGAAAAGCAACTTTAACATTGCCTCTGTCTTTTAGTCAGCGGGGTCCTTGAAGGAAGGAACCCCTTCCAGAGGAATGGTCGTCGTCCTATGCGGGCCCACCACAGGCGATTACCGTCTTTTTTACAAAAAAAGCTTTCCTCAAAGGGATAGTGAGCAGCGAACCGTTTTGACCTATGCTCTCAAAGTGTGGGAGGAAACCGGAGCACCGGTAGGAAACTGGTTAGGATCTGAGCCAGCAAGCATTTTGCTGTCAGGCGCAAACACTACCCACTACACCACTGTGCTGCCGCGAAAAAGAATGCTGCGGACGCTGCCATTCATGATAACTAAAGTGATCAAAAAATTGATCATAGGGGTAGGCCTTTGGG
Organism: Glandirana rugosa; assembly: GCA_018402905.1. Lineage (NCBI taxonomy): Eukaryota > Metazoa > Chordata > Amphibia > Anura > Ranidae > Glandirana > Glandirana rugosa. Next base: position 119,163 of record BLSH010403536.1, on the reverse strand, counting down.
GCCCTATGGGGCCTGGAGGACCCCACACACATGCGCAGAAGTCTGCGATTCGTCATCCTGGCTAAGTCACAGCGTAGTGCGACTTTTAGCGATAATGACGGAAAACCGCCGTCCCCTGATCCCTTTCCCCGAGGGACGCTTCTTGGGGGCCTGTTGGGCGACATCCACCAGGGGAGCTAAAGAACTAAAGACCGCCGCAGCTGGTTCAAAAAAGCCCTTCGCGCAGATGCATCTGAGCCAGCACCAAGCAGGTTCAGCAGTATAATCTGCCATCGTTCTCCCCCCAAATCCCCCTTAGCAACACACAGATGTATACTAAAGGTTGAGGGCACCCCCACACAGCCGCACACCACCGCCCCACAGTGCACCAGGAACCCCAGAGGACTGCACCCACCGCCACCAGCACCCACAGGAGAGCCCAGCTATACTTGCTGTTTGCTGCCTGTCAACTTAGAGGATCGTCAACAGAGCCGCGCTGTCCGGAGTACACACTGTTCCAAAGAGAAAGGAAAAAACGTTTACCACGCGTTTTTGCATAGGCAGGGGACTCCAATATGGCCGCTGTTGAACACTAGAGGCCGAAAAAACACCTGCAGGGAACGTGCAGTACCGCAAACGGCCGCTCTGAGCGCTAGAGGGAAAGCTCCATAGGCTCAGCATGTCTGCGGCTACAGTAAAATGGCGGCGGTCCGGCGGCGAAAAATCAACCGACGGTCGCCGGACGATCGGGTGCGGCACGGGGAGTGGGGGGGTGGACAGGCGGTGAAAAGGGGCTCCGCACGCTCTTAGCGGAGGCTACCCAGAATGTTTTTTTGTTTTGTTTTTTAGGGGTCGTCAGTCCCCCTTCAGCCCCCTGAAAAGGGGGGAAGAAAGGAACTCTCACTCACCAATCGGGACGACCTGTGGGTAGCCACCCAGTCGCAGACTTTCCGCCCCTGCCCAGACGGTATGCTGCAGGCCAGAAAATCGCCCTACCCGAATCGCATCCGGGGCTGGGCGTAAGTGGGGATCACCCCAGGCCACCCACACGGAACGGGCACGATGCAGCGGGTCCCCATACGGCGGGACTGGCTCACATTGGTCGGCCAGGCCGGGGAAAGTACAGAGCCAATGGACTCTCTATGCCCCGGCCGGCTTCTTGATAGCAGATCAATGCTTGATAGAAGTCAAATAAAATAAAAATAAAGAAAGAACAAAGAAAAAAAGGTCACAAATAGGGCCGCAATTCCCCTAAAGGGAAGCCAGGTCAACTTCTTGCAAACTAGGCATTAAAACTGCTGAGCTATGCTAGGCAGAGGGTTTATGAGGGAAGAGAGGATGGCCCCATGGGAGGGGCCAGCTGTTTCTTTTCCCTGCCTAGTTAACTCCTAGTGGGACAAGCATAAACCCCACACGTCATGGAGAGCTGCGTCTGTCAGTGAACGATAGGAGAAAACGGTTTTGATAAATAAATAGGCGAACACCAGGGAGCATGCACTTGCACATAAGACATTGACACTGGTATCAAGTGGCCTATATAAGTGCAGCAGCTGCACTAATCCATTGCTGTCTGATCTGCAGCTGTACCTGTGTTCCTGTATCTGATTCTGCTGACTTTTGCGTTTGATCCGGCTTGCTCCTGACTAGAGTTGAGCGAACCTCTGGAAGTTCGGGTTCTGCTGGTACGGCCGAACTTCGGGACAAAGTCCGGGTTCGGGTCCGGACTGGACCCGAACTTTGACACGGACCCCGAACCCCATTGAAATCAATGGGGACCAGAACTTTTAGGCACAAAAATGGCTGTAACAAAGTCCTGGAAAGTCCTAGAGGTCTGCACAAGGATGGAAAATGGGGGTTAGAGTAGGGCAATTGCCCTACAAAGAAATGGGGATAGGGAAATAACTTAAAATAATTCTTAAGCTAAAATCACATAAAAAAATCAAAAATGGAGGTGGATGTGGAGTTGGAGGTTGAGGAGGCGGTGAAAGTGGCGGTGGAGGAGGAGGAGGTAGCCAACACTGTTTTTTTTATTTTTGGAATTTTTTGGGGTTTTTTTAACCTCCTCCTATCCGCGCTATAGCCGAATGACGGCTACAGCGCGGCTCTAAAATGCCGGGAGGACGTCTATTGACGTCCTCCCATTCGGCTCGTGCTGGGTGCGCTCCCGCGGGCGCGAGCGGCGCGTGCACATGCCACCGCACACTGCGGGAGCGTGCCCGTGGGTCGGGCGGACCCGATGTCCGCCGGAGACCCGCGATCTCCTTACATAGAGGAGGAACGGGGAACCGCCGAAGTAAACACGGCGGTTCCCCGTTCTGTGAGGGGGGGCATGCCAGATCTACTGATCCCTGTCACTGGGGTCAGTTAGATCTGTCATGCCCCTGCCAACCCCGCCCCCCCACAGTTAGAACACACCCAGGGAACATTGTTAACCCCTTCACTGCCCCCTGCAGGTTAACCCCTTCACTGCCAATGACATTTATACAGTAATCAGTGGACATTTATATTTCTCATCGCTGTATAAATGTCATTGGTCCCAAAAAAGTGTCAAAAACGTCCAACATGTCCGCCCCAATATCGCAGTACCGATAAAAATCGCAGATCGCCGCCATTACCAGTAAAAAATAAATAAATAATTAAAAACGCCATAAATCAATGTCCATAGTTTGTAGGTGCTATAACTTTTGCGCAACCCAATCAATAAACGCAGATTGCGATTTTTTTAACCAAAAATATGTACAAGAATATATATTGGCCAAAACTGATGAATAAATTTGTTTTTTATTTTTTATTTTTGGATATTTATTATAGCAAAAAGTAAAAAATATTGTTTTTTTTTTCAAAATTGTTGCTCTTTTTTGTTTATAGCTGCGATCAGAAATAACGCAGAGGAGATCAAATACCACCAAAAGAAAGCTCTATTTGTGGGAAAAAAAGTACGCAAATTTTGTTTGGGTACAACGCCGCACGACCGCGCAATTGTCATTCAAAGAGCGACATCGCTGAAAACTGAAAATTGGTCCGGGCAGGAGGGGGGTTTAAGTGCCCAGTAAGGAACTGGTTAAACCAGCAATGTAGATGCACTTTTTAATTTTGTACAAGAAACAATAATCTGTCCCTTTAAGCAACAGTAGGAACCTCTCCCTATAGGACTAGGAGATGATTTTAGATTCTAAAAGCATCTCCAAGTTGTACAGGAAAAGCCTCCAGCTGTTGCTTTAAGGGAAGATCAGTGTTCTAAAATCATCTTCAAATTGTGTGGGAAACCCCTATATCAGCCCCAGGGAGCCATATTAGTGTTCTAAAATCATCTTCAAATTGTGTGGGAAACCCCTATATCAGCCGCAGGGAGCCATATTAGTGTTTTAAAATCATCATCAAATTGTATGGAAAAAGCAAATCTCAGCCGGAGAGAAGCCATATTAGTGTTTTAAAATCATCATCAAATTGTATGGAAAAAGGCTATCTAAGCCGGAGAGAAGCCATATTAGTGTTTTAAAATCATCATTAAATTGTATGGAAAAAGGCTATCTAAGCAGGAGAGAAGCCATATTAGTGTTTTAAAATCATCATTAAATTGTATGGAAAAAGGCTATCTAAGCCAGAGAGAAGCCATATTAGTGTTTTAAAATCATCATTAAATTGTATGGAAAAAGGCTATCTCATACAGAGAGAAGCCATATTAGTGTTCTAAAACACACAATTTGAAGATGATTTTAAAACACTAATATGGCTTCCCTGCGGCTGATATAGGGATTTTCACACACACTTTGATGATGATTTTAGAACAGTAATCTTTCCCTTAAAGCAACAGCTGGAACCTTTCCCTGAACAACTTGGAAATGATTTTAGAAGAATAATCTTTCCCTTAAAGCAACAGACTCTCCCTAGTCCAGTCAGATCGTTCTGTGCAGCAGGATGAGGTGTGAAATCTGTCTCTCAAAGCAGCAGTACTGGTATCTCTCCCTAGTCCACAATCAGATCGTTCAGTAATGCAGGATGAGATGTTCTGCAATCTGTCCCTCACAGAGCCAGCAGCATCCTCTCCCTAAACTATCCTGAGAGCATATGACATGCAGCACGGTGACTCCAGCCCCACATAGAGGCTGGGTCACATGGTGCACTGGCCAATCACAGCCATGCCATTAGTAGGCAGGGCTGTGATGGCTTCTAGGGAAAACCAGTGAAACACTTGTTGATTGGCTGCCCTTGGCAGCTTTTCAACACGTGGAGTAAAATACCAGAACCCCGGACCCCAACCCGGACTTTTTTGAAAAGTCCGGGTTTGGGTCCGGGTCCCGGACATCCAAAAGTTCGGTACGGACCCGAACTTTACAGTCCGGGTTCGCTCAACACTACTCCTGACTTCGCTTGATCACTACCTACTTTGGTCTGTCTCTGGACTTTGCTCTGATTCCTGCTTATCTGCCTAATCTCGTGTTGCCAACTCCTGCCTGTACTATGATGATTCCTTGCCTGCTATCAATGCCTGCATATTACCATCTGTTGCAGACCTGGCTTGTCTGACCTTGCATCCAGTTTGTCATCTGCCCTGCTTGCACCTGCTACCAGCTGCTATCTACCATTCCAGCTATCTGGCCAACTCTGGTGATGCACCTGCTACACATCACTACATCCAGAGGAAGACTACACAGGTACACATATACCTCGCTGTGCTCTCGGGGCCACTGTCGAAAGATCAGTGGTCCACGAGTCGGGGCTGTAAGAGAGGCCTTCCTCTGCACGTCAGGCTCAGCTGCAAGGTACTTTCACTAAACCATTGGCCTCTATGCCTTCTCTTTCCACATCCATTGATCTTATAACTTTTCCAATGAAGTCCTTTGTAAGCAAGCAGCACCAATAAATACGTCATCACTCATTGTAATGGATACTCCCAGTCTTATACACCTAATGTAATTTGCATATAACAGCATCATTTGATGGAGAGGCTAAAGCCTGGTACACTGCTGGGTTGAACGAAAAAAAGCCTGACCCCTCCATTCAGAGCCACTGTGCTAACGATCCGACATTAGTACAGTGATCTCCTCTGCTGTTCTTTTGTGTTCTGACAGGGGGGTGGTCCCCCCCGCCAAAACACTCTGGTCAGCGCTCTCAGCCATTGGCTGAAAGCACTGAACGGGAGCCAGTCTGGTTTTCCAACATGCTTGTCCAACAGTAGCCGGCCTGAAGACGTCAGACTTAGGCTGACAAAACATTTTTTTAACAAATGATTTGAATTACTGCACCATAAAAGCGGTCTTTCCTCTCCCTCTCTATATGGAAAAACTGGAGCTATATGCTATCTACATATATATTGAATGGATGACAGCATGGGTTTGGATTCATTCCTATGACCTCATTTGGATTTTCCCATATGCGCAATTTGACTCCCTGACATAGGGGTCAATTAAGTCTGGTGAGTTCATTGTGGGGTTGATTTACTAAGGCTTGAAAGTACAAAATTTGGTGGAGCTCCACACAGAAACCAATCAGCTTCAAGGTTTTATTGTCAAAGCTTGATTGAACAAGCTGAGGTTAGAAGCTGATTGGCTGGCATGCACAGCTGCACCAGTTTTTGCCCTCTCCAGCTTTAGTAAATCAACCCCTATGTGTCAGCATGCAGGTGGAGAGGAACCTTTCCTATACTCACTGGGGACGTTATTTACTTGTGAAATCTATATATGGACTTCACAATTTTTATGTATTTTTAAAAATTTAAATAAAGATGTATTTATTTATTCACTATTGTTTATTCACTATGGCGATGTGCATCTTATAATATAAGAGCGCAGTTTCCTTGTTTCTTTTCATTCAGATCGGTTGCATTACACACGTGCCGAATATTGGATGGTTTTTATTGAACCCTATGAGCCAATGTGTACAGGGTTTAAAAGACTGGTAGTCTATCTTGCCCATCAAGATTTAGATTGGTTAATATAGCCACCCAAAATCCTTTTCCCTTTCATGCCCCTTCACTATTTTAATTCCCATTGCATGATTGGAATTTAATTCAGCAGCACTTCTGAGCAGACATGGCCACTTACTTAATGCCTCCTCCTGTGCCCGAAAATAGCTGCAACTTATGATTTGGGTTAAAATTGTCTAAAAAATGTGATAGCAAAATACAATCAGCGCAATGCAGGAATATAAATGTGAAATAAATAGAGTGAAGTAAACAATATAATTGACAAAATGTTAGTAGTCTTCAATTGGGCTGATAGTCATTGCTGCCAAACACCCTTCAGAGTGTTTGGCAGCAATCACTATCAGTCCAATTGAGGGCTACTAACATGACATTAATACATTTAAGATTATACAAGATTTCAATGATCAGGCTTACAACAATTTTAAAGTGCAAATCACTGTATCCACTAGTGACTCTCTATGCAAAATTAATAACCAAAAATCAGTGTAGCGCAACCGAAAATGAAAAGCAAAAAGTTCATTAAAATCCAAAATAGTGAAAAGACATTCCACCGTGCAGCTATAAGTGGTGATTCATAGTGTCATCATAATATCCAGTGACTTCAGTGACTTCCCCCATTGGCTACAATGCCTGCTCACCTCAGAGTATTGACCCCACTACACCAGTTTTTGGTCATTGTCTAAAAAAGACTTTAAATTGAACTTGAATTGAAGATATAAAGCCACAGAGTTAAAAAAAAAAGAAGTTTTTTAATAAACTTTAGACCCCATTCACACTTGGACATAGACAGAGTGTGCAAAAAATGCGCTAAAATGCGCAAACATGCAATGCACTAGTACACACTACTAATAATGACTCCGAATCTAAGGGAATCTCCATCTCTATTAGTAGAGAGGCCCAATTTGACTTCACAGAGCAATTGATAGACTGGAAGGGCAGATATTTCTTTCTAAAGGGAACAGCTATACAACCTATCACCCCAGCATAGACCCCAGGGCATGCAGGGTGACAGGGCCAATGTGATACAGGACTATTTGACAAACAGTGGACTACCCGTATTAAATGACACAGACACATCCATTTAGGAAGAGCCAATATGTGAATTAGACATTGTAAAAGCAGTACATGACATGAAATCAGGGAAAAGCCCAGGTCCAGATGGGTTTACGGCCATCTACTATAAGACCTTCATGAACATCTTAATGATACCGCTAGCCAATGCCTTGAACTCCCTCTCAGACTCTAGGTAGGTGACCCCTGATTATTAGAGTTGAGCGAAAGTCCGTACCGAACTTTGGGGTGTCCGTTACCCGGACCCGAAAATTTGAGAAAAGTTTGGGTTCTGGGTTCGGGTATTTGATCCCGCCTGTTGAATAGCTGCGGGGCAACCAATCAACAAGTGTTTCACTGGTTTGCCCTTAGAAGCCATCACAGCCATGCCTACTAATGGCATGCCTGTGATTGGCCAGTGCATCATGTGACCCTTTATAAGCTGGAGTCACTTAGTGCTGCATGTCACATGCTCTCTGCCTAGGGTAGGGAGAGGATGCTGCCGGCGCTGTGAGGGACAGATTGCAGATATAATAACATCTCATCCTGCATTACAGAACAATCTGATTGTGGACTAGGTAGAGATTACTACTACTACTGCTTTTAGGGACAGATTGCAGATCTCATCCTGCATTACAGAACGATCTGACTGGACTAGGTAGAGTCTACTGCTTAGAGGGACAGATTATTGTTTTAAAATCATCTCCTAGTTCTATAGGGAGAGGTTCCTGCTGTTGCTGTAAGGGACAGATTATTATTCTAAAATCCTTTTGCAGCCCTCTAGCA
>BLSH010403536.1:53355-79419 GCA_018402905.1 Glandirana rugosa | reverse complement strand
GACACTACAGTAGTACCTCCTCCCCTTCTCCTGAGGTCACCGTTGGACACTTGGAGACCACTTGAGGTACGGGTTCTCCCAATTCCGTCGTGACCTTTTATTACCACCGGTGTGTTTTATAACTGTGAAACCCGGGTTAAACCTGGGGGTGGAGATTTTTTCTGACACGTAATGCTCACACATCTTGGGAGGGGGTGCAATTTGGCATGTTCACCCTGGGATACACAGTATCTCACAAAATTGAGTACACCCCTCACATTTTTGTAAATATTTTATTCTATCTTTTCATGTGACAACACTGAAGAAATGACACTTTGCTACAATGTAAAGTAATGAGTGTACAGCTTGTATAACAGTGTAAATTTGCTGTCCCCTCAAAATAACTCAACACACAGCCATTAATGTCTAAACCGCTAGCAACAAATGTGTGTACACCCCTAAGTGAAAATGTCCAAATTGGGCCCAAAGTGTCAATATTTTGTGTGGCCACCATTATTTTCCAGTGCTGCCTTAACCCTCTTGGGCATGGAGTTCACCAGAGGTTCACAGGTTGCCACTGGAGTCCTCTTCCCCTCCTCCATGATGACATCACAGAGCTGGTGGATGTTAGAGACCTTACGCTCCTCCGTCTTCCTTTTGAGGATGCCCCACAGGGTCAATAGGGTTTAGGTCTGGAGACATGCTTGGCCAGTCCATCACCTTTACCCTCAGCTTCTTTAGGAAGGCAGTGGTCCTCTTGAGGTGTGTTTGTGTTCATTATCATGTAGGAATACTGCCCTGTAGCCCAGTCTCTGAAGGGAGGGGATCATGCTCTGCTTCAATATTTCACAGTACATGTTGGCATTCATGGATCCCTCAATGATCTGTAGCTCCCCAGTGCTGGCAGCATTCATGCAGCCCCAGCCCATGACACTCCCACCACCATGTTTGACTGTAGGCAAGACACACTTGTCTTTGTACTCCTCACCTGGTTGCCGCCACACACGCTTGACACCATCTGAACCAAATACGTTTATCTTGGTCTCATCAGACCACAGGACATGGTTCCAGTAATCCATGCCCTTAGTCTGCTTGTCTTCAGCAAACTGTTTGCAGGCTTTCTTGTGCATCATCTTTAGAAGAGGCTACCTTCTGGAATGACAGCCATGCAGACCAATGTGATGCAGTGTGCGGCGTATGGTCTGAGCACTGACAGGCTGACCCCCCACCCCTTCAACCTCTGCAGCAATGCTGGCAGCACTCATACGTCTATTTCCCAAAGACAACCTCTGGATGTGACGCTGAGCTGTGCACTCAACTTCTTTGGTTGACCATGGTGAGGTGCTGTTCTGAATGGAACCTGTCCTGTTAAACCGCTGTATGGTCTTGGCCACCGTGCTGCAGCTCAGTTTCAGGGTCTTGGCGATCTTCTTATAGCCTAGGCCATCTTTATGTAAAGCAACAATTCTTTTTTTCAGATCCTCAGAGAGTTCTTTGCCACGAGGTGCCATGTTGAACTTCCAGTGACCAGTATGAGAGAGTGAGAGCGATAAAACCAAATTTAACACACCTGCTCCCCATTCACACCTTAGACCTTGTAATACTAATGAGTCACATTTTGTTGCCAGCGGTTTAGACATTAATGGCTGTGTGTTGAGTTATTTTGAGGGGACAGCAAATTTACACTGTTATACAAGCTGTACCCTCACTACTTTACATTGTAGCAAAGTGTCATTTCTTCAGTGTTGTCACATGAAAAGATAGAATAAAATATTTACAAAAATGTAAGTTGTCTACTAATTTCTGTGAGATACCGTAGATCACTGTTTCTCAACCTTTTTTGGTGAAGTACCCCTGCAGGTCTAAAAAAAATTCCTAAGTACCCCTGTCTCCAGAAAAGTAATTTCTGTTTTTTGGATGTCATGGTTTCTGTGTCTGTGTTTGTAATGATTTCTGTGTGCGTTTGTGATGGTTTTTGTTCATGTTCAATATCATTGTTGTGTGCATGCTGCAGTGACAGATACACACACACACATATATACTAATAGATAAACACACATACAATCCCAACTTAACACATTGGTAGGTTGCACTGATAGGAGGCATTGATAGCTGGCGCTGATAGGTGGCATTGGTAGATGGCACTGATAGGAGGCATTGATAAGTGGCACTGATAGGAGGCATTGATAAAGGGCACTAATAGGAGGCATTGATAGGTGGAGCTGATAGGTGGCATTGGTAGGTGGCACTGATAGGAGGCATTGATAGGTGGCGCTGATAGGAGGCATTGATAGGTGGCACTGATAGGTGGCACTGATAGGAGGCATTGATAGGTGGCACTGATAGGAGGCATTGATAGGTGGCACTGATAGGCATTGATAGGTGTCACTGATAGAAGGCATTGATAGGTGGCACTGATAGGAGACATTGGTAGGTGGCACTGATAGGAGGCATTGATAGGCAGCACTGATAGGAGGCATTGATAGGTGGCACTGATAGGAGACATTGGTAGGTGGCACTGATAGGAGGCATTGATAAGCGGCACTGATGGCTGGGCATGGACTCACTTTTTTACTGTCTGCAGTTGAAGGCTGAGTGGAGTGGAGATGAGTGGAGTGGAGATCAGGGAGCCGCTGCAGGCATCTTCCTCACACATGGCAGGCACATCTATGCGTGCTGGAGAGGGGGAGGGGCCGTCAGATGAGAGAACATGGAGCCGCTCCTGGTTAGTTACCCCTGGCTGCAGACTGTAACACTTTTTCCAGGCAGCGCGCTGTGACTATGGGCACAGCACAGTACTGTTCTCTGGCACTAAATGACCCCCCTATGCACACACGGGGTGGACCTCCTCCCAGCACAGTACCACGGCTGCGTCAAGCCGCTGGGGACGGACGGTATATGTGCGGGAGGCGGGACTTGAGAGGCTGAGCCCTGAGTGTACCCCCTGCCCATGCTGCACATACCCCCCAGGGGTACGCGTACCACACATTGAGAAACCCTGCTGTAGATGACCTTGTCCCAGCACTACATGGGTCATACATAATAACAGCATGGCATGCCAAATTGCAGTTTCTAATGCAACCAAGATGCAATGGGTGTACTGAAAATAATGCAAAAGGCAAAAGTGGGCATAACTTTTTTATTAACTAGCAACAGCACTCAAAATTTCACATTAGGCAAGTGGAAATAAGCTGAGGGTGAGTGTGGAGCCGCATCAGAGAGGGGGGAGCAGGAATCGCCAGCAGTCAGGGTTGAATGGGAGCCGATTCTCCTCCCAGCCTCAGCCTCCTGTCATTTTCTCAGCAGGGCCTGGCTTACAGCGGGAGGTGGGGGCGGGGCATGGAGGAAGGTTGGGCGGGAGCTCCAATGTTTACGATTCCTATTAACAAGATAGTGATTGGTTGCTCAGACCACCTAACTTTTCCAACTGGAAAAGTTAACTTTGGTAGCTACCACTCTCCTGTCCAGTGCTGTGCTCCGCTCCGCTGTAAGGGCTCTTTCACACACACGGAGCCCGTTTTGACGGGCTCCGCTGCTCAGCTGGGATCCATCCGTTGATCCCCGCTGAGCCGGCGGATGACAGGACCGTCTCTGACCTGTCAGAGCTCCATTCTCCTCTATGGAGAATCGGATGAACGCGGACCGTCTGTCCGTGTTCATCCGATCCGATCCGCCAGGTGGATGGAAAATAGGGCTTCCATCCGTCTGTTTCTGGCGGATCGGGTGTCAGCGGACATGTCACCTCTAACATCCGCCGCTCCATAGAAGTACATGGAGCGTCCGTTTGGGCCCGCCTGAAAAACTGACAGGCGGACCCAAACGATCCGTATGTGTGAAAGAGCCCTAAGTCTGTCTGCATCCTAAATCAGTGAAAGTGTCATTCATTGGATTACATTTTTTTTAACCGCTTAAAGACCGCCTACCGCAGATATACTGCGGCAGGGCGGCTCTATTACATAAAAACAATGTACCTGTACATCATTTCATGCAATAGACAACAGGGGGTGTGCTGTCTATTGTGCACTGGCTCCAGAGGGGGAGCCAATCAGCGGGTCCGGCGGATGTGATGTCTGCCGAGACCTGCTGATCGTTCCCTGGAGAGGTAGAATGGCGATCTGCCTATGAAAACAAGGGAGATTGCCATTCTGACAGGGAGAACACAGTAGTCTCTGTGTTCCCCGGTGGTTTTGGCCACAGTAGTTTTAAAAAAGGCCTGGATTCTTTCCTTAATGTAAATAATATGACTCCCTATTAACATTTTAGGTGAAACTGATCCAGGGTGAATCCGATTGCCTCTCAGGGGATCAGGAAGGATTTTTTTCCCCCGCTATAGTAAAATTGGATCATTGGCTTTGCTGGGGTTTTTTGCCTTCCTCTGGATCAACTGTGGGTAAAAGATTGTATAAGGGATTGTATGGTTATATATAGTGTTGAGCGAACCCGGACTGTAAAGTTCGGGTCCGTACCGAACTTTGGGGTGTCCGGGACCCGGACCCGAACCCGGACTTTTCAAAAAAAGTCCGGGTTCGGGTCCAGGGTTCTGGTAATTTTATTAAAAGTTCTGAAAATTGCTGTAAAAAAGTCCAGGAAAGTCCTAGAGGTCTGCAAAAGGAAGGAAAATGGGGGTAAGGGTGGGACAAGTGCCCTACAAAGAAATTGGGACAGGTAAATAACTAAAAGCATTTTAAAAAAAATAATTTCATAAAAAAATCAAAAATGGAGGTGGATGTGGACCATCTTCAAACTGTGTCTGAAAAGTATTAATTAACGGTTAATTTCCAGGACTTTTTTACAGCCATTTTTGTGCCTAAAAGTTCGGGTCCCCATTGATTTCAATGGGGTTCGGGGTCCGGGACAAAGTTTGGGTTCTGTCCGGACCCAAACCCGGACTTTGTTCCGAAGTCCGGCCGAACCAGCAGAACCCGGACTTCCAGAAGTTCGCTCAACTCTAGTTATATATAATTTTTTTTTTTTTTGGTTGAACTAGATGGTCTTTTTTCAACCTGACTAACTATGTAACTATGATATCATACCTCTTCACAGCATGTTTTAACCCCCCAAAGGTCAATTCCTGCAGGTAATAGTAAGGTTCACTTTGAACTCCACCTTAGGTAGTCGATGTGCTCTTACCTTATTTTCTACATGCAATACCTAAAGAGAGCAATTGAAATAAGGTGGTGTGCAAATTTCTACACTTAACCTCCTCACGTCCGTGCCATAGCCGAATGACGGCCACAGCGCGGCTCTAAAATAGATGTCCTCCCCTTCGGCTCACGCTGGGTCGGTGGAGACCCGCGATCTCCTCACCGAGAGCAGGAACAGGGAACCTCCGTTGTAATCACGGCGGTTCCCCGTTCTGTGAGGGGGGCATGACAGTTCTACTGATCCTTGTCACTGGGATCAGTTAAATCTGTCATGCCTCTGCCAACTCTGTCCCCACACAGTTAGAACACAGCCAGGGAACACTTTTAACCCCTTCACTGCCCCCTGCAGGTTAACCCCTTCCCTGCCAATGGCATTTATACAGTAATCAGTGGACATTTTTAGATCTGATCGCTGTATAAATGTCATTGGTTCCAAAAAAGTGTCAAAATGTCCGACATGTCCACCGCAATATCGCAGTCCCGATAAAAATCGCAGATCGCCGCCATTACCAGTAAAAAAATTAAGATAAATAAAAACGCTGTACACCAATGTCCATAGTTTGTAGACGCTATAACTGTTGCGCAACCCAATCAATATACGCCGATTGCAATTTTTTTTTACCAAAAATATGTAGAAGAATATATATCGGCCTAAACTGATGAATACATTTGTTTTTTTATTTTTGGACATTTATTATTATTAGATTTTTTTTTCAAAATCATTGCTCTTTATTCGTTTATAGTGGAAAAAATAAAAACCGCAGAGGGGATCAAATACCACCAAAAGAAAGCTCTGTGGGGAAAAAAAGGATGCCAATTTTGTTTGGGTACAACGCCGCACGACCGTGCAATTGTCATTCAAAGAGCAACAGCGATGAAAGCAGAAAATTTAAGCCTGAACTACTTCAGCACCTCAGTCCCCCCCTATCCTCTGCTTTCCTCCACCATGAAGCGATGGTCGAGCACATAAGTATATATATATGCGTATACAAGAGCACTTGTTATTCTATTTTTGTTGTTCATTTTTCCAAAACTCTTTTCTTAAACTTCCCCCCCTATTCTGCACCCCTACCTTCTCCCACGTCACTTCCCGTCTTAATGATTATACTCCCCCTTCTCTGTACCCTCGCTCTCGTTACAGATGTTTGAAAAACGATGCTTATCAAATGGAGGACTCGCCTTTTCCCGGAACCTGCGCCGACCGATCAAGGAACACGTAAGCATCAATCGCACATTAAAAATTCTCTTTCCTTGTGAAAACCTTACACTCCCCCCCAGGACCAGGCGGCCCAAGGGAACCCAACTCTCTTGATAAGAAGAGAAAACTATCCAATACGCTGAGTACACGATCCGCACCCCGGGAGAAGGCGAGCCCTCTACAACCCGCCCCAGGAATGGGTAAGATTCATATTACCTTATAATATGTTGAAATATTCCTAATGGTACTGGATGACACTTCTGTATTGTGTAATAGATTACAACCTCATTGCTCTCCTGAGAAAGCTTTCTCCGGAGACCAATGACATAGTATTAACGCTAGAAATGGTATGATGTATACTCTGATATTCCCTTCATCTAAAATTACATGCTCAAGACTTAACCCACTAGTCTCTTCCACCAAGTTTAGACCCACTATACTTGAGCCCTCCGTAGCTTCACTCTCTCCACCCCTAACATAAAACCATTAACCACCCCAATCCCTCAATCCCCGACCGCTAATTCGACACCAAAACCATCAACTCTCAATGTTCATTCCCCATACTGTTTGCTCCCCACTCACTTTCCACACCTCACTATGCCCCCCCATTCACTCCTTCATATAATTCTGCCTACACAACACCTAAAACCACCCTGGGTCCGAAACCCACTCCTCCCTCCTATTAAGCTCCGGCTGACTGCTGCTTACTCCCCCCAAACGGTCTAGCCTCCCAGTCCCTAAAACAGACTGGAGACTTGACAGACCCCCTCCAGAAAAAACGATAAAAACAACAAAAGAACGTTAGTACGGTTTACAGAGTAAACCTACTACTGGTCTTGCTACCCACTTACCCTATCCCACGCCCCATTCCTGAACCCTCCCTTCATCTTCATCCCCTCCCTACACCTTTTTCCCGCTCCTCCTCCACCCCATACCTCGAACTATTTCTCCCTCTGTTTTCCTCTCTATTCTGCAGGTCCCCCTTGGTCCCTTGACCGCCAGCCCTCTCCCATCAAGCACAATACACACTGTACCCCACACTAACTTCTCCAGACCCAAACACACACCAAAACCATTTACAAAAACTCACTAACATTCCACACAAAAGCCGATCCCAGACCAAAATGACCTCCCACACTCCCCTACCATCTCTCTCCACACTTAAAGTGATATTGTTTAATGCAAAAGGCCTAAACACCCCTGAAAAACGTTGCAAAGTCTTAGACATGATGAGAAAATTGAAAGCAGACATCGTTCTCCTTCAGGAGACACACTTTAAAAAGGGCCACATTCCCAAAATTACCAACAAACTATTCCCGACGGCCTACCATGCAACCAACACTTTAGCAAAAACCAAAGGGGTAAATGGCAGCATACAGACTCTATCATTGACGACGAGGGAAGACATATCTTCCTCAAAGGCCTTATTGGCCGCATACCCATCACGATAGCCAATATTTATAGCCCTAACTCAGCGCAGGTCACCTTCTTCAGGCATATCTCACAATCACTTATGGCCTTCCAACATGGACTTACCGTTCTCGGAGGAGATTTCAATGTAGCCCTACACCCACTACTAGACACTTCCTCCAACACCACCCCCCATCCCATACAAAGCCCTTCGCCAAATCAAGATGCAGATGCAAGAGCTCTCCCTCCATGACTCATGGCGCACTCTATACCCCAACACAAAGGATTATACATATTACTCACCCCCACACAACAGATATTCTAGAATAGACTACATTTTTTTAACTCAGAAGGACCTTCATCTACTCTCCCACGCAACCATAGAACCGATGGTCATATCAGACCACCACCCAATTTCAATTACTTTGACCTTACCGGAAGACCGCCACCTAACAAAAATTTGGAGACTCGACCCCACGTTACTGACAAAGTAGACAGATCCCACATTCGAAACAGTCTTTCCCTGTTCTTTTCAGAAAACAACACACCCGATATTAGCCCACTCACAATTATGGAAATCGCATAAGAGTGTCATCAGAGGCCGCTTCCTCGCACTAAAAGCCACACACAGAAAAAACAAACAAAAAATCATTGATGACTTACTCGTTAAAATTAAACACTTAGAAAAAGCCCACAAAAAACCCTACTAGAACGACATCATACTGAACTGACACAGACCAGAGAACGCCTAAGAGATGAACTTGAACGGAAGACCAGACGCAAATTCACCCTCGGCCACAAATTGTTTTATGAATTTGGCAATAAATGCGGCAAATACCTTGCTAGAGCTATCCAGAAAAAAAGAGTATCAACGCTAGTACACTCAATCGTAGACTCACAAGGCAAAACACACAACAAAACCACAGACATAGCCGCCCAATTTGAAAAATTTTATAGTGGACTGTACAACCTCCCTACACAAAACGACACCCCCAAGCGCCAATCAATCATCCAGGATTTCCTCTCCAAATACAGTCCCACCCCACTAACCACAGAAAAGTCCCAGGAATTAGAACGGCCAATCGCAGATGTCGAACTCAAAAAAACATTGTTCCAAACAAAACCAGGCAAAACCCCAGGCCCCGACGGACTCACCTCTGCGTATTACAGAACATTTTCTGACATACTCTCAACCCCATTTAAAAAAGCCTTTAACTCAATCCCCACGTCAAACCTCCCCTTCAATCGTTTATTAGAAGCGCACATCTCGGTCATTCCCAAGACAGACAAAGATGCAACATCAGTTGCAAGCTATAGACCAATATCCCTGTTAAATGTAGATATTAAACTATTCGCGAAGATTCTAGCCAACCGTATTCCCCCCATCCTACCCTCCCTCATCAAAAACGACCAGGAGGGCTTCATACACGGCCGCGAAGCCAGAGATAACACGATCCTAGCAATCAATATCCAACACTGGATGCGCTCTACTGCAACCAAAGGCTTTTTCCTGTCCTTGGATGCGGAGAAGGCGTTCGACAGGTTGGCCTGGGACTATTTGGAAGCGACACTTAAACACATTGGTTTCGGGCACAACATGCTCCAATTTATTATGATGCTATATTCCAATCCCGAGGCCCGAGTATGTGTCAATGGCTACCTGTCGAACGCCTTCCCCATCCACAATGGGACTAGACAGGGCTGCCCCCTCTCCCCCCTTTTATTCGTACTAACCCTTGAACCACTTTTGAACCGTCTCAGAATGAACCCCGATATTAGAGGAATAGAGATCTCTGATAAAACCTATAAGGTAGCAGCGTTCGCAGATGACATGCTCCTATTTCTTAGAGACCCCACATCTCTCTTCCAAACCTTATGAAAGATCTCTCATTCTTTCGGCAGATCTCCAACTTAAAAATCAACACGACCAAATTATTCGCTCTCAACATAAACCTTCCTGAAGAAACAGTCCAACAAAGCAAGGAGAATTTCTCCTTCCACTGGCAACCAGATGCAATCAAATATCTTGGGATCTACCTAACTTCAGACCCCGCAAACTTATATACAAAAAACTACCCTCCCCTTCTAAAATTGATTACTGAAGACATACGCAGCTGGGACAAACCCTTCTTTTCTTGGTTCGGCAGAACAGCAATCATTAAAATGAACATCCTCCCACGTATACTCTTCCTGCTCCAAACTCTCCCTATCTTACTTCCACAAACCTTCTTCAAGTCCATCAAAAAGTGCTGCTCTCAATTTCTATGGAGACATAAAACCCCAAGAATTAGCTACGTATATCTAACCAGACCGAAAACAAAGGGCGGAATAGGACTGCCCGATATAAAAAATTACTATTGAGCCACACACCTAACAAGAATAGTTAATTGGACGGAACAAACAAACCAGAGAAACTGGGTTCAGGTCGAAAACTCCTTCACAGATATTCCCCTTAAGTTGATACCATGGATCAACACCCAGCACCACCCCAGACCTCTTAAAGATCACCCTCTTATCCGTGCCTCTTTACACTGTTTCCATGAAGCATGTAAGAATACTAAACTATCTTCCAACCCTGGTCCTCTAACCTCAGTAAGACTCAACCCAGCTTTCCCCCCCCCCGGCCTATCATCCCACTTTCTAGAAGAAACATGGCCAAAACCAGACGTATATGCTCACCACTTCTTCAATAACGGTGTCCTACTAGACAGAGAGAACATTGTGACAACAACTACAGGTACCCCACTTTCACATTGGACCTATCTCCAAATACGCCATTTTATCAGTCAACTAAATAAACACTCTGCAGTTTCCCGACCACTTTCCCCCTATGAAAAACTTTGCGCACAACCAAACGAACAAGGGCATCTGATATCCACCATCCACAATCTCTTCTTCCTAGACATCTGCCCCAGCTCAGGTAAGACATGCTCCCAGTGGGAAAAAGATCTACAGGAAGACATTTCGCCCCATCTGCCCCAGCTCAGGTAAGACATGCTCCCAATGGGAAAAAGATCTACAGGAAGACATTTCGCCCCATCTGCCCCAGCTCAGGTAAGACATGCTCCCAATGGGAAAAAGATCTACAGGAAGACATTTCGGACGAACAGTGGGAAAAAATGTTCTCACTAATTCACAAAGGCTCACTAAATGTCGCAATACAAGAGAATAATTATAAACTCGCACTTAGGTGGTACAGAACCCCTCAAATACTACACAAATACTACAAAACTGTACCGGAAACATGCCGGAGATGCTCAGATGCCCAGGGCACTCTTCTACACATTTGGTGGAGTTGTCCACGTCTCCAAAATTTTTGGTCTCAAGTCCGAGACATCACCAACGGAGTCTCCACATACTCACTAAATCCATCTCCAGCCCAATTCTTGCTACACCACATGACCCTACCAAGACAAACATATCGTAAATCCATTGCCATCCACATGATAAATGCAGCCAAACTCTGCATCCCCATACATTGGAACTCACCATCTCCCCCAACGTTGGCAGAATGGTACAAGAAAATAAACAAAATTGCTGAGATGGAAGAACTTATACATATTGCCAAGGAAACCCCCTCAAAATTCTCCCAAACCTGGGCATGTTGGACTCACTTCAAACCTACCCAGGAATACCTTGTACATAGTAAACCATAACCCACAACAAAATGACACACCACAAACCACGACACAAGACTCTCCACCAGACCTCAATACCTAAAGTATCACCCTAACTCTAAGCCCCACCCAAAAATGACTGCGACTATCATGTTGTAGAGAGGAACTGACTTTCTCTCCAAACCCCTGCCAACACCACTCCCAACTCAGACCCTAACAAGTCGGGCTCGTGGGCGAAAACGCAGAGGGGGACCTGTGGAACCTCCCTCTCACTTTTCCTCACTTCCCATAGCCTTCCCTTCTCTATTCTATCTTTCCACTCCCCACCACCACCCGCCCTTCTTCCCTCCCCCCCCCTCCCCCAGGCCCCATCACTCCCCCCCAATTTTCCCATCTCATCCCCTCCTATCCCACCCTCCCTCAAGAATACCCCCATCATGATATATCGACAATACAACCGCTCTGAAAGAAACATTGTTTGAAGATGACATCCCTAGACACCATGCCGTAATTACCCGTACCCAGAAACCCCCCACTCATCGCGTCCGGGACCCAACCCCCCTCTACTATGCCTTAAGATCCAAATCAATTGATATAACATCCAACGAGCTACAGACCGATTGTCAAGTGCTACTTATTTAAACACTACTTACTACGGATAAATCACTCGAACCCGAATATTTCTAAGAAACCCTCTGTTTATAACTACTAGAACACTCATAGGCACACGGCTCACAACACCCGATTAACATACCATTAGCAAGACCATTGAGGATGTTTCTTGTTCTTTAATGTTCATGTTATTTTTCATGTTATCTTTCATGTGCCGGTTGTTACCATTTATTAAGGTATGAACTGTATTGAACATTCTTTACTGAAATGCCTATGTAAACTACCGATGTTGTTACCTTATTACCAAATAAAAACATTTCAAAAGGAAAAAAATAAAAAAATAAAATGGGAAGGGTTGGTGATATTAACTTCCTGTTTGTGGCACATTAGTATATGTGAAGGGGGAAACTTTTCAAGATGGGTGGTGACCATGGCGGCCATTTTGAAGTCGGCCATTTTGAATCCAACTTTTGTTTTTTCAATAGGAAGAGGGTCATGTGACACATCAAACTTATTGGGAATTTCACAAGAAAAACAATGGTGTGCTTGGTTTTAACGTCGGTTTTAAACTACGGATACTGGAAGCCTGTGCTAGCATTTCTCCTGCGGTGTTGCTATCAGTGTGTGAGGAGTGGGAGAAGAGGGTTGCATTGACAATCCAACACAATGGGCAGCACATTGAACACATTTTATAAGTGGTCAGAAACTTGTAAATAACTCATGAAAGAATAAAGTTACGTTAAAACCAAGGACACCATTGTTTTTCTTGTGAAATTCCCAATAAGTTTGATGTGTCACATGACCCTCTTCCTATTGAAAAAACAAAAGTTGGATTCAAAATGGCCGACTTCAAAATGGCCACCATGGTCACCACCCATCTTGAAAAGTTTCCTCCCTCACATATACTAATGTGCCACAAACAGGAAGTTAATATCACCAACCATTCCCATTTTATTAAGGTGTATCCATATAAATGGCCCACCCTGTATAACTAAAGGCAAAACCTTTTTTTTTTTTTTTTTACTTTGTTGATAGAGTGGAGAGGGATTAGACCCCCTGTCAGGTTTCCATCACTGCCTGTGTCCCTGTTAAGGAGATTCACCCTCTCTGTTTGTCTCTATTTGTCCTGTTCACTGTTATCCTCAAATGTGGAAGTAAACGAAAGCCCCAAATTTTTGGGTGTCCCCAGAACAAGAATAGAGGGGAAATCATCCAATGGGGACACCAGCTCTGGTGACAAGCAGGGATTCCCTCACTTTGGAGGGATTTCCACTCACTTCCTGTTTGGCTATGGGGCAGGAAGTGAAGGAAAATCTCCCCAATGGGACACGGATTAGAACAAAAAACTGAAAGGGGTGTAACTGTTCCTAAATGCTATCTAAAAAAATAAATAAATAAAAGTTTAGTCTTTAGTTACACTTTAATTCCAGAGACTGATGGCCTTTTAATAATAGTTGGAATGGTATATCAGAGATATACAGAATGTCAGTTTTGGGTGGAGTAATATTTTCTTTATGCCGCCACACTATATGATATCATTGTTCGACACACAGGATTAAAAATGTAATTTTGTAAGGGTTTATATGTCCCCCATCCCCTACCTTCCTTTTTTCTCTTTCTCTTCCCTGTTGCAAAGACTGTGGCATGAGTGTGCAGTGTACATAGTGACTATCATTCAACTTTAAAGTGGTTGTCAAGGGAAAAAAAAAACACCTGCAAGACAAAGGCATAATGAGCTAGTATGCATCGCATACTAGCTCATTATGAAATACTATTTTACAGGGGTAGGCAACCAGTAGCCCTCCAGCTGTTGTGGAACTACATTTCCCATAAGGCATTGCAAGGCTGGCAGTTACAATTACTCCCAGAGGCATGATGGGACTTGTAGTTCTGCAAAAGCTGGAGGGCCCCAGGTTGCCTACTCCTTAGATCGGCGCTGTTGCAGCGGTCCCCGCACACCGCTGTGACCAGCGTCATGTTAACTGTGTCTTCTTCCAGGATTGCGGGCTTCGGCCAATCACAGCGTGGACTTCAGCGCTGTGATTGACCGGAGCCGCGCTGACGTCACTCCAGCACATGTGCACAGGAGCCGTCGTTTACGGCACACCTAGTGTACAAATGGCCCAGTCGGGCTGTTTCTTCACTGGCATGTGCCAATGACGTCGGCACATGCATCTACACTGTATATCTCCTGAACCGTGCAAGTTTAGGAGATATTCACGGTACTTACAGGTAAGCCTTATTAAAGGCTTACCCAGTGGCGGCTGGTGCTCAAAATTTTTGTTGGGGGGGCACAATATTAAACAAATTTGCGCACAAGTTCTAAAAATAGCCTGCGGGGGGGAAAAAAAAGCTGACAAATTATGACAGAAGGTTGGTGACAGGGGAAGCTGTGCACGACAAAAATGAGGATCTGTCCCTGTACCGCGCTGCTGAGTGTAAACAAATATAATATTCTGACGCTGCGCATAATCAGTACATTCAGAAAGTGCTGCAGCTCAGCTTAAAGGGTCAGTGCACCCAGAACCATCCCTGTGCAGAGCTCCTGGACCTGTACAACCACAGTATCCATTATGAGGGGTTGCCACTATCCCTGTGCTGAGTTCCGGGGTCTTTATACCCGTTGTGTCCATTATGAGGGGTTCCCACCATCCCTGTGCTGAGTCCCGGGGTGTTTACACCCGTTGTGTCCATTATGAGGGGCTCCCACCATCCCTGTGCTGAGTCCCGGGGTGTTTACACTCGTTGTGTCCATTATGAGGGGTTCCCACCATCCCTGTGCTGAGTCCCGGGGTGTTTACACCCGTTGTGTCCATTATGAGGGGTTCCCACCATCCCTGTGCTGAGTTCCCGGGACTGGACACCTGTTGTGCTCATTATGAGGGGTTCCCACGATCCCTGTGCAGAGCTTCTGGGTCTGTACACCCGCTGTATCCATTATGAGGGATTCCCACCATCCCTGTGCTGAGTTCTGGGGTCTTTACACCTGCTGTGCCCATTATGAGAGGTTGCCACCATCCCTGTGCTGAGTCCCTGGGTCTGTACACCTGCTGTGCCCATTACGAGGGGTTCCCACAATCCCTGTGCTGAGTTCTGGGGTCTTTACACCCGTTGTATCCATTATGAGGGGTTGCCACCATCCTTGTGCTGAGTTCCTGAGTTTGTACACCTGATGTGCCCATTATGAGGGGTTCCCACCATCCCTGTGCTGAGTTTTGGGGTCTTTACACCTGCTGTGCCCATTATGAGGGGTTCCCACCATCCCTGTGCTGAGTTCTGGGGTCTTTATACCTGTTGTGTCCATTATGAGGGGTTACCACCATCCCTCTGCTGAGTTCCTGAGTCTGTACACCTGCTGTGCCCATTATGAGGGGTTCCCACCATCCCTGTGCTGAGTTCTGGGGTCTTTACACCTGCTGTGCCCATTATTAGGGGTGCCCACCATCCCTGTGCTGAGTTCTGGGGTCTTTAGACCTGCTGTGCCCATTATGAGAGGTTGCCACCATCCCTGTGCTGAGTCCCTGGGTCTGTACACCTGCTGTGCCCATTATGAGGGGTTCCCACCATCCCTGTGCTGAGTTCTGGGGTCTTTACACCCATTGTGCCCATTATGAGAGGTTGCCACCATCCCTGTGCTGAGTTCTTGGGTCTGTACACCAGCTGTGTCCATTATGAGGGGTCCCCACCATCCCTGTGCTGAGTTCCTGAGTCTGTACACCTGCTGTGCCCATCCAGCAGCAACAAACAGGGACTAGGATTCAGGGACAGAGTGACCGGTCGCTACTGTTTGCAATGACAGCAGGCAGATGGCAGTTTAACCTACACAAGTTCAAATTGGACAGCAAAGGAAGTGACACTGCCTGGGGACCACACTGGGTGCAAAAACATTCAGAAACTCTGCAGATTGTCAAGAGAGAGCGTGCAAAACTCACAGCAACACACAACACAGCAGCAGTGTGATCAGGTCAGGATAAACACTTGCTAGAGTCAGGGATCAGCGTGACAGTGACAGACTTACCCAGAGCTCTCAGGGCGACGCTGATGAGCTAATGTCTGTTTCCAGTTCCCACTGCTGGGCTGAAGTTTCACACATCTCTGGCTCTGGGACACTCACAGCTTGGGAGAGGAAAGAAGGGGCAGCAGCCTGGCTCCTGCCAGAGGAAGGGCTTGATGCAAGGCAGCCTCACTGTACAATTGCTGTGTGCATGGGCACAGGGGTCTGTTATACTGTTATCTTCAGTGAAACATAAAAATCAGACGTTTGTTTCTCACTGAATCGCTATTGCAGGATAAATAGGGATCAAATTGCTGTTTGGCAGATGACAATTTCTCTGCAATGAGAAGAAATGTTTGTGAAAAGCTCTGGCTGCCATCCTGCTAACATCGTCGGGATTTCCACCTCCTTCACAGCCAACTCCTCTATCAGACTGTCACCAGAGCCTCCCAGGAAGCTAATGAGCTGTCCGGAGGTGTCACCGCAGCGATCCTCTGCTCCCCGACACTCTGGCGGCTGGTGGGCACGGGTGCAATCACCCCCTCCAACCTGGCGGGGGGTCCGACACTTACTGTGTGCTGAGGGCTCTGCTCTTCTCCTCCTCTGGTTCCTCCATTCGGGTTTACAGGGCAGCGGCGGCTCCGGGGTCTCCCCTTCCAATGCACCAGGCATCCAATATGATCACCTGGCGCTTTGGCCATTTAGGAAACAGGTCTCACTGACCTGGCCCCTGATTGGCAGGGAGGGACTGCAGTGTGAAAATAGCGAAAATTCATTCGCTAGGGTCACACAATTGGGTGGGATCTGGGCGCACTCACTGCGCCCCAACCCCACCCCTTTTTAAGCCTGTTAGAGCCTCCGGCTCTAGTCAGGTGCTTAAAAAAAACACTTCCTCCCACCCCCTCCATAGGACTCCATGCGTCCGGCGTCCTGAAAGGGGCAGGGCGCATGAATGGGGGAGGGGCGACGCTCGTGCGCCCTTAATGCACGGACCACCGCTGGACTTACCTGTAGGTTAAAGTGATTGTCAGGAGTTGACAACCACTTTAAGTCGTTCCCACTGTTATGCACAACAAAACCACAACCATTTTTTGCTACGTGTGCCATAGGACTTGTTTTTTGGCTCCACCCTAAAGTTCCCCAGGTCCTTCATAATCCTAGCCATGCTCATATTGTTTTGATTTTTCATTAAAAGGCCAAGCAGATTACCTGTTACAGGTATTGTTAATATTTACATATTGATTATATGCTTGGAGTAAACTCCGACCCCCCCCCTTTTTTTTCTTCCTTGTAAAAAAGGTATAATGTGCTAGTATGCATCACATATTAGCATATTATGTGGCATTTACCTGCAAATGAAGCCCACTTCGTCCCCGCTGCAGGCTTCATCCATCTTCGTCCGTCTTCTTTCTGGGGCCACTGACTCCGGCTGTGTGACTGGCCGAAGCCGCATGATGCGCATGCACGCGGGAGCCGTTGGTCACAGTGCTGTCCTCTGAAGAAACGGCATGGGCGGCCTTTCTTCAGAGTGCCATTTAGGAGACATTTACTGTATACTGCGCCAATGATGTCATTGGCGCAGTATATAGTAAATATCTCCTAAACGACACACATTTAGGAGATATTTGCAGTGCCTATAGGTAAGCCTTATTCTAGGCTTACCTATAGGTACAAATAATACAGGGAGGTTTACAACCTCTTTAAATATCAGTTCTGTTCGTTTCTAATGTGAGTTTGTTATATTTCAGATTGTTGGTAAAAAAATGCTCGCTGTCAGTAAATGTTCTATGTTTCGTCAGTTAAAAAAGTTGTAGGGGGCTGGCAACACTGCCAGTCATAAAAAAAACAGGCCCATAGTTGCTAACTGTCTCAATTTTGCTGGGACAATCACTGGTTTTAAAAAGATGTCCCAACAAGACTTTGTCCCAGGCTACATCCCGGAAATGAAAGGCATTCACAGATAGCAGCCAGTGAGTACTGTTCTATACCACCTTTGATTGCCCACGGGAGGCCTGCATTACAACTCAACTGTCAGGGCTATGTTGTTCACATCATTGCAGAGTGGGTGCCCGCATACATGGATATGCATTGTTGTGCTGCTGGGTGGGCACATCCCGATCCTGCAGCTTCAAGTGCACGGACTCAAGAATATCACAACCCTCCTCTATAGAAGTCCGATTAATGCCCCTGGGCATTCGCACACGGCCATACCATCCTGCATCAGGATGGGTGGGGGCTGCAGGGATTTGCTTGCCTTATGACTATGCAGGCCATGCTCCTTCTGCCCATCTGGGCAGAGTCCTGGAGGAAGTGTGCAGGTGGAGGAGGGACATGTGACCTGTGTGGGGCAGCTCTACGCTGATATCTAGATCTCGCCCACTGGCATACCTCCCAACATTTTGAGATTGGAATGAGCAACACCTACTAGCAAATGTATGTAGGCTTAGGACACGCCCCTGTCACACCCCCTTAAAGGAGAATTAACCAAAAAAAAAAGGTTAAACCCACAAGTGCTTTTTTTTTATGACTAGTATTCCTTTATATTGGCTTTTAAAGTTTACAAATACAGCAATTTAGAATTTTGATGAAAGGTTTAGCACTGGGAAACCCTTTTTGAAAGATAAAAAGTGCATTTTTTATACAACTGTATAGGTCAGGCCAAAAATGATGGACAAATGAGAGGGAATGAGGGACAGAGGGATATTGGTCCAAATCAGGGACAGTCCCTCGAAATCAGGGACAGTTTGGAGCTATGTCCACTGGGAAGAGGGTGGTGGACTGAGTGTGGATGTAGGCTCTGCTGGCAGGATAGTTTAATATGCTTTCACCTCTGTGCAAAGCTGTGGCCTGTATGTGGTCTGAATGGCTGAATGTAACAACACCCCCATATTTATTTCCATAAAAAGGCCCACCAAAATCTTCAGCACCAGGCCCATGATGCTCTTAATCCGGCCCTGGGCTTCCTAGGCGACTTGAGCCGAAGTTCTCCTCTCACTGTCCCTCCCTGCAATCTTCTGGGACATGTCACAGGTCCAAGAAGATTGCCTGACCAATGAGTAAGAGCATGCATGGCTCGCGTATGCCCAGTAAGCACCCGGGGTGCCCACACTTGTGATACCAGCTCCAGGGAGAGGAGAGGGAGAGAAGCAAGGGTTCGGGTGGCCGCATCTCTGGTCCCTGGGACAGGTGAGTGTCTCTTTTCTAAAAGTCAGCAGCTACACTTTTTACAGCTGCTGACTTTCAATAAACACAGAAATGACTGGAACTCCGCTTTATTTCAGGATCATTTAAAACAAGAATATGGAATAAGGTATGGCTCACCCACCTATAGGAAGGCCATCTCTGTTGGTGATAGGCTGGTCTCGAGTGAGTTTAGGACAAAAGCATTGATACACCACAGAATTCTAAACTTCCTTGATTTTACCGCAAGAATCATAATAGATAAACGCAAAGCAAAACATTTGGGGGCTCGTCCGGGATTTGTGCTAAAATTCAACTGAAGTAGACTTGTTCTCTGTGGTATGTTTTGTAGCTTGTGCTGAAGAAAAATGTTGCATACACTGTTTAGGAAGAGTAAGGCTGCAAAGGTTTCTGGTGTCCAGGAGAAGGCGTGCACCCTTCCTGCCTGGGCCAGAGACAGTCAGTGGATGTCTGTTGCAGAGGAGCTGGCTAGATATGCTTCTCCTTTGAACAGAGCTTGGGGGAATGGTGTCTCTGATCTTTCCTCAGATTTTTGTCTAAAAAGTTTTGGGTTCAATAAGGGAGAGATGCGGGCAGTTGCTGTGTTTGGTTTACACTTGCTGCATACTCTACATATTGAATCTGAAAAGAGGAAAATGGTAGAATTAGAAAGAGATTTACTTAAGGAGCAGTTTGCAGTGGCATCCGAGTGTTTGGAAGACACTGAAAGCAAGGCAAAATATTTGGAAAGTAGGGTAATCAATGTTAAACCTGCAGTGGCTTTGAAGTGTGTTCAAACCCCTGTAGGCAAAGCTGAAGATATGAATGAGTACTGTGCAGCCCTCATAAACAAGCCTAATGATACCCTAACAAAGGACAAAGACCCTAAGCCTGTAAGCAAAAGTAGGACATGTGCCACTGGTACTTCCCATAAGCAAGAAGCTGAGTATTTGATCAGCTCAAATGATGGCCGAGCTGAGTCACATAAAAGGAAGGCAAAGCCTATGGTCTCCAGGAGACACATGTGGATTGATTTACTTAAGTTGGGTGTCCCTAGAGAGGAAATAGATGGGATTCCTACACCAGCATTGTTTAAAAAGTGGAAGCAAGTAGTTGCGAATAGTAGATTCAGTCACATTAAGTGTTTCTCTTGCCATAAAATGGGCCATGTTGCTAAAATGTGCCATGCTGTCAATACTGTACAACAGCAGGCCAGTGTTTGTCCCAGGACGGCACGGAGAGACATGCAAGTTTATTCACTGCGTTGGAAGTCAATGCCTTTCCGTGAAAGTGTTTCAAGGCAACAGTGGGCACACTACAATACTTTTGCAGTTAGAAATGGGCAGATAGAGAAATGTGAGCAGTGAGCTATGTTTTTTGGCACATTTGGAAGGAACAAATAATCTGCTTTGTCTCTCTTACTTTTTTCAGGTACTGAGCATCGAGAGGTGGAGCAGGCAGAGCAGATGACCAGGCCAGATGGGAGGAGGCAGACCAGAAGAGAGGCTGAGGAAGATGCGGTTGATTTCTGAATTGGAGTGGACTTTTCATCTGAGCATTTCCTTATGGCCAAGAGGACAAGAGACATTCATCTGGGAACTTTCCTTCTATAAACTGCCAAGACATTGCTAACCCTCCTCAAAGGAATATTGGAGCCTTCCAGGGACAAAAAAAAGTCTGATCGCCCAGAAGATACAGGGGTCGAAAGGGAATTTTTTCCAACTATTACGGGGGGTTTATTTCACCCTTTCCTGGAAAGAAAGGCTTTAAAAGATGTTGAATTTTCCTATATTATGCTATAAAGTCAAGAGGTGGTATGTGTTGCCATGGCCAAGTTTTAGTGACTTTATGTGTCGTAAAATGGTTTCCCCCTTCCCCCTCCATTGATATGTAAATAGAGCAGTTGGACTGCTAGATAGGACGTTCTCTGCAAGAAGTGTATATACAGGAAGTTGGTGGGAGGGGCTGGAGGTTTTTTGAAAGCCACATGGGAGCAGACAATAGAGTTGTGTTTGGGAAGACGGAGAAGCAAGACATGGCTGCCATGTGCTGGAGAATTTTGGAGAAGTTTTGATTTGGACTGAGCAAAGAAGGACGTTACATCTTGACCCCTAAGTTGAGTAACTCGTTTAGTTTACTTATTATGCATGTTTTAGGCATATTTTTGTAAGCTATGTGTTATTGTGTATCCTATAGTTTGTATGAGCAAATTTTCTGTTTAGTAAAAGCATTGATACACCACAGAATTCTAAACTTCCTTGATTTTACCGCAAGAATCATAATAGATAAACGCAAAGCAAAACAAGGACCTACAAGGGGGATCCATGTAAACGGAGGGGTACTTTTTCATGTGTATATGGACAGACGTACATACATAAGGTTATCTAATCAACAGATGTTTCACCCCTAACATTATGTCAACTGCAAGACTCCCGGCATAGTGTACCTGCTTTCTTGGGAATGCGGGTGCTACTATGTTGGAAGACTATCAACGAATTTCACAAAAGGATCTATCAACACCTTTCCAGTATATCCAAACGAGAACCGGGTACCACCATAGGTTGACACATGGCCATTACTCATCCCAACATCATTCCTCAAGTGCATTTTCTTACACTCGACCGTATCCACTTCAGTTCCAGAGGGGGCGACTTCAACAAGCGCCTCCTCCAATGTGAGCTGAAGTGGATATACAATTTAGGAGCTACCTCGTTCCCTGCCCTCAATGAGGCATCCAACTTTAAGCCCTTTCTCCTAGGTTTTGCTTCGGGAGGCTGCGAGCTTAACCTTTAAATTCAACCACTCCACACCTTTGCCTCTACCAAGGCAACAATATCCTTTTCCAATTCCCTGCCCATCATTATTTTAACAATATATTTCTTTTTTTTTTTCTTTTATATCTTTTCCATATTTGTTCTCCCACACCCTGGGTCTGCTGTTGTATAATGCTGCCTTTCATGTGTGGTTGTTGCAGTGCTGACAATTGGGTCGTTTTTCCACCATATATCCTTTCCATCCTCATGCAGTTTTGGCCCCTCCCGCTAGGTGTCACTCCTGGTCCCGTGTGGATTGTGCAAACGCCACCCGGTGGGTAGGCTCAACCGGATGGCGCTGTGTGCTGCCGAGTCCCCTGGCTGCACGCTCTGCCCCTTCCGTGTAGGAGCAAGCTTTTGTCTCGGCAGATATCTGCCCGCCGAGACACACCCATTGTGCGCTGAAGTCTCAGAGGCACACCTGGCATCTGGCCACTGTGGCTGATTAGCCCATTCATGACCAGGTGGCCGGCACCGCCTTCCTAAGATAAGATTGGCTGCCATTCAGGTCTGATTGTACAAATGCCAGGTGAAGATACTCCTGCCGCTTCAATCCAGCTGACACTTTGGACATGGACGCTCATCGCAACTCAGGGCTTCATGGGTAATGTCAGTGTTTTTGGCTACCGTTTTTGTATACCTGTTTACTTTTTAGTATTCCTGTTAACCTGAGTGGCGATGTTGCTCATGCTTGTTACCTATGCCACTAGTGTTGCTTTCTATGCTGCTCTATTTCTACCCTTACCCAGTTTGAAATGATGATATATATATTTTTTTAGCTGCAGCTGTTCACACTGCGGCTTTGGCCTGCAGAGCCACCAGACGCTACTTGTGGCCGCCTTTTCCTTGTCCATCATGGCCCTTCTCTGGCTTCAGTGGCCGGCTGCATCCCTCCTCACAGCAACCCTGTGACCACTCACCATCATAGGTTAAATTGATACATTGTATCAGCACTGCTCCATTACACATGTAAGCGCAGCATTTATCCTTTATGAGTTGATACGTTGTATATGATATATTTTATCCTATATTATATGTTAATACTTTATGTTTCATTCCTAGACGGAAATATCTTGCTTATACCCTCAATATATTATCCCCTGATGAAGGATATGACTCCGAAACATGTCGGGACCATTGTATGTTTTGCCTCTTTGGTACCACTTTAATGTGGCTACAAACTTGTGCAATTCCTTTATATAGGGTACTGCATTGAACTTTACTGTAATTCTCCTTTGAATCTGTGTACTAATACTATTTGTCCTTTTAAATCTTCTATACAATAAAATTATATTTTTTACCTTTATACTTCCTATTACTTATTCTGCCCTTAAAGTCCAAGGGGGTTCTAATTGAGACTCTAGCCATCGTGCTTATCTTCCATCCTTTTTCTCAAGAATATGGAATAAAATAGATACTTTTTTTTACCTACATTTACACTCACACTCATTTGTAGCACCCTCCTAGTTTGGGTGTTAGTGAGTGTTTATAATTTTTGGCTTTCTCTGCTTAACAGGAGAGCAGATAGGTAAATTTAGATGCTGTCTGCTTACCAGAGAGCCTTGATTTGAGTAAGGTCTGCTCAGTGTGCTCTGGTGCTGATTCATGTGGTCTGGAAAGTTTTACATTGTCCAGTAGTATGGGTTCCTATTGGACAGTGGGAGGAAAACCCAGCCAGTGACAGCAGGTGTATGTGGATGTAGTTCTGACCAATTAGCAGGGGACGTGCTCCACTGCATTTTGGGTGAATACATTCATATAAAAAGGAGCACATGGGCTCAAGGTCAGGAGTTCCTGCCCACCCAGACCTCAGGGGTGGAGGTGTGTGTTCAGCTCCTGGCTGCTAGGCCTGAGGCCTATCCAAGAGGCTGCCAGATGCTGGGCCTGGTCGAGGTCTAGCTGGAGTTGCTGAAGCTACAGCCAAGAGTTCTTTTAAAGTTGGCAGAGGGGAGCGTCCTCTGATCCTGTCTGGTATCACAGTGGCAAAGTGTCACTTGGAAATTGGAAGGAGGCTACCGGCTGTCCCGGGACATGGTGTAAGTGCAGACCCGTGAAGGGATCCCTGAGACTGAGTTGCTAGAATCCCACTCCTGCTCCTCATAGTCAGCTAACTGGGTGTGTGAGCTATAAAGGAGACACTGGTGAGTGTCTTGAAGAAACAAAGTCTGGTTTATCCTCTTCTGCTTAAAAAGGGATCTGTTCCACTGGGATCAGTTTTGTTACTTGTTTCACCGGTATCAGTCTGCTACTTGCTCCACTGGAATCAGTTTGCTACGTGCATCACTGAGATCAGTCTGCTGTATAGAAATAGGGAGAAGTTGTCCTCTCTTGAAGTCAGTTAACTTGGAGCATCCCATTCATTTCCTGCTCCTATCCAAGTTCTACAATAAAGCATCAAAATTCATCCCCTAGACTGGTCATTGGAGTAATGAGCCAGATTGTGTGTGTGCACCTGACAATGTGGAAATCCGTTGTGACTGGCTGCAGGATAATCAGAGGGTGGCCCGGGTCATATAAATCAGCAGCTCCTTCGGAGGTATCGCTGCATATTTTTTAAGCTAACCATGAGCAAAGTGGAATGGAGGGGGGGGGGGGGGGTTCTATGGATTGCAAAGAACAATTTTGCAAGCCAATATTGCCAAAAAATGTTTTGTTTATCCTAAAAGATCATACATGTATTACGTTGTTGTCTTAAGCAATGAAAGAGTAATTGTTGAATAACCAGACCCAAAGCAGAAATGCTTAAATTGCTCTGATCCATGGGGGTGATCAGATGTCAGATCTGAAGTGGTGCTATTATATACTGTTGTAGCAACCTCTACTTAGGTAGGTGCTAGAGGTAGGCTTTTTGTGAGGGCAGGTACATTTGGGCAGGCCTAGCTGGAAGCTTGGCCTGTTTTAATCTGTGTGGGCTGGAAGTAGCATAGAGTAGCAGCTGGTGACTCACAGGCAGTGTCACTGAGACCTCCCCCTTTCTTGCTAGAGGCTTCTAGAGTATTCTAGAAGAAGAAAGGAGGGGAGGAGAGATGAGGCTGTCTGGGATGTTTCAGGAGCCCTGACCAATTCCCTACTTGGACTGGCAGGGGGCAGGCCTCCTTAAATACCTAGGCCCAGCTGGGGGGGAAGGAGGGGGGGTTGTCGAGTGGAAGAACTGGATAATGGAGTACTAGCTGTTGTGGCCTTTGAGGGAGCTCCCCTGTCTGTGGGGGGGGGGGGTAAACTTGGGCCTGGAGCTTGGGAGTGGAAGGGACCCTTCTTACAACCCACAGGGGGGTCATGACCAGGAGCAGGGAAGACAGTGGAACGTACTACCAGGCAAGTCTTCCAGGAGGGATCCACCAGGGGTCGTAAGTGACACACAGCCAGGAACGCGGGGGAGGCACACCAGAGTGGATTGGGGTGAGAGACAATCTGGAATAGGTGTAGAGTCACCAAGGACTGTGGTGTCATGGCCAGTGGAGTTGGGCAGCTGCAGCCAGGGGGGCTGGCAGGGCCTGAAGAGGACCTACTGGGAGGAGTAGTCCACCAAGGTCAGCTAACACTTACATCTCTAAACCTTTGCTACACTACAGGGGCCTGCAGTCCCTGTCTACAAAAAGGAATTCTACAAGGCCTGGCTGGAACCAGAGTCAGGCCCCACCATGCGCTAGCTGCGCCTGAGGCAAGTTTGTGCAGGAGGAAAATATAGTAGATTGTACAGGGATTGTGCATAGTTTGTCCCATTCTTTCAAGTTGAATTCTTCTGGGCATCTCATAAACCCCCATCCCCACACAAGTTAAATCCCCTAATAAAAAAAAACTATAAAACCAAAGTACCGGTCTGATACCTGTCTGTCTGTGAAAGTGTGACTGGCCAGGCAGGGTGACAGGTGAACTACAACTCTCAGCAGCCCCATACAGGGGTACCACTACACAGTACATAAAAACATATAATATATACATACATACTGTACATACAGTTTCTCACAAAAGTGAGTACACCCCTGACATTTTTGTAAATATTTTATTGTATCTTTTAATGTGACAACACTGAAGAGATGACACTTTACTACAATGTAAAGTAGTGAGTGTACAGCTTGTATAACAGTGTAAATTTGCTGGGGGGGGGGGGGGGGGG
>BLSH010403536.1:43034-53345 GCA_018402905.1 Glandirana rugosa | reverse complement strand
CCGGACAAGATATCTCTCACTTTCTCCTACTGGTCACTGGAAGTTCAACATGGGACCTGGCAAAGAACTCTCTGTGGATCTGAAAAAAAGAATTGTTTCTCTACATAAAGATGGCCTAGGCCAGGGGTAGGCAACCTGCGGCCCTCCAGCTGTTGTGGAACTACATTTCCCAAGGCTGGCAGGTACAATTACTCCCAGAGGCATAATGGGACTTGTAGTTCTGCAACAGCTGGAGGGCCACAGGTTGCATATCCCTGGCCTAGGCTATAAGAAGATTGCCAAAACCCTGAAACTGAGCTGCAGCACGGTGGCCAAAACCATACAGCGGTTTACCAGGACAAGTTCCATTCAGAACAGGCCTTGCCATGGTCGGCCAAAGAAGTTGAGTGCATGTGCTCAGCGTCATATCCAGAGGTTGTCTTTGGGAAATAGATGTATGAGTGCTGCCAGCGTTGCTGCAGAGGTTGAAGGGGTGGGGGGGTCAGCCTGTCAGTGCTCAGACCATACGCCGCACACTGCATCAAATTGGTCTGCGTGGCTGTCATCCCAGAAGGAAGCCTCTTCTAAAGATGATGCACAAGAAAGCCCACAAACAGTTTGCTGAAGGCAAGCAGACTAAGGACATGGATTACTGGAACCATCTCCTGTGGTCGAATGAGACCAAGATAAACGTATTTGGTTATCTTGGTGTCAAGCGTGTGTGGTGGCAACCAGGTGAGGAGTACAAAGACAAGTGTGTCTTGCCTACAGTCAAGCATGGTGGTGGGAGTGTCATGGTCTGGGGCTGCATGAGTGATGAATGCCAACATGTACTGTGATATACTGAAGCAGAGCATGATCCCCTCCCTTCAGAGACTGGACCGCAGGGCAGTATTCCAACATGATAACGACCCCAAACACACCTTCAAGACGACCACTGCCTTGCTATAGAAGCTGAGGGTAAAGGTGATGGACTGGCCAAGCATCTCCAGACCTAAACCCTATTTGTGGGGCATCCTCAAACGCAAGGTGGAGGAGCGCAAGGTGGTGGTGGCTATACAAAATATTGACACTTTGGGCCCAATTTGGACATTTTCACTTAGGGGTGTACTCACTTTTGTTGCCAGCGGTTTAGACATTAGTGGCTGTGTGTTGAGTTATTTTGAGGGGACAGCAAATTTACACTGTTATACAAGCTGTACACTCACTACTTTACATTGTAGCAAAGTGTCATTTCTTCAGTGTTGTCACATGAAAAGATAGAATAAAATATTTACTTTTGTGAGGTACGGTATATATTCTGTGTATATATATATATACAGTGTGCACATTGTAGCCCCTTCACATGTGTTGTTTGTATAGCTTGTCTCTGTTCAGGTGAGGTACATTTGTATGCTGATGCACCCAGAAATATTCAAACAATAGTTATAGAAAGAAACCAAGCAAAGTTCAAAGCGGTAAAGGGAAAAAGCCATTCATGCTCCACAAAAAGCACAATGTCAGCATGTGAGTGTGTAAGCAGTAAAGGACGTATATAAGGGCCACAGCCATCCCAGCAGTTACTGGTGCAAACAAAAAGTAGCACGGTGACAAATCAAGCAAAATGGGAAAGGTGAGTTTATAAAAACAATTATTTTTTGGACTAAAAATTAAAGGCAAACTTTTTCCAATACATTTTTTATTTAAATTGATTTTCGTAATTAATGCAGTTTTTATTGCTGTCTTTGGGAAATTGCCCATCCTTTCCTGTCTATTTGATGAGTGTCTGACAGAGCAAGTGAAGGAAAATCTATCAAACAAGGGCATTGTTGGCAACATAAACAATCATTCTGGGTCCTTTCACATGCATGGAGCGTTCAGGTCCTCCTGTCAGTTTTGCAGGTGGACCTGAACGGACGCTCCATTGTCCTCCATGGAGCGACGGATGTCAGCGGTGACATGTCCGCTGCCATCCAATCCGCTCCGATCCGCCAAATACAGACGGATGGAAGCCCTATTTTCCATCCGTCTGGCGGATCAGATCGGATGAACACGGACAGACGGTCCGTGTTCATCTGATCCCCCATAGAGGAGAGCGGAGCTCTGACAGGTCCATTTCTGCACGGAGTGCAGAGACGGTCCTGTCATCCGCCGGCTCAGTGGGGATCAACGGGTGGATCCCCGCTGAGCAGCGGAGCCCGTCAAAACAGGCTTCGCTCGTGTGAAAGGACCCTTACAGAGTATGGAATGGTTAGAGCCTCTGCCAGGATTTTATTGTTTTTTGTGGTATGGGAGTGCTGAAACTTGTGGTGGTTTGTTGTAATGTTACATGTGGTATGATGTCCTGGAGGCTGCACTCCAACAACTGCGACCCTCAGAGGCGTTTACTAAAAAAAATGTAAAAGATGAGAGCACCATATTAGTACCCCCTTTTGTACATAGTTGGTTAGTGTAGGTAAATTCAGTTGGGTTTCACTATAGCCTGTGAAGCCAGTTTATTCGGGGTCAAGTAAAGGTTTCTGTCACCTCTCCGTGGCTTCTGGAAGCTTCTAGAGGGTTCCAGAACTCAGTGGGAGGAGGGGTGGAGAGCTCAGCCTGTTTGTTCATGGGGACTCTACCAATCCATGGGGAAGGACTACCCAGTAGGTGGAGAGTGCCCTGTAAGTATTTGGCAGCATGGCCATGTGGGGAGAGAGTCCAGGATCCATAGCCCTGGAGGAGAACCTAGTGCTAGGGGGCTCTGCCTCCAGGCAGAAGTGTGCTGCTGAGAGAAAGAGAAAGAGAGAGAGAGAGCGGGAGGGAGAAGAGAAGGCGCCAGAGAATTCCCCACCCCCAGTAGTCTCTGTCAGGCTTGGCTGTGACACTCTGCTTGCAAGAGGGACCTGTACAGCAGAAGGCCTGGACAGCAGTTGCCATCTTTGTTCCAGGAATCACCAGGGACTGAGTGAGTGAGCTCTATTTGTTACCCCCCAAGCCCACAAGGAAGAAAACAGCAAGGTGCAAGACCTAGCTAGGCTTCAGAAGGGACAGTGCTTAGCCTACCTTCATACCTAATGAGAACATTTCAAGCATTGAGCTGCATGCTTTAGGATTTCTTCTAGTGGGAAAAGTTCATGATTCCCACAGTCAGTCTGGAAGTTCTCTTAAAGGAGTACAGCCTGGGAATTTGTGCTGGGAGTCAGTACTTCTTATCGAATTTGTCCTCACAGTTTATGCTTTGAGGTTAGTTCTGGGCATCCTATGCTTCCCTAACCCCGTTCAAGTTACATCCCCTAAGAAAATTTCAAAACCAAGCCTATGGACTGACTTATTGACTGGTAAGTACTTTCCAAAAATGTGTGTTGTCTGGCTGTGCAGGAGAAGGGGGACCCATGGCCCTTTAGGGGGTAATGCTACAGTTCATACAGCCCAAAAAATACTTTTTTTCTGCTTCAAAAGCAGATGGGTTTCGGGGGCTTTGTCAAGGTTAGAATTAAGAAAAAAAACATATATGTATATACAGGTATAATTACCCCAGTGTATTCTAATTGAAGCTAAAAGCTCAGTGCCCCTCGACTCTTTGACTGAGGTTATTTAGCTTCAAAGAGCAAATTAGAAATAATCACAAAATTATATAAATAATGATAATGGCCAGGGGAGAAACACTGACAATGAAAATTGCAGTACCCATTGGTGTTGAATTGAAGAATTCTCTTTATGTTGGTGGTCAGTGGAAAAGTGCCTCCTTAAATTGGTGGTCAGCATAGTGCTCCCTTACTTACTGGTCAATGTGACTCCTTATTTTAATGGTCAGTGGGTCACTGTTACATTATTGTTATAAATGAAAATGCGTCCCCCCTTACCGATAGCTAAAAAGAACACTGATGTCAATAATGACTGAGAGACAGATATTGCTCATTGTTCAAGGAACCACCAGCAACCTCTGGAGAAACCCCTCGTTGAGAAAGAGTGGCATTGTGTGACATGAAATCTAACCAATAGGACAGAGATCAAAATCTAACAGAGGTTCATACTCTTCCCCACCCTGATAAAAAATAAAAATGTTTTGTTTGAGCTTTAATATTTATCTAACTGTGATCTTGTGTGTGTCCAGCTGATAGTTTTTAGGTTTATATATTGAGTTTGGAGCATCCCACCCCTTTATTTGATAATCAAGTAGTAAAATTAAATTCATGGTTTATACGAGTATGTCTACCCTTTTACCTCTTTAGATCATCTTCTACGAGGACAAGAACTTCCAGGGTCGCTCCCACGAGTGTAGCTCTGAATGCTCTGACCTGTCCTCATACTTCAGACGCTGCAACTCCATCCGTGTGGAAAGTGGGAACTGGATCCTCTATGAGCAACCCAACTACAGAGGACACCAATACTTCCTCCATAGAGGGGAGTATCCTGACTTCCAGCAATGGATGGGCTACAATGACTCCATTAGATCTGTGCGTCTGAGCCCCCAGGTAATACAGTGCAGTACAATGGGAATTAAAGCACAATACTGCCCCTAGCCATGAGACAAATCTCTTCTGTAGTCAGTTTAGGATATTGATGCCTGTGAATCATCTTATACTGTAAGTCTTACGACATGTCAAAAAAAAAACAGACGAAATATGCCTAAAAAAATAAATAAATAATACGTATGAGGGGTCTTCAAAAAGTTTCCACACTTTTATATTTTCATTAGAAACAGTGAGGCAAGGAGTTTTGCAGATCGCATTAAAAAGGTATGGCGCTGGGGAAAATGCATTGCAAAGGAAGGTGACTATGTAGAAAGGTGATATATTTTGTTCTTGAAATTCTTAATAAAAAGAGTTAAAAAAAGCATGGAACATTTTTGAAGAACCCTCATAGTCTGTAGGGTTCAATATTGAGTTGACCCACCCTTTGCAGCTATAACAGCCTCGACTCTTCTGGGAAGGTTGTCCACAAGGTTTAGGAGTGTCCATGGGAATGTTTGACCGTTCTTCCAGAAGCACATTTGTGAGGTCAGGCACTGATGTGGACGAGAAGGCCTGGCTCACAGTCTCCCCTCTAATTCATCCCAAAGGTG
Source organism: Glandirana rugosa (assembly GCA_018402905.1). Taxonomy (NCBI): domain Eukaryota; kingdom Metazoa; phylum Chordata; class Amphibia; order Anura; family Ranidae; genus Glandirana; species Glandirana rugosa. Next base: position 48,343 of record BLSH010403536.1, on the reverse strand, counting down.
TTCTATCAGATTGAGGTAAGGGCTCTGTGCAGGCCAGTCAAGTTCCTCCACCCCAAACTCGCTCATCCGCGTCATGCACAGTCATGTTGGAACAGGAAGGGGCCATCCCCAAACTGTTCCCACAAAGCTGGGAGCATGAGATTGTCTAAAATGTCTTGGTATGCTGATACCTTAGAAGTTCCCTTCACTGGAATTAAGGGGCCAAGCCCAACCCCTGAAAAACAAACCCACACCATAACCCCTCCTCCACCAAATGATTTGGACCAGTGCACAAAGCAAGGTCCATAAAGACATGGATGAACGATAAAACACCTTTGGGATGAATTATAGTGAATATTGCAAGCCAGGCCTATGCTTCCAACATCAGTGCCTGGCCTCACAGATGCGCTTCTGGAAGAATAGTAAAACGTTCATGTGTGTATAAAGGCAGGTGTCCCAATACTTTTGGTACTATGGTACTATAATGTATATGTATGTATATAATACATATACAGTGTATGTATATATATATACATATATATACACACAATGTGTATATATAGGCACTGGAAGTGATAGAAGAAAACTCCCAAGTGTGAAAACATCTGTACAAAGCTAAGGCATGGTTGCATTATGCTACAACTGGTGGTGTTGATGTTACAGGTTTGACTGCCTGTTTAATTTCAAGTTTTATTTTCATCTTTAGCACCAAGGTTCCTTCAGAATCAGGATCTATGAGAGAGAAGACTTCAGAGGTCAGATGATGGAGTTCACTGAGGATTGCCCTCATGTCCATGAGAGATTCCGCTTCAATGACATCCACTCTGTCCATGTCCATGATGGCTACTGGATGTTCTATGAGGAGCCCAACTACAGGGGACGTCAGTATTACCTGAGACCTGGAGAGTACAGGAGATACAGCGACTGGGGAGCCACAAGCCCCAGAATTGGGTCCTTCAGACGTCTCCATCATTCCTATTAAATGTTTAAAAACATTTTAAGTTTTCTGCTTGACAATAAACTTGATAAAGACATTTTCTGTTTGTTTTTCATTTATGCAATGTCAATTTTCAATGAGAATTTGTAAAGTGCAGCCACATATACAACCGGTCAAAAGCCACTCTTAAGCCCCGTACACAATTTTCTGTAGACTTTTGTCTTCAGATTTACCAAAACCATGTAGTGCAAGGGCCTGCCTTATTGCATACAAATTTAAACTCTTAAGGTTTGACCTCATATTATATGGTGTTGGTAAATCTGAAGACAAAAGTCTACAGAAAATTGTATAGTGTGTATGGTGCTTAAGTCAGAGACACAATCATCTATACGAGAATATACTGTACACTGGATGAGAGTCGCTTTCCATCATAAAATCACCCCACCCTGCACTATAAATAAAATGTCACATGGAGGAGGAGCTGTGCACGCAATCTGCGCGCAATACATTATGGGGTGCTCCGCTGCAGCGAAGTCGCTGCCAATGCCCGATGTTCAAGTTGAACTTACGTTTGACTCGAACCATGGGCCCATCCCTACTTAAGTGGAATTCCATCCAGAAAATTATTTTTACATCAGTCAAGTCCTTTGCCTATATAGACTTACCTTTGAAGGAAAACATTTTTATATTCACCCTAAGTCGCTTGTTGCTAGGTGGTCTCTGTAATCTGCTCCTATTAGGTCCTAGGCTCTTTTCCTCACTTCCTGCTTCCCCTGGCCTCCTGGGAGATGTGACTCATCATTTCCCAGGAGTCAGTGGGCTTCCCTGTACTGTAAAATTGTGTTTTTTCCAGACAGGAAATGATGCGATTTAAAGCGGACCGAGATCGAGGCGTGCATGGTGATTACCCTCCATGCACTTCTTTCAGGAAGAGATGCCCAGGAGACCCAGGATGGGCTTCAGATTCCCTCACCTAAAATGGAAAAGTCCAGCAGTGAGAGAAACAAAATTGTGAGTAAAAAATACATGTAATTACTAGGCGGTTTGGAAGTAAGGACACAAAAGGTTACATCTATTTAGTATTAAAAGAGTGGATGCCAAAAAAAAAAATTCTGGGTGGAACTCCGCTTTAAGAATGAAGAGACTGTGGATGATACACCAGTGTAAAACTGGCCAGTGGCCGGGCATTTTTCATGAGGGAGAATTGCCCAAAATGAGAGACTAGAGACAAAAACTATGGACAGGACAGTAGCCCATGGTGAACACTGATGAAGTTGAGTGTCCAAAGACTTAACAACCAGAATTAAAGTACAGTTTCATAAGTGACCCTAATCTCTTCCTATGGAGTTTGTCTTTGCCTACAGAATTATCCAACACACTGATACTGACTTCTCTGTGCACCCCCCCCCCCCCCCCTTTATGGCTAAGGGGCTGGCTTCTCCCAAAGCCCCCTTTCGGGTCCTTACACTCCTGTTGGCCATGGTTCAAAGCCCATGCAGTACATTTTGTTTTTTTGGGTGAATTTGGATATAAATTCATAAAAACCTCAATGCCATAAATTTTGAACCTGCGGGATTTGCCCCAAACCCAGAATGGCAACGGATATGAACAGCATCTTTACTTTTTAGATGATAATTGCTAGAAAATATACAAAAAAATTAAGATAAAAACATTTTTTCTCATAAAGGTACAATATCTTCACCCATGAAATCTCTGAGACTTGTTGGCGATGTCACTCAGATCGAGGCACACTATTGCACATAACAGTTGAAGAAGGTAGGTACTAGTAGCACAAGACCAAAGAGGGTTACTGCCTTCCCCTTGGAGTGCGGCAATGTCCCCCAAAGAAAAGGTTTAATGGCAGTTAACATGATAACATATTGTGTAGTTAAACCAATAATACAGATGCTAGAAAAATTCTTTCAAAAGTTTATTAATATGGGCTTGACATAGAAATTTTTAAAAAACGGAGAGCTCTGGTTGTATAGACATGGGCCATGTACAAAAGGCATACACAATGTTGTCTAGCATAACAGAGAGGTAACATACTGTACAGCCAAATGGCTGCATATCCCGACGCGTTTCGACCATGCAGGAAAATATTGGTCTTCCTCAGGGGGAGGTGGCCCTCTACAAAGGTATTTGAGAAAGGTACAATTAGACCATGAATATAAAATCAACATTATTTACAAATATAGAATAGCAAGTTACAAAAAAACGTACATTTGCTAAAAACACTTGATTGCAACATACCAGTGCCAAAAGGCCAGAGCATAATAAAATGTAGATCTGTGTAAAAGAAGGCAGCGGGAGCTCATTGCAAGTCGTCCTCCATGTACCCCCCCCAGGGAGGCGCTTCACCATCAGCTGGAAAACTCACGAGAGTCTACACTCAATCCCCTCAATTGAAAAATGAGAGGAGGTTGCGATCCATGGTATGCTCGTGCCTCCTAGAATAAAAAATGCAATAATAGGAATTGCTGCTAATTTCCAAAATAAAGAGAAAAACAGGCGGGCTATATGGGGGAATTACTCATGGCAGTAATATACAAGAAAAAACATATAGGGTAGGTGGGGACATCCTTGCCATAAAAAAAAAAAAAGAAAAGGGAAGGGGAAGGGAGGGAAGGAAATGGTGGTTTCTGGTGTGTAGAAAGGGGATGCAGTAATAAGCATTCCCTATGTGTGTTAGAGAAAAAAACCAAAGGTGAGCTATACTAGGCTGTACTTTATGGTAGCTTAAAGGGGCAAGATACTTAGATGCAAAAGAAATTCTTGCATTTAAGATGGAAAGTGAAAAACTTTATATATGCCCACTGCTATTTATGAAAGGTAAAAGCGCCTTATATGTATATATACTCTATACTATGAGTGCATAAGTGTAAGAAAAATTCCTGCATTTAAAAAGAAGGATAAAGACTTATTACATGCCTACTGCTATTTGTAAGGAATGGAAGCACATTATATATGTATATGCTTTTATATACAGGTAATGGAGTACTTACTAGCAGCTAATGGTGGACCCGCTTGGGGCATCCCCAATCCGATAATTGAAGCCAAGGTCCATTGCTGTAGAATAAACCTACTTATGTGATCCCGGCCCGATTAAGGAGACTGGGGCCAAACGCAATAGGAAATAAAATTCCTTATTAGGGAAATTAAAAATTCACTGATGCCCAAAGAAAAACATAACCCAAATTTTTACCCCCTCTTATGGGTTAGTCAAAAACAGGGGGGGGGGGGGAGCAAACCCTTACCTGCTGTGGATAGTCATAGTGTTTACCGGGAGAAAGAGCCCATACACCTTACCTCTGCCTAAGCTTCCATTTAAACGCACATACTGGGTGGAGACCGAGTGGCGGGATCGCAATCAGCTGAGTGCCTCAACTGGTCGCACTAGTGCCCCTCGTGTAGACTCCCCAGTGTTCCGGAAGTGATCCCGGTCTTTGCCGTCACTTCCGCTGATGGTCCAGTGACGCTATGCCACACATCACGCTGAAACGAGGACACGCGCGCGCATCCCCCGTACGTGGGGCGGAGATGATCCAACCTGGGTCATTGCACATAGGGTGGTTGTGCCCGCGGATCCAGCCCTTTTGCCTGGAAGTGAGGCGCATCATCACACTTATCACCACGTATGAACTGGAACACTCTCCCGTACAATTCCTCCTCCACCACTTACCACTGTCACACAAAGCCTACCACAAATCACTGGCCATGCATTTAGTCAATGCAGCAAAACAATGCATACAAATACATTGGGGTCCCTCCACCCTCCCTCACTCAAGGAATGGCTCCAGCGAGTTCATAAATTGGCAGAAAAGGAGGAACTGATTCACATGGCTAGAGGCACGATGAACAAATACAGCTCAAAATGGGCCTGCTGAGCGCACTTTCAGGCGACACCAGAATACTCCCAGTTAATTATTAGAAATACTTAAACGGGACTATTAATTCCCCACTATTACTCTTACACAAGTTAAAACGGGAGCTTAACACCCCCCTAAAATAGGCTGGCCCCCCTTTCAGCAACCAAATTGGACCCGGCAAGAGATATGAGCTCTTAACAAAAGAGACTGACAGGGATCAGGAGATGGTAACCCCTTTTTTGTTTACAGTCAGGACCGACCTTCGCACCACATCGGTTTACTGCAAGAGATCCTCCTATACCCACCTCCCTATCTTCGTGCTTACATTAGTTTTCTAAACCATAAGAGACTTACCGGTTAAATCCCTATTAAACCGTCATCCCAACCCCGCATCCCATATTTTTTTTTTTCTCCCTTACCCCCCCGCCCCTTCTTCCCCAATGGTAGAGGACGAGGGACAGTCAGAGAAAACAATTCTCGAGTATAGAGAACGGCCCAGGTTAAACCAACGACTTTCCCCCCGG
>BLSH010403536.1:27796-38270 GCA_018402905.1 Glandirana rugosa | reverse complement strand
TCATAAGTATAAGCTTTACACCTGGTGGTAGGTTCTCGTCCTACAGTCCCCGGTGTAGTCTCCCGAGACGCCTGGTGTGCACCGGGGTGACCAACCCGTGGGGACCAAATCTCATACTATACCCGGACGAAAATTTTCATAACATTTTCCAACCGTTATGGTGTTCTACACCGTATTTCACGGTGCAAACAAGGTGAAACTAGTCACAATCGAATTTTTTTTTACTCACGCTGACATCTATTTTTCATATATAAAATAGGTTAAAAAAAAAAGGGGACAAGATTTAACGCTCACAGTGCGCGTTATCGCAGCCGCCGTCGTATGACGGCGTTTTGCGATAACGAACCACTTTGTCGCCGTCAGATGCCGATCGGCGGTCGGCAAGTGGTTAAATAACGTTGCCATTCTTTGTTTCAGGATCATAATTTTAGGGAAATTTAGAACAGGGGAAAAAAAAAATTGGATAAAATATATACTTTTTATCTACAGTCGCACTCATTTTTTTTTAAGCTAACACTGATCAAAGTGGAACAAACGTGGCACTTTATGCCACATCTTGTGGTATTGCCAACCTTTTACAATACTTTTAAAAGCAGGCCCATATCATACTCTAAACCAGGGGTGCCCAACCAGTGGGGCCACGTGTGGTCCGCAGAGCCCTCTGATGTGGCCCCTGACATCCTGCTCTTGGATGGTGGTCCACATTTCGAATATGAATACTGGGCCAGGATACAGCATTATTTTCCATTATAGCTATTGGCTTGCTTCCAAAGTGACTTAAATTTAAGTAAGTTAGGTGATTTTATTTATTTTTATTTATTTTATTGTCTGGTATCTGAATCAGCTTCTCTCTGAGAGTTGTGTGTTAATCCACATTGTTTATATATAGGGTTTATGTAATTTGTATACACTCCTGGAAATCTATACATGGGCCTTACTGCCACCAGTAAGCAACTACCTAAGGTTGGACGGCAGTGTTACCGCAGCGTGGTTGTAAGTACCGGTGAGTGGGGAGCCAGGAGGAGGGGAGCACGATTTATCACGGATTCACTTACTGCCACCAGTATCACGCAATAGGAATACTAGCACTGCATATGGTACCAGCATCCTCAGGAGATACCTTAAAAGTGATGTGTAAGTTGACATTGTAAGACATAAGATGTTGATAATATTAATAGCATTAAAGGATTTATGCTTATTATCATATGTTCTTTTCTTTTCTTCAGTTAGGCCATTTTTCTTTGCAACCAAGCTAAGTAAGTCCTGAGGAAGCTAAGCGAAACGCGTCAACATCTTGGATCATTTTGCAAAGATTAATAATGATGGTTATGAGTATAGCCAACATCATATTGGGAATTGCATTCTAATGTTTTTAATACGAAACATTTTTAATCATTGTAATAAAATTATGTTATTTTTATAATCTTGTATGGTCGTCCCTCTCTGGTACCGGTAAAGTTCAATATATCTTTTTTTGTAGACTCTAACTGGAATGGATGAGGTACTGCCACAATAGCCCAACAATTTTTGTAAAACTCTTGAATGGTGGGTCAGCAAGCCCAGATTGCGGGTTGCCGACCCAACTTCCCAGGGCATCAGTGTTGTGGATGGAGCTGGCGGTAGAGGAAGCATGTGGCTGTGGAGGGAGCAGAGCTGCATAAGCCAATGCTTCTTCTATAGTGCCAACCCCTGTCCCAGGAGTGATACCAAATTTTCTACAGCCTGAACCCCCCCCCCCACCCCCAACCTCAACAAAAGGCCATTTTTTTACTTTTCTAATCATTTATTTATTTTTTTAGTTTTATTTATTTTTTATCACACGAAAAAATTCAAAATGAAAGAAAAATAAATTTTGACTTTGTTTCATATAACTTTTTGATGCTTTGTTTCAGAATAATAATTTTAGGGTAACTTAAAACAGCAAAAATGTAGAATAAAATATATACTTATTTTATCTACAATCACATTCATTTTTTTAAGTTAACATTGATCAAATTGGAATTTTTTTTTATTGCTTTTGTCTAAGGATTGCAAAAAAAAATGTAAAAGGTTTGCAAGACAGTATCACCAAAAGGATGTCTTTTTTGTCCTAAAAAAAATCATATATGATATCTTATGTTGTTTTTTAAATATGTGACCTCTATTGTATATTTTATCTTTGTATAACTATAAATGATATATATAATATACATATACTGTATGTTACATAAGATTATATGTGTTAACTTTGCTATCTTAAGTAATTAACCTCTTGAGATCCACGCTATAGACGAAAGACGGCTACAGCGCCAATCTCAATCTCTGGGTGGACGTCTATTGACGTCCGACCCTTTGCACACTCCCGGCGCGCACTCACAGGTGGTGGCGGCGCGCGCCGCCGCCGCACGCTGCGTGGGCGTACCAATGTAAACACGGCGATTCTCCATTCTGTGAGAGGGGGACATACCAGATCTACTGATCCCTGTCACTGGGATCAGTTAGATCTGTTATATCCCTGCAAACCCATCCCCCCACAGTTAGAACACACCCAGGGAACACTGTTAACCCCTTCACTGCCCCCTGCAGGTTAACCCCTTCACTGCCAATGACATTTACACAGTAATCAGTGGACATTTAAACTTCTGATCGCTGTATAAATGTCATTGGTTCCAAAAAAGTGTCAAAAATGTCCGACATGTCCGCCCCAATATCGCAGTACCGCTAAAAATCGCAGATCGCCGCCATTACTAGTAAAAAAAAAATATATAATAAAAACGCCATAAATCAATTCCCGTAGTTTGTAGATGCAATAATTTTTGCGCAAACCAATCAATGAACGCTGATTGCGATTTTTATATATATATATATATATATATATATATATACATAATATAAATCGGCCAAACCCAATGAATCATTTTTTTTTATATTTTATTTTTGGATATTTATTAGAGCAAAAAGTCAAAAATATTGTTCTTTTTTCAAAATCATCGTTTTTTGTTTGTTTATAGCGCAAAAAATAAAAACTGCAGAGGTGATCAAATACCACCAAAAGAAAGCTCTATTTGTGGGGAAAAAAGGACATCAATTTTGTTTGGGTACAACGTCGCACGACCGCGCAATTATCATTCAAAATGCGACAGCGCTGAAAGCCGAAAATTTGTCTGGGCAGGAGGGGGGGTTTAAGTGCCCAGTAAGCAACTGGTTAAAGAGTAATTGTCAGATAAACAGGCCCATAGCAGAAATGCCTAAATTGCTCTGATCCATGGGGGGTGATCAGATGTGAGATCTGAAGTGGTTAACATAATGCTATTGTATACATAAAAATATATATACATTGCAGTCCCTTCACGTGTGTTGTTTGTATAGCTTTTCTCTGTTCAGGTGAGGTACATCTGAATGCTGATGCACCCAGAAATATTCAAACAATAGTTAGAAAAGAAACCAAGCAAAGTTTAACACAGTAAAGGGAAAAAGCCATTCATACTCCACACAAAGCGCAATGTCAGCATGTGAGTGTGTAAGCAGTAAAGGACGTATATAAGGGCCACAGCCATCCCAGCGATTACTGGCACAAACGAATAGCAGCACGGTGACAAATCAAACAAAATGGGAAAGGTGAGTTTATAAAAACACATTTTTTTATTTATTTTTTTTAAATTATTAAAGGCCAACCCCTTCCAAAATGTTTTTTTTTATAGCTTTGGAAATTAATGGAATTTTTATTAATGTCTGGGACATTTGGAAATTTTTCATCCTTTCCTGTCTATTTGTGTGAGCGTCTGACAGAAGTGATGGAAGGAAGGGGCCATCCCCAAACTGTTCCCACAAAGTTGGGAGCATGAAATTGTCCAAAATGTCTTGGTCTGCTGACGCCTTAAGAGTTCCCTTCACTGGAACTAAGGGGCCAAGCCCAACCCCTGAAAATCAACCCCACACCATGATCCCCCCCCCCCCCCAAATGATTTGCAGCAGTGCACAAAGCAAGGTCGGTGGTACACATGTGTGAATCATTTTGTTACGAATTGTAATTCTGCCAAAACGTTTGTTATTTTGAGATTCGGATGTACGTGAATCTTAGAATCTCAATAGTAACACATTTGGACAAATCCAAAATAATAAAAAAACAAAAAAAAAAACAATGAATTTATTCATATTCATTAATTGTATTATTTTGTTAATGTTTGAAGAATCTGAAATAATATAATGACATAAGAAATTAATCCGAAATTATTTTTGCTCCATTCGTTATGTTATGATTCGGAGATTCTGATGGATCCACCTCCATCCAACCCATACAGAGTGCATAAATAAGCTCACAAAATAACAAAATACTGTAACACACATAAAACAAATATACAGAAGCCAATCTTTCCGAAACAGCTTCCGAAATACAAATCAATTTGGAACAACAAATGTGCGAAACAAATCCAAATATTCTAAACAATTCTGAATATAGGAAACTAATTCCGAAAAACGAATCATTCTAACATAAGGGATATAATGAAACAAAATTATTAACTTAGCAAACAAATCCAAAGCAAAACAAATGTTTCTATTATGCACATCTATAGTTGGTGGTCAGCGGAAAAGTGCCTTCTTAACTTGGTGGTCAGCAATGTATTTCCTTACTTTAAGGATCAGTGTAACATCATTACAATAGTGTTATAAATTAAAAATTGTGCCCCCTTACCAATAGCTAAAAGATGCCAGTAATAATTGAGAGACGGATATTGCTCATTGTTCAAGCAAGCACTAGCAACCTCTGGAGAAACCCTTGTTGAGAAAGATGACATGAAATCTAGTGAATAAGGCTTCAAACAAATGTACCACCCCCTAGCTGTATTGCTAAAGGTTTTTTTTTTTTGTGAAGAGGTAAATATATGCAAGTTTGGCTGGCAGCCAAGCCTGTCTGTGTTTTTGTCCTGGGGTTGGGCATAAATCCAGGGAGAGCTACATGACTCAGAAGCAGCATCACTGAATTCCCCCCCCCCCCCCCACACACACTTCTTGAATGTTCTGTACCATTCCAGAAGAATGGGAGGGGAGGTAAGGTGGAGCTGTCTGGGGTATTCTAAGAGCCCTAACCAATCTCCAACTTGGATTGGCGGGGGGCAGGCCCCCTCAAATACTCAGGGTCAGCCCAGCTGGGGAGGAGTTGTTCAGGGGGAAGCTGGAGATGGAGTGTTAGGCTGTCTTGGCCTTTGAGGGTGCTCCCCAGTCTGGGGGGTGACATTGGGCATGGGCTCGTGTGCAGACGAGACCATCTCAAGACATGCAGGGGTGTCCTGGACAGGAGGCACTGAGAGTAAGGAGGACAGCCAAGAGAGGAACAGCCAAGAGAGCTGGTGAGTGACACACAGTCAGGAGGACTGGGAGGCACACCTGAGAGGACTGAGATGGAGCAGTCTGGGATGGGTCGGGCAGTGGAAAGAGGCAGCTGCAGCCAGGAGGGCTGGCAGGGCCTGAAGAGGTGGTTCTGGGAGCAGTAACCACATGTGGGACAGCCAACATTAAGGACTATGTATGTTTGCTACACTATAGGGGCCCGTGGTCCCAGCCTGCAAAGGGCATTTGCTTTGAGCCTGGGTCAGTGTCAGGCCCTGACCACAGTGCTAGCTGGTCCTGGGAGTGATAGTCTGCAAGCAAGGATTTAGCTGGAGGAGTAGAGAAGAGGATGTATATACCAGTGGTGTATATAGTTTAGTCCTTAAATCTCTTATCTTCAATCAAGTGGGCATCCCATATGCACCTTATCCCTATCCAAGTTCTATTCCCTTAATACAACAAAACAAAACAATGTACAAGGACTGTTTCTTGATTGAAGTATGTATGAAAATGCATGTGCCTGGCTGTGCAGGGTGGGAGACGGACCACAATCACCAGCAGCCCCTACGGGGGTAGCGCTACACAGAGATCAAATCTAACAGAGGTTCCAGCTCGTCTCAATCAAAAATAAAAAAGTTTTGTCTGATGTTGAGCTTTAATATTTGTACTCGGAATCTTCAATGTGACATGGATGAAGAAATTTGATTATATATAACCAGTGGCCTGTGGTGTGCCATGGTCACGAGGCCAGTATGCCTAAAGGGGGCGTACCCAAGAATAAAATAAGAAAGGTTTGCCAAGAAAAAGGGAAAAGGGAGGGTGGGAAATGTAAACAGGAAATGCAGAGAAAGATAGACAGAGGAGTCTGGATTATATACAAGCTAGACTCCTCCTACAAATAGGTCGGCCTTCCCGTTTATCGGACTGTGATTTTGTGTGTGATAATTTTTAGGTTTATATATTGAGTGTGGAATATCCGACCCCTTTATTTGATAATCAAGAAGTAAAATAAATTTCATGGCTTATATGAGTAAATGTCTACCCTTTTACCCCTATAGATCATTTTCTACGAGGACAAGAACTTCCAGGGTCGCTCATACGAGTGTAGCTCTGAATGTCCCGACCTCTCCTCATATTTCAGACGCTGCAACTCCATCCGTGTGGAAAGTGGGAACTGGATCCTCTATGAGCAACCCAACTACAGAGGACACCAATACTTCCTCCATAGAGGAGAGTATCCTGACTTCCAGCAATGGATGGGCTACAATGACTCCATTAGGTCTTGCCGCCTGAGCCCCCAGGTAATACAATGCAGTACAATGGGAATTAAATCATACCGTTGCCCCTGGCCATAAAACAAATTTCTTGTGTAGTCAGCTTAGGATCTTGATGCCTATGATCCATCTTATATTGTCTTAACCACTTCAGCCCCGGAAGGATTTCACACTTTAGGACCAGAGCCCTTTTTGCGATTCGGCGCTGCGTCGCTTTAACTGACAATTGCGCGGTCGTGTGACGTTGTACCCAAACAAAATTTGCGTCCTTTTTTTCCCACAAATAGAGCTTTCTTTTGGTGGTATTTGATCATCGCTGCATCTTTTCTGATCGCCGCTATAAACAAAAGAAGAGCGACAATTTTGCAAAAAAAAAAACAAATTTCTTATTTTTTGCTAAAATACAAATCCAAAAAAAAAATCCAAAAAAACTTTTTTTTTCATCCGTTTTGGCCGATTTATATTCTTCCTCATATTTGCGATAAAAAAAAAATCGCAATCGCCGTTTATTGATTGGTTTGCGCAAAAGTGGTCACGTTTACAGATGATGAGAATTCATTTTTGGGGTTTCTACTTTTTAAAATTTTTTTACAAGCAATGGCGGCGATCTGCGATTTTTAGCGGTACTGCGATATTGGGGCAGACATGTCGGACCATTTTGACACTTTTTTGGGACCATTGGCATTTATACAGCGATCAGTGCTATAAAAATGCACTGATTACTGTGTAAATGCCATTAGCAGTGAAGGGGTTAACCTGCAGGGGGCGCTCTAAGGGTTAACTGTGTTCCCTGGGCGTGTTCTAACTGTGTTTGGGCTGCCCTAGCTGGGAAAGGGAAGTGATCACAGCTTCCATGTAGAGGAAGGCTGTGATCACAGCCCTTCCCCCTCTGACAGAACGGAGGTCCGTGTTTACTTACATGGACCTCCGTTCTTTCAGTGCGGGGGGGGGGCATCGCAGGTAGCCGGCGGAGATCGAGTCTGCCGCACCCGCTCCCTGGCCCTCCCCGAACACAGTGAGTGCGCGGGCGCGCCTCCGGCGGGGCGCACGCGCTCACAGTGTGCAATCTCGCAGCCGCCGTCGTATGACGGCGGTTTGCGATATCGAACCACTTTGTCGCCGTCGTTGGCGGTCGGCAAGTGGTTAAGTCATGTGAAAACAACACAGTCCAAAAATGTCTAAAATAAAAATAAATAAATAATTCATATGAGGGGTCTTCAAAATGTTTCCACACTTTTATATTTTCATTGGAAATGGTGAGGAGGGGGGGGGGGAGTTTTGCTGAAGGCATTAATAAGTTGGTACGACGCTGGGAAAAATGCATCACTAAGGAAGGTGACTATGTAGAAAAGTGATATACTTTGTTCTTGAAATTCTTAATAAAAAGAGTTAAAAAAAAAAGCATGGAAAAATTTTGAAGAACCCATGTATATATATAGGCAATGGAAGTGAGAGAAAAAACTCCTAAGTGAGAAAATACCTTTATGCTTCAATTGGTAATGTTGATTTTACGGGATTGACTGCTTGTTTAATCTCAAGTTTTGTTTTCTTCTTTAGCACCAAGGTTCCTTCAGAATCAGGATCTACGAGAGAGAAGACTTCAGAGGTCAGATGATGGAGTTCACTGAGGATTGTCCTCATGTCCATGAGAGATTCCGCTTCAATGACATCCACTCTGCCCATGTTCAAGATGGCTACTGGATGTTCTATGAGGAGCCCAACTACAGGGGACGTCAGTATTACCTGAGACCTGGAGAGTACAGGAGATACAGCGACTGGGGAGCCACAAGCCCCAGAATTGGGTCCTTCAGACGTCTCCATCACTCCTATTAAATGTTTAAAAACATTTTAAATGTTCTGCTTGACAATAAACTTGATAAAGACATTTTTTCTGTATGTTTTTCAATTATTCAATGTAAATTTCCAATGAGAATTTGTGAAGTGCAGCAACCTATACAACCGGTCAAATGTCACTGTAAAGCCCCGTACACGCGGTTCGACGGTTGTATACAACAGGTCGTACTAACGACCGTCGTATATGTAATCGATCGTTCGTATGCGCGATTTGAACAGCTGAACATACGACGGTCGTACAAGGGGAGTTGTATGAGCAGACTAGAAAACTTGGTCGTACCAACAAGCGCTCATACGACCGTTGTATCGTGTGTACAGAACAGTTGGTACAACAAGTTGTATTGTGCAAAACACGCATGCTCAGAAGTCAGGAACGGCCGGATGCTAATTACATGCACCTGAACGTTCTTTCTGTGGTCGTACGATCGTGTAGTGCAGTCAGTATGCTAGATACAACAGCCAATATACGATTTGTGCCGATCGTACGTATGATCGTCGTCCCGTATGTACGAGGCTTTAGTCAGAGAGACAATCATCTATATGAGAATATACTATACACTGGATGGGAGTTGTACTCCATCATAAAATCAATTATTAATTTATTCAGTGTAGAATAAGTTGGTAACTTATATACATACTGGAGGGGATTTACTAAGATCGGAGCTTGCAAAATCTGGTGCAGCTCTGCATAGAAACAAATCAGTTTCCAAGTTTTATTGTCAAAACTTAAAGTGGTTGTAACAAGGGGTTGGTGACAAGAGAAAAGACTACTTTCCTGGGCAGTTTAATAAAAAATCATCTCTCCACTCCTCCTACTACACAATGTCTATTGGGATCTGAAGTGTAAGTAGTCTATTCACCCTATAATATAGATGCTGTCTCAATCTACAACCAGTGGCATCTCTATGGGGGTGTGGGGGGTATGGACCTCACCCAGGTTACCCCCGGCAGAGGGGTGACACCATACAGTAGGAAGCAGGAGCCGGAGTCAGTAGGAGGCCCCATCAATGTTGCCATCCTTCTGAACATACTATATTATCAAAAGTAATGGGGCGCCTGCCCTTACACGGACATGAATTTTGATGGCATCTGAGTCTTAGTCCGTAGGGTGCAATATTGAGTTGGTCCACCCTTTGCAGCTATAACAGCTTCAACTCTTCTGGGAAGGCTGTCCACAAGGTTTAGGAGTGTCTATGGGAATGTTTGACCATTCTTCCAAAAGTGCATTTGTGAGGTCAGGCGCTGATGTTAGACAAGAAGGCCTGGCTCATAGTCTCCACTCTAATTCATCCCAAAGGGGTTCTACCAGGTTGAGGTCAGGACTCTGTGCAGGCCAGACAAGTTCCTCCACCCCAAACTCACTCATTCAAGTCTTTATGGACCTTGATTTGTGCACTGGTCCAAATCATTTGGTGGAGGGGGGATTATGGTGTGGGGTTGTCTTTCAGGGGCTGAGCTTGGCCCTTTAAGGCTTCAACATACCAAGGCATTTTTGGACAATTTAATACTCCCAACTTTGTGGGAACACTTTGGGGATGACCCTTGCCTGTTCCAACATGACTCTGCACCAGTGCACAAAGCAGAGTAAAATACAATGTCTCCTTCCCCTGGATTTTTTTTCTTTAATATAAATTAAAAAGAGTTTTATTAAGGAAATAAAACACATAACAAAAAGCAATACAGACAAGACCATGCCAAGATATCCTCACAAATACAAAATTAGCTTTTGCAAACACAGCATGTACTGAAAGGAAAGCTGTCAGGACACCTGGGGAGACAGATGCACACCGTTAAGGTGCAAATCGCACCGCAGAAGTGCAAAGCACACGCTAAGGTTGCAAAACACACTTCTAAGGTTGTGGACCTATAGCTGACTGCTGCTAATGAGCTCCGGCTGGTACAAGAAGATGGGCCCCTGGAGCACTGACACTGAAACACAGGGAGCTAGTGCATCGGTTTCCCCAGGGCACGGAGTCTAAGAGCCAGTAGGCCTCTGGTGGTGAGGATGGATTTGGGTCTCAGTACAACCTTGTCCGTTC
>BLSH010403536.1:3163-17533 GCA_018402905.1 Glandirana rugosa | reverse complement strand
CCCCCACGGGACTGTATGAAATAGACCCCCGTACACCTATGATCTGCTGGACATGTCAGAAAGAACTTGACACTTTTAGCAACATCTCTAATCCAACAAATCATGAACTGCGGGACCCCTTGTCGGATGTGAGGGCCCCACTTTTCAGGTTGTTGTTGGTTGATCACTGGGTAAGTGTGCTGCCATGTTGGGGTTGGGGTTGCTGTGTGTGGGGGTACTGTTTGGGTTAGGGGTGGGGGGCCCTGGTTCCAACTGTCCATTTGACACTGACGTTGAAAAAATCATGAAAAAATGGTCTATTGGTCATGTTTGTATGTTCTAATTTTCTGTATATTCTCAGTTACTAGGATACTATTGTGCATCGGTCAACTATTGTCCCCTGAGGAAGCCCATGTTGGGCGAAACATGTCGGGATTGTGACCTAATTCGCATGTACCCACATCGACTTTGTACATGTAAAATACAACCGTAACCATGTTTATGTATCGAGCTCTCTTTGGAGTGATTTTTCCTATATTTGGATAGAATTAGCCTATTTGGCTTATTTTACGCTGATGTAAAGAATAAAGTATGATTTTTTAATTACATTATTGAAGGAATTTGTCTCTTTGCATCGGATAATCCTGTTGGGGAACATTTACTCTTATCATACGTCTCACATGAACTTACATCGTTTTTACTCTCCAGAGACCTTTTTATTACATGTTGTCAATGAGTCTCTCAACCTACCACTTAAACATTTACTAAGACATATCATTAACGCTACACTCACTCTGACAGCAATATACTAGAATATACTAGAGACTACCCACATTTCCCACTATGAAGAAAAATGGTGCTACAGGTGGACTATATCCATGACCTGGAATCCATTATGCATTGGAAACAAGACAAACAACCCCAATTTAATAGAGTGTGGCAGGAATACAAAGTAATTAAAGATAATGAGGCGTTAGTATTTGACCAAGACCTATCAACTATATTCAATGGATATGTGATTACTTTAAAAGTGGCAGTTGCCTATTCAATACCCTTCTCTTTCCCTCCATACTCTCTTACTCTGTCTTTTCCCCCTATAATGCTGACCCTCCTTCCTTATCATTTCTCCCTATTCCCAACCCCCAACCAAAAAACAGCTTTTTTTACTACTTTTCTAATTGTATATTTTTATTTTTTTCAGGTTTATTTTTTTGTCACATCATTTTTGTCACACATTTTTCAGTAGAATAGATAGGGCTTTTTTTTAAAGGGGAACTCCACCTTCTCTGCACCAGTGTGCCAGGCGGTGGAGTTTTCTGATCACTGTATTCTGTCTGTGACTCTGAATATCACAAAATGGAAAAACAAAAAACAAAACTGCCCCAACCATGTAAGTCAACTACATTTATTAGAACAAAAATTAACATGACATAGCCTAGACTACCCATCCCACATCCCAGTGCCTCCAAAAGCTACCCTCCTGCCCCTCACCCACTAAGGAAACCACCCCAGCTCTATAACCTGCCTACCTGACTAGACTGAACCCTCGCCCACCCACATAGGGGTGGCCGGGGGGAATGTCCCAGGGAGCCGAGAACCGCTCACTGCCCCCCAAAGATTGAAAAGTGCCCAAAACCAATATCCCACCACACAATGGTCGTCCACAGGTGTCAGTGTGTAACCGGCAGGAATCGCAGATAAATACCAAACCATAAGTAAAGTCCAGTCCTGGCAGATGGTATGTTTGTTACCTAAACAATGGGAGCAAAGTGGCAGTGGGCAAAGTTGGCTGAAGAAAGCTAAGACTTCATATAAACCTCATAACCAAGACAGAGTCATTCAGATATTACTTAGGGTAAGAATGAATGCGGGGGCTCTGCCCCTCACTATGCTGTTCAGTTCCCCTTAGGGTGACTCAGATAACTCACGGTTATAGCTAGATGATCTGTAGTCCCAGTGGCAGTTGGTGAAATTTTAGGATGGGGGGGTGACAGACCCCGCCCTTCCTTTTTGACCCATCCCACTTCTCATAAGCCCCACCCCTTATAGTTTCAACCCCTTGTGTCAGGAGTATACAGCCCAGCATCACCAGATAGGGTATACAGCATCACAGATAGGGTATACAACATCACCAGATAGGGGTATACAGAGTCACCAGATAGGAGTATACAGAGCCCAAGATATGGGTATACAGAGTCACCAGATAGCAGTATACACTTACACAGCACCAGATAGCAGTATACAGAGTGATCATATAACAGTATACAGAGCCCCAGATAGCAGTATACAGAGCCCCAGGTAGCAGTATACAGAGTCACCATATAGCACTATACAGAGTCACCATATAGCAGTATACAAAGTCACCAGATGGGGTATATAGAGTCACCATATAGCAGTATACAGAGCCCCAGATAGCAGTATACAGAGTCACCATATAGCAGTATACAGAGCCCCAGATAGCAGTATACAGAGTCACCATACAGCAGTATCCATAGCCCTAAATAGCAGTATACAGAGTCACCATATAGCAGTATGTAGAGCACCTTATACAGAGTCACCATATAGCAGTAGACAGAGCCCCAGATAGCAGTATACAGAGCCCCAGGTAGCAGTATACAGAGCCCCCATATTGCAGTATACAGAGTCACCATATCGCAGTATACAGAGCCCCAGATAGCAGCATACAGGATCACCATATTGCAGTATACAGAGCCCCAGATAGCAGAATACAGAGCCCCCATACAGCAGTATACAGAGTCGCCATATAGCAATATACAGAGCCCCAGATTGCAGTATACAGAGTCCCAGATAGCAGTATACAGAGTCACCATATCGCAGTATACAGAGCCCCAAATAGGAGTATACAGAGCCCCAGAAAGCAGTATACAGAGTCCCAGAAAGCAGCATACAGAGCACCAGATAGGGTATACAGTCATCAGATAGGGGTATACAGAGCCACCATATTGCGGTATACAGAGCCCCAGATAGGGTATACAGAGCCACCCTATAGCAGTATACAGAGTCACTATATCGCAGTATACATAGTCACCATATAGCAGTATACAGAGCACCATATAGGGTATACAGTCACCAGATAGGGTATACAGTCACCAGATAGGGTATACAGAGTCACCATATCGCAGTATACAGAGCCCCAGATAGGAAATACAATCACCAGATAGGGTATACAGTCACCATATCGCAGTATACAGAGTCCCAGATAGGGTATACAGTCACCAGATAGGGTATACAGTCACCAGATAGGGTATACAGAGTCACCATATCGCAGTATACAGAGCCCCAGATAGGGTATACAGTCACCAGATAGGGTATGCAGAGTCACCATATAGCAGTATACAGACTCACCATATAGCAGTATACAGAGCCCCAGATAGGGGCTCGCGGCAACTCTCTATGATAATAAATGATAATTATCAAAAAGACCATATATAAGTTATATGATAATGTGCTAATTGATCAGTGAATCAATACAAATCAAACCATCAAAAAATCAAAACGTCATAATTGTGAAAATCTATAGAATTTGTGTTAAAATTAGATGGGAAATACTTCCACCGCTTAAGGTGCATAAAAAATTATTTTTGGGTTTGACCGAAAGTCCAAAAGTTCGAAAAAATAAATTCCAGGGAAAGATGAAAAACTTCCACCAGGTGCATAGAATAAAGAAACGTCTGTGTCACCCCACACTCTGATTTTACTGACTCTTACCAGAGATGTAAATATACTTGATTGTACACAAAATGACGTAGCTGCTGAGAAGCCACGGTGTGTGAAAGGGGTAGGGTGTCACTCCGTCCTCGGATGTCCTGTTGGACTCGTAGCCATCATGTATAAAGATAACAGACGCCAAATAGTGAAGTAATATATGGTATTCGGAAATAAACATAAGCCAACTGGCTACTCACATTTAGACAGTGGGAAACGCTCAATTAGGTATAAACGCCGGCTCAGGATACGTGCAGCCCGTGCTATCTCAGTCACGTGGGGTCGTGTGCTCGTCAATACGTAGGACCGCCCGACATGTTTCGTCATAAATGACGTTATCAAGGGCACGGGCTACGTATTGACGTGCCGCTATATATAGGAGACTCAAACCAAGCCTCGTTCTCAACTGGCGGCCATCATTATGGGCCGTCGGGAGCTTAGTCTAATTGATAGACCAAGCCTCGTTTACATTTAATCGCATTCAGTTGACAGCGAGGCTAGGACGGGACAGCAAATGAAGTTGTCATCATCGCTCGGCGAACATGATAGTACCCGTCAGACCAATAATAGTAACCATCGTTAGTCTGGAGATACTCCATGCGCAAATTAAAACATTAATTTAATAACAATTAAAATTCATATAATGTCATAAAATAGAAAACATACTGTAACATCATTGCATATTACATAAAGAAATTATAATCAATATAAAAAGCTGTAAACATTATAATTACAACGTCAGGAAACGGTGACGAAATGGGAATTATGCATTATTAATAAAAGCGTTAATTTCGACGTCCACGTTCAAGCCTAATGGCTTAAGACAATTAATACGATAGATCCAATACATCTCCAACTTGGAAATCTCACAGAATCTGGAACCTCCCCTCCAATTCAATTTGAGCTTATCTATACCTATAAATTTGGTCCCAGTGGGATTTCTATCATGGACCTCTCGGTAGTGTCTAGCTACTGGGTGGTCTTTAAGACCCCTTTTGATATTAGCTACATGTTCTTTGAGTCTAACAGAGAGTGGACGGGTAGTCCTCCCTACGTAGTTAAGTCCACATGGACATGTTAGTAGGTAGACAACATTACAGGTCGAACACGTAATGAAAGGTTTGATAGTAAATGGCCTTGGATTATTATTGGAAAAGAGTGGTTTTCTTATTTCTTATCGCATTTATCATACATACTGAACATCTACCACATTTGTAATACCCCGTCATATTTTGAAAAAATGCCGTTTTAGTAGTGGGTGGATCAACTATATTTTTGGCTATACGACTCCTTAAATTAGACACTCCTTTATAAACAACTTGAGGCTGTTCAGGAAGGGATGGACCTAGCACATGATCTCCCTTTACAATATGCCAGTGTTTTTTTATCAGACGTTTAACTAAATAGTGTTGTTGAGAATAAGAGGTGATAAATGGCATTTTTGGAATATTGGCAGTATGCATCATATCTACACTATTCACAGGTTTATCAATAAGCATAGTGCTCCTATCCATATTCCTCACTTGTTTAAATGCATTCATCAATTCATCAGAACTATAACCTTTCTGTAAGAAACGGTCCGTAAGAATGGAGGCCTGTTGATCAAAAGTATTAATATCGCTACAGTTCCTTCTTATACGGGTATATTGGCTTTTTGGAACTGAATCCAACTAGGGTTTATGATGACAACTACCCTTTGGTATAAACGAATTTCGATCAGTTGGCTTAAAGTAAGTTGAGGTAATGAACTCATAGTTCTCCACATTGATGTTTAGATCCAAGAAATGAATGGTTTCTTGGCTGGCTTCGTAATTGAATTGGATCCCGACATCATTGGTATTCAGACACCCCATGTATTCTTCCAATGATGTACGGGTACCATCCTATAGGAGGAGGACGTCGTCTATATACCGAGCCCAGAGCACCAATTCAGGTCTCTTATGGGCATAGACGACGTCCTCCTCCCACTTCGCCATGAAAAGATTTGCGAGGCTGGGGGCAAACTTTGCCCCCATCGCAACTCCTCTATTTTGGAGAAAGAACTGGCCTTGATACCAAAAATAATTACACTTCGTAGGGAATTTGAGAAGGTCCATGATGAACTCCTTTTGGGCATCACATATTGAGGAGTCTTGGTCGAGGAAGTATTTAACTGCCCCAAATCCACAATTGTGGGGAATAACTGTATATAGGGAAGTGACATCGGCAGTGACAAGCCACATTCCCTCCCTATATACAGTTCTAGATAATATATTGATAACATGTTTGCTATCTTTCAAATATGAGGGTGTTGCTTGTACTAAAGGTTGAAGGTAATGATCTACATACTTCCCAGCACGGGATGTTATGGAATCAATCCCACTTATAATTGGTCTACCTGGTGGGTGGACAGGGTTTTTGTGAATTTTTGGAAGGTAATATATTATGGGAGTCCTTGGTGCTAATGGAATTATATATTTCTTTTCTTTTTGGTTTAAGATGCCCTTATTGAATCCATCATTAACTAAAGTTACCAATTCCTTCTTAAATCTATTCTTGGGGTCATTTTTGAGGGGAGTATATGTGGCAGAATCGCCCACTGTATGATCTAGTTCCTTCAAATAATCGTCTTTGGCTAGAAGAACGATTCCACCTCCTTTATCGGCGGGTCTTATAATGATGTCATTGGCATTACATAATTGATTCAGACCTTCCTCTAAAGCTTTAGGCATTTTAGGGTTCGGAACTCTAATCTTCTCTAAATCGCGATGTAAGACATCTCTAAATACTTTCAAAGACAGGGCCAATCCTCCTGGAGGATTGAACAGGGATGCATTAGAGAGTTGGGAATGTCGTATCCCATCTGTACTAGGTCTATTAATGATAGGAGGTTTAGATAGCATATATCTCTTTATACTGAGCTTTCTGACATATTTATGGATGTCCATGTATGTACGGAATTTATCCAATTTAGCCATAGGGGCAAACTTAAGACCTTTATCTAAAAGTTTCAGTGCTGGTTCAGAAAATGATTGTCCGCTCAAATTATATATACCTTCTCCTAATGGTCTCTTTTCCTCTTGTTGTTTTTTGGACCTCCGCCCCCCTCTGGTGCCCCTCCTGGTCTTATAGGGTATTCCTGATCTGGGGGGGGGCCGGGGAAAACCCCAAGAAGTGGGGTAGTCAAACTCCCCATCTTGAGAGTCCCATGAGGGTCTCCAATTTCCTCTCCAAGTGGGAGGACCATTGCCATTAAAATCTCTATTTCCCCTTCTTGGTGTATGGGATGGGTGGAGTGGGTAACCTTCACCCCTCCTTCTATTAGGGGTATGATAATTAGCTGAATATTGATTATCGTAGGGTCTATCGTATATTGTTTGGGAGTCTCTAAGGACATCATATCGATTTTGAGTGGGAACATTATAATCTGACCTATAGGGTCTATTAGGAGGATATTGATATTGATGATTATAATTATATGGATAATTTTGATTGGAATTTCGATCTGGACCCCGATAGGGACCCCTCCCGGATGGTGCACCCTTATAGGGAGTATTTTTTTGTGATGGGCCTTTATTTGGTCTATGAGAGGATAGTGTTCGAAGTTCCTCTCCAGGGGACCTAATAGATAATCTTCTAGTTGGTGGTGGGCCATTGTTTGTTCCTTGATCAGTTACTTTAGCAGATGATTCTAACTGAATAGTTCCATCGGCGGCTAATTTGCTTTGCCATTCAAATACTATAGCCATATTATAATCATTTAGATCTCTTAGATATTTTTTATTTTTTTTATTTTTTTGTTCTATCTCCTCTTTATCCAGAATTTTCTTTAAAGAAGATGACCTCTCCCTATATTCTTCAGTACCACAAAAAGGTAGCAGTTCATCTTTCATTCTCTTAATCTCTAGGTCTAATCTAGTTAATTTCTTATTTTTCCTAGAAATCAAAAATTCTAAGGATTTGACTCCCACACTGTTATAGTATTTAAACCATTCTTCCAATTCTGTTTCTCCTTTTTGTGGACTAATATCCCATCTTAAACTTCTAGGCACCATGGATTCAGAAACATATTGCTCTAAAAAGGCAATATCCCAAAGTGTGTGAATTTCTGAAACCATCACATTCTTTAGGCGCATAAATAAACCGCTAAGATCGTCAGGGGGGGGATTTTTGTCATCAAATACCCCCTCTGTATTCACTACCCTAGTCGAGCGGTATTCAAAAATATCCATGGGGAAAAAGGTAATTAGGTAACAGCTGGTCCACATATGCAGGGTGGAGGGTTGTCAGCACAGCTCCTCTGAGCTATCAGAAGAGCTAAGTGCTTTGGGTCCATTGCCCATACCGAGGGCTACACTGAAGATGGAGGAGCAGCCACACTGGCAGCACAGTGGGAGAGGATGGTGTGGCAGGTGGGCAGGGGGGCAGATACCCGTTGGTCTCCGGATCATCGGCACACAGTGCAGCTGCTTAATACAGGTTGAGACTGCCAGATAGGATCGGCAGTAGTCTCTCTGTATATGTCTCCAGCTCGTCAGTGCACAGCATGGCAATCACATAAGGGACTACAGATCATCCAGCTATAATCGTGAGTTATCTGAGTCACCCTAAGGAGAACTGAACAGCATAGTGGGGGGCAGAGCCCCTGCATTCACCCTTACCCTAAATACTATCTGAATTACTCTGTCATGGTTATGAGGTGTATATGAAGTCTTACCTTTCTTCAGCCAACTTTGCCCACTGCCGCTTTGCTCCCATTGTGTAGGTAACAGACATACCATCTGCCAGGACTGGACTTTACTTATGGTTTATATTTATCTGAGATTCCTGTCGGTTACACACTGGCACCTGTGGACGATCATCGTGTGGTGGGACATTGGTTTTGGGCACTTTTCCATCTTAAGGGGGGGGGCAGTGAGGAGTTCTCAACTCCCTGGGACATTCCCCCTGGCCACCCATATGTGGGTGGGTGAGAGGTCAGTCTAGTCAGGTAGGCAGGACATAGGGCTGGGGTGGTTTCCTTAGTGGGTGAGGGGCGGGAGGGTATCTTTTGGAGGCACTGGGATGTGGGATGGATGGTCCGGGCTATGTCATGTTAATTTTTGTTCTAATAAATGTAGTTGGGAGCTTACAAAACAAAGGATTGTTGTGTTTTTTAAGGCCATGGGAAGAAATAAACAGCTTGATAAGTATGTCACCTAAGAGCGACTACGGAGGAAGCTTGATAGGCTTGTCTCGAATAATGGAGATCTGGGGATGATCTCTGAGATTAAACTCTTGCTCAGGGAATGTCAATATGACAGGCATGCCTCTTTGGTTCTACAAAGGGATTATGGGAAATATCACTCACCCAACCCTTACCAGAGTTGCAAACAAGATAGAGCAATTAAGTCAGTTGTAGGCCTGGTTGACAATACGGGTTGCCTGACAAAGTCCAAGTCGGGGATCCTGGAAACCGCCAGGTCATGTTACGCTGACCTTCTGGGCAGGAGGGACCTCGATCGGGCAAGCATGTCAAGTTTTATGGATTCTATTCCAGGACTGGGAAATGGCAGTTCTCACGTGAGTTTAACAGAGAACATCACAGCAGATGAGGTGGTTAAGGCTATTGATAAACTTGCCATTAAGAAGTTGCCTGGGCCAGATGGATTGACAGCCGAGTTTTATAAGCACTTTAAGGTTACTCTGGTCCCATATTTGGTGGAGGTTTTTAATGGCTGTCTGAGAGAGGGTTCGCTCTCTCCCTCCATGCGACAATCTGAGGTGATTCTTCTGTCAAAAGGTAAAGATTATTTGAGAATTGGTGGCCCAGCATCCTTCTCAATGTTGATAGGAAGATACTGGCAAAAATAATTTTCCAGCGTTTATCATCTGTAGCGGGCAATCTGCTTTCTCACCCCCAGCACGGTTCGGTTCAGGGTAGAAGCACTTTTTCAGTGGTGTTAGCTGTCCGGGAGGCCCTTGAGCTGTGCAGGGCTGCAGGCTGAAAAAATTACTTGCTGACATTGGATCAGGCTAAAGCTTTTGATCGGGTCAATCATGAGTACCTATGGCTGCTTCTTGGCAAGTATGGCCTGGAGGGGGGCTTAATCGATTAGCTGAAGACTTTGTATAGAGGGGCTGAAAGTTTCCTGCCTGTGAATTTTTGGATCTTTGGACGGCCCTTTGAAGTTGACTCGGGGGTGCATCAGGGGTGTCCTTTGAGCCCTCTGCTATACCTGTTTGCAATCGATCCCTTCATCAGGAGGTTAGAGAGCAGACCATTGTGCGGGGTGCCTTTGGGCATTCCTGGTGAGCCCCCTCTGAGGGTCGTGGCCTATGCTGATGACGTGTCTGTTTTCATCTCTGGGACAGCGGAGACGGAGGAGGTGGTCTCGGTGATGGAGCAGTATGCTGAGGCATCTGGTTCAAAGGTTAATTAGGATAAGAGTGAAATTTTTAGGTTGGGAGAGAAAGGCAATGTCTTTTAGCTTGCGGACACCTTCCCAGAACCCCAGCAGGAAATTAAAGTTTTAGGCATCAAATTTGGTCCTGGCCATTACAGCCTTGCAAATAGGGAAAGCAGGCTACATGATGCTGATGCTAAGGTTGCTAGCTTTAAGGATTGGAAACTCTCTTACAGGGAAATGATTGACCTGATTAAAACTTACCTGATCCCAGTATTTATTTATGTCAGCTTTGTCTCTGTTTTGCCAGTGTCTGTCTATGTGAGAATCTACAGCTGTTTATTCCAGGTGTTATGGGGGAACAAGCTGAACCTCATTAAGGTCTGTAACCTACCTTCCCAGGCGGATGGGTGGCCTAGGTATGGTCAACCCGGTGGTATTCTTTTCTCTGATGTTTTTGAAAAACAGTCTTGGTAATATGCTGGCAGATGGATCGCCTGGGTGGGTTGGTATTTTTCAGTCTTGATTTAGGCCTTTTCTGCGAAGCTGGGAGAATGGTGGGCCAGTGAAAAGTCTGAGGGTCCGACATAGTGGGCTTATGTTGCTCCATGCCTGAAAATGCTTCCACAGTGGTGAGTGATGGTGGAAGAAATTCGGTCTCTTCCTAGGAAGGCTCTGGAGAGGTGGATTGTTGAACCTGTGAGCCACTGGCCTTGAGGTATTGCCCAGGCCCTGTTATGAGGGAGGGTTTGCATTTGATTAGTCTGGAGAGAATCCCTTTAAAGTTTCGGGTTTTTGCCTGGCTCTCGTTCCATGGCAGAGTCTATGTGAATAGCAACTTGAAGCATCACTCTGCAGAGCTGTCGAAGAGTGGAGTGTGGCAGTGTGGAGGAGACAATGGACCATTTCTTGCTTCAGTGCCCCTTCAATACAGAAGTCTATAGGCGGTGGGTCGGGCTCTGGGTATCCCTTTCCTTTCCCGCTTGAGTTATGAGGAGTGGTCGTAGGGGTCTTTAGAGTCACATCTGGATTTTGATTTTGAGACACTTTTTCTAGTTAGCCTAGTGGTCTGTATTTTTTAAGTGGAATGCGCAGTGTCAGGTTTCCACTCGTAAAAAAAAGTCCTTCCTGTCGAGGTGGTGGTACACAACATTCTGGGTGAGGTTGGGAAGATTCGGGGTTTTGTGAAGGACAAGTGGCGGCCGGGGGCCTGGACAAAGGTGTGGAGGAATGTCAGGTCCCCGTACTGCTGTCTGTCAGTCTCTGGGTGTGTGGCTTTCCTTCTGTCCATTCAAATCCCCTAGATTTTTATAAGATCAGATTTTTGGAAAAAGGCTGCATGCATGGGTTACATGTGTAATCGATTCTTAGCTTGAGGGGGTGTTTAGGTGGGGTGAGGGTGTGGTTTTACATAATTTTGTAGTTTGCTAGTAATACAATTACGTTTCTTTGTGTATAGTTCTAGTTATGCTTTTTGGCAAAAAGCCGTTTGTTTTTCTTTATGGACCTTGCTTTGTGCACTGGCGCGCAGTCATGTTGGAATAGGAAGGGGCCATCCCCAAACTGTTCCCACAAAGTAGGGAACATGAAATTGTCCAAAATGTTTTGGTATTCTGATGTCTTTAAAGTTCCCTTCACTGGAACTAAGGGGCCAAGCCCAACCCCTGAAAAACAACCCCACACCATAACCCCTCGCCACCTAATTA
Organism: Glandirana rugosa; assembly: GCA_018402905.1. Classification (NCBI taxonomy): domain Eukaryota; kingdom Metazoa; phylum Chordata; class Amphibia; order Anura; family Ranidae; genus Glandirana; species Glandirana rugosa. The sequence goes on along the minus strand of BLSH010403536.1, from coordinate 5,757 downwards.
TTTGGACCAGTACACAAAGCAAGGTCCATAAAGACATGAATGAGCGAGTTTGGGGTGGAGGAACTTGACTGGCCTGCACAGAGTCCTGACCTCAACCTGATAGAACACCTTTGGGATGAATTAGAGTGGAGACTGTGAGCCAGGCCTTCTCATCCAACATCAATGCCTGACCTCACAAATTCTCTTCTGGAAAAATGGTCAAACATTCCTATAGACACTCCTAAACCTTGAGGACGGCCTTCCCAGAAGAGTTGAAGCTGTTATAAGTGCAAAGGGTGGGCCAACTCAATATTGAACCCTACGGACTAAGACTGGGAGTCCATTAAAGTTCATGTCCATGTAAAGCAGTGGTTCTCAACTCCTGTCCTCGGGACCCACTAACAGGCCTGGTTTTCAGGATAACTGAAATGCATCACAGGCATTATAATTTGCTGCTCAGTGATTGCAGAATTCTAGTCTGCATCTCCCCAAGGTAATACTTAAAATCTGGGATGTTGGTGGCTCCCGAGGACAGAAGTTGAGAACCACTGATGTAAAGGCAGGTGTCCCAATACACAAAAGATGTACATGACTTTTTCTACAAATCACATAACATGCTGCGGGAGATTAACTCGTGGGGATCAGCTTTCCAGAGGAAAAATAGTCAGCCTGCAGGCAACTTTCCTTAAAATCTGGCGGATTGCCAGGTTTATTGATAAATAAGTTTGCAGGTTAAAAAACAAAACAGAAAATAAGTCCTTGCCGTCCAGTGCTAAACTAAACAGTATAGTTTCCTCACTATATGGTGTGTGGCTGGCCCCTGACACCCACAAAACATGAGCAAAATGCAAACCTTGGTTTAAAGTCCAAAACAACACACCGAGCTCCCTCAGATCTCTCTCCGAGGTTCAGGCCAGAGCTCAAGTGAGATCTCTTCCTGATTATTTAAGCCCACCTGCTGGAGGACTCCAGTGGACCACAAACTCCGGACAGGAAGCCCTGCCCATTGTGGCTGGTAAAATCCGAACCGGACTCCTCTTAATCCAGTCCACATGAATGCAGGTAGTGTCCGTCTACCACTTCTCCTCGCATATTGTCACAATGCATTATGGTGCCTGCTAGCAAGATGTGTGTGTGGGGGGGACCATTAAGAAATAAATGCACGCTGCACTCCAGGAAAGAGCTGTGCATTTTTGTGCTTAGCAGGAACGTGTGCAAAATTGTGCGATTACCTGCAATACACAAATGTGAACCAAGTTTTACTGTTCCCCTGAAGACAACCCCTTAACATTAAGCCTTTATGGAAGAGTGGCAAGAAGAAAGCCATTGTTGATAGAAAGCCATAAGAAGTCCAATTTACAGTTTGTGAGAAGCCCTGTGGGGGACACAGCAAACATGTGGAAGAAGGTGTTCTTGTCAGATGAGACCAAAATTTAACTTTTTAGCCTAAAAGCAAAACGCTCTGTGTGGTGGAAAACTAACACTGCACATCACCCTGAACACACCATCCCCACTGTGAAACATGGTGGTGGTAGCATCATGTTGTGGGGATGCTTTTCTTTAGCAGGGACATGGAAGCTGGTCAGAGTTGATGGGAAGATGGATGGAGCCAAATACAGAGCAATCTTAGAAGAAAACCTGTTAGAGTCTGCAAAAGACTTGAGACTGGGGTGGAGGTTCACCTTCCAGCAGGACAACGACCCTAAACATACAGCCAGAGCTACAATGGAATGGTTTAGATCAAATCATATTCTTGTGTTAGAATGGCCCAGACACAGTCCAGACCTAAATCCAATTGAGAATCTGTAGCAAGACTTGAACATTGATGTTCACAGACGCTCTCCATCCAATCTGACAGAGCTTGAGATATTTTGCAAAGAAGAATGGGCAAAAATGTCCTCTCTAGATGTGCAAAGCTGGTAGAGACTTCCCCAAAAAGACTTGCAGCTGTAATTGCAGGGAAAGGCGGTTCTACAAAGTCTTGACTCTGGGGGGCGCCATACAAATGCACCCCACACTTTTCACATATTTATTTGTAAAACATTTTGAAAACCATTTATCCTTTTCCTTCCACTTCACAATTATGTGCCACTTTGTGTCGGTCTATCACATAAAATCCCAACAAAATACATTTACGTCTTTTGTTATAACATGACAAAATGTGGAAAATGTCAAGGGGTATGAATACTTTTTCCAGGCACTGTATCTCTATGGATGACATCTCTGTGTACACAGGGGGTGTCTGTAAATGTGCAAAAATTCAAACTGTGAAAAACGATTGCTGATTGGCTGATATGAATGTCAGTTTTCCAAGCAGAGATAGCTGGGAGCTGATTGGATGTTAGGATTTCAGTATGCGGAGCAGTGACAGCTGATTTCTAATTCTGTGCATTTACATGCGGTCTCTAATCAGATCCGGACGCACAGAATTCTATGTCCTCTAAGCTGTAATGTACCCACACCCGGAGCCAACAATGTACAGGAGCAGCGAAGAGCCGCCCATAGAGATCAGTTATGTTGTACAGCCCCAGGCACACATCTGCATGACACCTAAATGCAGGTGAATGCCCAGTTTGAAGAATGTCAAACTTAAAAACGTGTAAATGTCTGTGGGG
>BLSH010403433.1:0-11068 GCA_018402905.1 Glandirana rugosa | reverse complement strand
GTGAAAATGGTCACTGTGTGCAGCAGGTGCCTCCAGCAGCAAAGTTTTCTGTGTGATGGTGTGTCATAACCACTTCAGGACTACCCACAGCACTTGCAGCAGGGCATGGCCGGAACCCACTGATCAGCTGAGCGAACGACAAAATATAGCCCTGTGTTGGTAAACAACACAGGGATCTCTACAGACAGCAGCAACATGCCACCTTTTTTCGGTAAAAAACTATATATTGCTTAGTAAAAACAGCACACAGTACATACAATAAACATTTTTACACACACAGTTAGCCACTTGATTGCCCCTGAATATTAACTCCTTTCCAGCTAGTGTCATTAGTACAGTGACAGTGCATAGTTTTAGCACTGATCACTGTATCTGTGTCACTGGTGATGTCAGTGTCAGCCAGTCAGTTCCCCCTCAGCGTCAGTTAGTGTCATATTTCCCGCTGCACTATCACAGTCCAACTATAATTTGCAGATCACCACCATTACTAGTATAAAAATTCCAGTATATATGCCATCTTTTGTAGATGTTCACACAGACCGATATATATACACTTATTGGAATTTTTTTAACCAAAGACATGGAGCAGAATACCTTTTGGCCTGGATATATGAAGAAATGAGGCTTTTTTAAAAAAAATATTGGATATGTTTTAAAACAAAGTAAAACATTTTTTCCCCAAATTTTCTGCCTTTTTTCATTTATGACACAAAAATAAAAAACCCAGTGGTGACCAAATACCACCAAGAGAAAGCTTTATTTGTGTGAAAAAAGTGATATAAATTTAATTTGGTTACCTCCTTGCATGACTGTACAATTACCAGATAAAGTAGCACAGTGCTAAATAGTATAAAATAGTCTGGTCATGAAGGGGGAAAAATCTTCCAGAGCCAAAGTGGTTAGGTGTAAACCTCAGACATCAAATCTTAACAAAGCACATCCTTCTATACTGTGTGCTTGTCTCCATCCAAAGCACTGAGATTTCTCTCAGTTGCCTTGGTCTTTTGTTATCAGTATAAGTCAAGTCTGACAGCTTTACCCAAACACCAGGAGAAAAAAGGTGGTGGGGGAGGAGAGCTCCAGCACACAGCCTATGATTGACAGCCACAGCTGTGCATGTTTTCTGTGTGGAGGGGGGTGTGTCCCTTCCCTCCAATCAAAACCAGAGCCCCCTGCTTTGTGCTGCTGAGAGATGCTGTCAGATACTGTGTAAATTCTGTGTCTTGTAGAAGGTTGTACAGGACAGATGGCTGCAGATATACAAATGCAACTTGTGTAGGAGGATTTGTTTAATCTCCGTGTATCACCTGAGACTAGTCACTTCCCTGGGTATATGTAAGGGTTTTTATAGAAAGCTTTCTGTCTTCCTCCTCCTACTACTACCAAACCTTCCACATTAGAGATCTCATTTTGGCATTTTGTGGTTGGATATGGCCCCCCCTATGCTTCCTGTAGTCTGTTCTTCCTCATAAACATGTTAGGCCACAAAATATTCTGCATCACTCAGGCCTTTGTTTTAATGCTTCTCAAGTGTCCTGCTAAGGTAATTTTTGTACACTGACTTGAGCAAATGTCCCCTAAATTGTTCTGGTAGCATAAACTGCCTTTTGACCATTTATAATTCTTTGCTTGTGGTGGGCAGAACCACGCACTACAGCTTCTGGTTGTCCCAGTAAACTGTTTATTTGTCTCCACCCACAGAAGGGCTGCAAGTTAGACTTCTGAGCTTCTAGAAGAAGTAGGTCAGCCTGCAGTGCTTGCTCAAGGGCATCATCAGACGATTGTCGTCTGGCAAACACAGAAAGAAGCTGAGGCTCAGTGGAGGCTGGTCTGGGCAATCCAAAACAATTTCTTAATCCCTAGGCATGTTTCCACATGAGCTGTGGACCCATATGCACTTTAAACTGCTGTAAAAGTGACTCTGGCTCCTGAAGGCAGTAGAGCCTTTCCCCTCTGCAGCTGTCAATCTATTGCTGGATCTCCTGCCAGTTCTTGGCACTGGAGAAGCTGCAGAAGGTGTCAATTACCTAATGCTGCCTGTAGCGGTTTTCTTTAGGTGCTGAGCCACCCCTTCCTTCAAGTCCCAACAGGAGGAGGGTAAACTCACAGGTCCTGTGCTGGGGGTGACAGGATGGATGGATGGGAGGCAGCATCTGATCTCAGCAGTTCCTAGATTTGTGGCCCACTGTCTCAACTGAGGCAGCACAGCAGACTAAATGCCTGCTCCTGCCTGCTGCTGTACTTCTCCAGGGTTGTCCCTCTACCCTGATCCTCAGCAGAAAAGCTAGCCACAGGAGTATGGCCTTCCATGGATCTTTGCAAGTGACAAGGATTCCTCCCAGGCATTGTGCTGGTGCCAGAGGTGGGATTCCTGAATAAGGCATTAAAGGGTCACTATAGGGGCTCTTTCTTTGATGCTGGACCTGGGGCTGTGGGAAGGGCTAAAACGCTCAGGAGGTCTGACTATACTAGCACATTTAGAAACTGGGGATTAGATAGCAAGATCAACCTTAGACTTTCCCAGCATGCCAATCAGCTACTGTTGAAGTCACTGTAGACCTCTCACTGCAGCATTGACTCTAACCTGCTCTAACAAGGTCTTCAGGTCACTCATATTTACTCTGTCTTCCTCTCCACAGGGTGCCTGTCACCAGGAGAAGTTTCCGCTTTGCCTGAAGTTTCTGTAATGAAAGCCCAGCAACATTTGCAGGAACAGCCCTTAAAGTCCTACCTCACCCATCTGACCTTGAACCACAAATTGAGTAAGATCTACACCCCTTCCACACTGAACTCATATTTTTGACCCTTTTTCTGAAAAGTCCCCCCCCCATATTAAATCCTATATCCCTGTATATTGTGATCATTAAGATGCCCATCTAAATGTTTTTTGAAACGAGTGACACTCCCTGCTGATACCAGTGCTTGTGGAAGGGAGTTCCACATCCTCACCACTCTGACAGTAAAGAGCCCTCTACGCAGTTTAAGGTTAAACCACTTCTCTTCCAGTTTCAATGAATGGCTGCATGTTTTTTTTAAACTCCCTCCCACTGAAACGTTTTTTCCTAATGCTAAATTCACCATTAAGGTATTTGTATATCGCTATAATATTTCCTCTCCAGAGTCTTTTCTCCAGAGAGAATAAGTTTAATGCTAGTAGTCTTTCCCCATAACTGAGGTGTTCCGGTCCCTTTATTAGCTTTATCAGTAGGAAGTGACGGCAGCGGCCGGGGACACTTCCGGAACGCCGAGGAGTCCACACGAGGGCTGTCAACACAGCCAGCTGATCAGCATCAGCTATTTGCAAACACACCCTTATAGGGGATAAGTATTTAAGACACAGCAAAGGTAAGGTAAGACATATGCAGGTGTCCCTCCAGTCAGTTCTGAACACCAGGCTGCCTCTTCGGGTAAGGGAATTTTTCTATTTTGGTACATCTAATTTGAAAATTACATTTGAGTGAGATTCTTCTCCCTCTTTCGTCCTCTTTCAGGGTTGCCAGTTTCTTATTAAATTCTTACTTTGGAGATAACATAAAGACTCTTTTCTCTCTGAAGTAACGCAATTTTTGTATATTTCCTGTAGTGGCCAATGCTTGTATTGCCTGTAAGACAGCGAATGCTTTGGGCATTCCTGCCCTCATGGTTTCCAGTGAGTATCCTATTATTTTTTATCTTTATCGTTTCCAACACATGTCAATAGGCATATACACATATAAAAAACTTCCTCGTTACAATATGGCCCACTCGTGATGCAGACCCCTATTTGTTCATGCCAAATGTGGGTGATATCAGCATTTATGTATTATAAATGTTACTCCCATATAGTACCTACTAATATGCACGTATTATGTCCATACTATATTAAATATTATAATAGTAACTCATTGCACACTCATCTACCCTCTACAGGAGTGTAAATTGCAACCTCCCCCCTTCACACTAGGGAGGACTGAGTGTGGTCTCTTGTAAACTCCTACAATTATGGTGGAGCGTCTGACTCTGGGTGGCTGGTGGAGATGACCATGCAGCAAGTTGGTGCGGCTTTTTTATACTACACTGTTGAATTTTAAAGTGCTCTGGATGATGGGAACTTGTACTTAAGAAATCAATTTGCAGCTTTGTAAATGTTGAATGTCATTATATAATAAGTATCTTTTTGTACTTTGTATGTTTCTAATCTTCTATTTTCTAACACTGTAGAAAAGGTAAATGATCCCCCTGAGGAAGGCCTAGACAACGCTGAAGGTCCGAAACGCGTAGGGGACCTCATGCGGCCTAGGGCTGCACAGTTTGTTATTCCCTTCTTTTGTTGCAAATGATTGTATGTAATGCATGTCCCATTGATGTACAACCAGAGCTCCTTTTTATAATACTTCACATAGTTCTTTTTCTATGATCAAATGTTAAGCGGAAAATAAAAGAATTGTAAAGATATTTTTTCAACAAATTTGTTTGGATCTACTTATTATTTTTTTACTGCCATGAAACCCTTAATGGGGGACCTCCTTTCTAGATGTAACTTTATTAGCTTTATTGCCTTTCTTTGGACTCTCTCCAGTTCCAGCACATCCTTCCTCAGGACTGGTGACAAGAATTGTACAGCATACTCAGGGCATACTCAAGATGCGGCCGAACCACAGTCTTGTAGTGGCAGAATTATTGTCTTATCCCTCATGTAAATCCCCCCTTTTTTTAAATATATTTTATTGGGTTTTTCAATTTAACAAAGGTTAAGATGTACAATTTTCATTAGAGATCCCCATGGGGTAACCCCAAGGGAAGTAAAAACATATAATAAGTAAATTAATTGACATCAACACTGCAAGTATTAACTGTAACAGAGAAAAAGTCAAGAGAAAAAGGAGAGAAGTAGAAAGGGAAAAGGGGGTGGGAGTAACAAACAACAAAAAGGGGGAGTGGGAAAATGGGAGGAGACCAGAGTTGGGAAAGAATTTCTATGCTGTGAGACATCATTGTGCTCAGAGGGTAAATAGTAAATACTCATACACTATAAGAGAGAACGTATTTAACGAACAAGGTTGTTAAAGTGGAGTAACTGTGTAGCAAGGTATAATTATAGATAACGTGAGAATTACAGAATTACAGAGAGGGAAGGAGCCAGCCATACACTTTGGTCAATAGCATTTAAAGAGTAACCATCAAGTCCCAGGTGTAGCATAAGATCTGTAGAGTAATAAGAGGTCTAGTATTACAGGCAAAAGTCAGATGCTTGAGGTTTAGGTGGCGTCAAGGGAGAGTGTAGAGAGGTGGGGAATATGGAGGTCTCATCCTTTGTCTGATGGGAAGAGGTTTGTGATGGGTAGGTCATCCGGGTGTAAGACTCTGGTTATAAATGAGTCCCATTTTTGATGGAAATGGGATTGGTTGCATGAGTATAGTGCCATGTTTAAGCACTCTTTGTGGAAGAGGTTGGTGAGTTCCCATTTAACATCTGAAATGGTAGGAGGTGTGGGGGAGGTCCATTTCTTGAGGATAACTCTTCTGGCAACCATAAAACAGATGGAAAGCCACACCTTGCTGCGCTTTAAGGTCATTAAGTTCTGTCTGGGTTGACCTGTAGGGGAGCCCTCAAGGTATCCAAAAATAAGAGGAAGGGGATCTTTGCACGGTTGGTACTCCGTAACTATGTTGGCAAAACTTTCTAGCTGGTCCCAGAATAATGAGACATGGGGACAGAGCCATAGTCTATGAGTCAGGGTAGGCCTGTCTAGAAGGCACCACAGGCATTGTTGTCTTGCTGTAGAGGTTGAGGAAACTGAGAATGGCAGAAAAGCCCTGTGTAGTATTTTAAGTTGTTGTTCCCTCCAGAACTCGCTAGTGGTAAAGGCACGAGTGGAGTTGTGGCCCCTTAATAAATAGTCATTTCCTTCTGGAAGCAAAAATTTTTTGTTCCAAGGGGATAAAGAGTTTACGTGACAGGTTTGGTGATCTGAGAGAACAGGGGTTTATAGATGTCAGAGATCTTAAGCTGGTCCCGTTCTAACAGAGTGTCCAGAATGGAGGTGCGGAAATGTGTTGATTTATTGGAACAAAGACTGGCCGCAAAGCTAATTGCTTGTTGAGTGTAGAAGTAATAATGGTCCTGCAGATTGTATCAGGATTTCAGTGTTGAAAAGGGGAGAGCTTTTCCTGTTGAGGGATTGAATAGTTGAGCAAAGAAGTTCAGATCGTGGGAGGCCCAGAAGGAGAATACTGTAGTTAGTTGCCTGTGGATAAACAGAGGGTGGCCAATTACCGGCAGACACGGGGAGATGGTAGAGGAAAGCCCCAGCTTTAGAGTTGATGGAACCCCTGGATGTTTGGGTTCGGTGGGTTCGGCCGAACTTCGGGAAAAAGTTCGGGTTCGGTACCGAACTTGACCCGAACTTTACCCCGAACCCCATTGAATTCAATGGAAACCCGAACTTTTCGGCACAAAAATGACTGTAAAAAAGTCCTGGAAAGTGCTAGAGAGCTGCAAAATGATTTTAGAACAATAATCTGTCCCTTACAGCAACAGCAGGAACCTGACCCTATAGGAGTAGGCAATGATTTTAGAACAATAATCTGTCCCTTACAGCAACAGCAGGAACCTGACCCTATAGAACTAGAAGATGATTTTAGAACAATAATCTGTCCCTCTAAGCAGTAGACTCTACCTAGTCCAGTCAGATCGTTCTGTAATGCAGGATGAGATCTGCAATCTGTCCCTAAAAACAGTAGTAGTAGTAGTAATCTCTACCTATCTTTCTATCTGCAATCTGTCCCTCACAGCACCGGCAGCATCCTCTCCCTACACTATCCAGAGAGCATGTGACATGCACCACTAAGTGACTCCAGCTTATAAAGAGGCTGGGTCACATGATGCACTGGCCAATCACAGCCATGCCATTAGTAGGCATGGCTGTGATGGCTTCTAAGGGTAAACCAGTGAAACGCTTGTTGATTGGCTGCCCTGCAGCTATTCAACATGCGTGATCAAATACCCGAACCCAGAACTCAAACCCAAACTTTTTTTCAAATGTCCGGGTTCGGGTCTGGGTCACGGACACCCCAAAGTTCTGTACGAACCCGAACTTTACAGTTCGGGTTCGCTCAACTCTACCCAGCTTCATTCTGATCTCTCTCCAAGCCATGTTGGTATCATGTATCAAGAGGATGTGCTTTACATCTTGGGGGAGCGAGTTGGTTTTGCAGTGGTTCAAGATTAAGTGCGGAGGGTGTCGAATTAAGCCGCAGCCAGTGCCCTAATGGCAGTGGAATACATTGCTAAAATAAAAAAAAGGGAAAGGGCACATCATAATACCAATTTTTCCCCTTCCCCCAACAAACCTGACATACTAAAATAGTAAATATACTTGGGGTCAGGCGATCCCTTCTAATTCGTTGTTGGCCGGCATCAAGTGCTGGTGAGAACAGATACTAACAAGACTATGAAGGCCATTATTCATAAAGCAAGAAGTTAAGCAGAGATAAGCTTTGTTTCAATGGGAGTTGACCTGTTGGGGCTTATTCGAGTAACAAGCTCTTTTTGGGGAATCCTTCCTGGGGCCGCAGAGGTCCTTACCCCCTGGAGAGGTGGAGGGGGCTGTTGACGGGTTTGTTTTCATTGGAATATGAAGATAAGCTTGCAAATAATTTGTGGCCTCTTCTGGGTGAGAAAAAGATTTTGTGTCTCCTGCCGAGTCGGAGAATCGCAGAATTGCAGGATAGGCTAATGTGAACTTGACGCCTTTTTGGTAGAGCGCAACACAGATTGGTTGGAACGCCTTGTGCCTGCGGGAAACCTCCTGGGAAGAGTCCGCAAAGAGCAAGAGTTTGTGGCCCTCTAGGTGAAGGGATTTGGTGTTTCGGAAGGATCTGAGGATTGCCACTCTGTCTATATAATTGAGGTAGCGGACAATTACAGAATGGGTCATGCGGCAATCATTTGAGGGGGCTCCCAAGTGGTGTGCTCTCTCTAAAGTGCATGGCGTTGTTAGGCCTAAGGCTTGGGGGAGGCGTGTTGAGCAGATTTCCGGCAGAGAGCTGGAGTTAAATTCAGGGAGCCCTATCATCCTCAAATTGTTCCTGCATGAATGATTTTTGAGATCGTCAATCTTGTTCAGCATGTACTGTTGGGCTTGGGTGTGCTGTTGATCACTCTCCTGGGATGCCTGTATATCCTCCTCAAGGTCTGTGAGGTGTTGTTCTAGCTCATTAAGTCTTTTGCCATGTTCCCCTATCTCCCTCCGGAGCTGCATGACACCCGTGGGCACTGCTCTGTCTACAGCCGCGGTTATTGTAGGGGATAAAAGAGCTGCAACAGCCTGGGCCATTTTGTGGTATTGCTCTTCAAGAGGCTCTGCAGTGATCGCTGGTGGCAGTGTGGGTGGTGTGGCTTCCCCCACTGTGTGTGTGTCTGCCATGTTACCTGTCTGCCCGGCCGGGAGAGAGAGCTCCGAGCGAGGTGCTGAATTCCCTCCAATCAACACAAAGCAGTCCATTCCGCTGTCTTCCCGGGATGTGTGGGGAGAGTGGAGCGAGGCTGGCGGCACCCTCGATCTTTGCTTGCAGCAGCTTGGCAATGCATGCCATTGCTGAGCCTGTCATCTACTTGGACCCCCAGATCTTTTTCCTTCCTGAAATCCCCCCAGTGGTTCTCCCCCTAGAGAGTAACTTGCATTCATATTTTTAGCACCCAAATGCATTACTTGATATTTTCAACATTAAACCTCATTTGCCATGTAGTTGCACAATCCGTTATTTTGTTGAGGTCTTCCTGTAAGGTTTCCACATCTTCTTGTAAAGTTATTGCCCTGCATACTTTTGTATCATTAGCAAACATGGAGATTAAGCTATTTATACCAACCTCTATATAATTTTAATTAAATTAACCACTACAGATCCATGCTATAGACAAAAGACGGCTACAGTGCGGACCTGAATTGCCAGGAGGGCGTTCATAGACATCCTCCTGTGCATGAGCTGCCAGCACACCCCTGTGAGGCCTGCGTGGCGCATTCTGTGATCATCGAGTCACAGATCAGTGTAAGGGGCCGGTCCCGGCCCCTTATTACGTGATCAGCTGTCAGCCAATGACAGCTGATCACGTGATGTAAACAAGAGATCGGTAATCGGGGAAAAAGCAGATAACCGGCTGCAGAGAGAGGGACATTGATCCCGCGCATGGAGAGGCACTGCTGCTATGCAGTGCCATCCAGTGCCATCTACCAGTGCCCACCAGTGCCACCTACAGGTGCACATCAGTGCAGCCTACCAATGCCCACAAGTGCCACCTTTCAGTGCGCACCAGTATCACCTATCAGTGCCACCTATCAATGCCCATCAGTGCTGCCAACCAGTGGCCATAAGTGCCTCATCAGTGCCACCTATCAGTGCTGCTGATCAGTGTCACCTACCAGTGCTACCCATCGTTGCCTTTCAGTGCCCTTCAGTGCCACCCATCAGTGCCACCCATCAGTGCCCATTAGTACCACCCACCCATGACACCCTTCAGTGCCACCTCATTAGTGCCCACCAGTGCCACCTATCAGTGCTCATCAGTGCTGAGGTCAAAGACAGATGGCCATGGGATTCAGGTGCCAACTCTGAGCTTTCAGCAAGGGACCGGGTGGGAGACAATGTGAAGGAAATGGAGGCATTGTCTGCCACCCAATCTACTATCGCCTGTACTTGTTCTGGCCTCACCATTCGTTGAGCGGCATTCGGGCCTACCATATAACGTTGAAGGTTCTGTTGGCTACTCGCACCTGAGGAAGGTGTTTCACTTGTGCGTGTAGCTGGCACAGATCGACCACGTCCTCTCCCTGCAACAGGAGCTTCACCAACACCACCAGCACCAGCAGCACCATTACTACGACCACGTCCCTTATTTGACGCTCTCCTCATTCTGGATGCAAATGTACTATTTAGCACAAATTTATATTATTTTTTAAAATGCTAATCTGTCCCTCACACCAGCAGCAGGATCCTCTCCCTACACTAGTATGAGTTGAATTTATAATGCTTATCTGTCCTTCACACCAGCAGCAGGAACCTCTCCCTACCCCAGTGTGCGATGATTTTATAACACTAATCTGTCCCTCACACCAGCAGCAGGAACCTCTCCCTATACTAGTATGAGATGATCTTATAACACTAATCTGTCCCTCACACCAGCAGCAGGAACCTCTCCCTATACTAGTATGAGATGATCTTATAACGTTAATCTGTCCCTCACACCAGCAGCAGGAACCTGTCCCTACACCAGTATGAGATGATTTTATAACGCTAATCTGTCCCTCACACCAGCAGCAGAAACCTCTCCCTATACTAGTATGAGATGATTTTATAACGGTAATCTGTCCCTCACCCCAGCAGCAGGAACCTCTCCCTATACAAGTATGAGATGATGTTATAACGATAATCTGTCCCTCACAATAGCAGCAGGAACCTGTCCCTACACCAGTATGAGATGATTTTATAATGGTAATCTGTCCCTCACACCAGCAGCAGGAACCTCTCCCTATACTAGTATGAGATGATTTTACAACGGTAATCTGTCCCTCACACCAGCAGCAGGAACCTCTCCCTACACCAGTATGAGATGATTTTATAACGCTAATCTATCCCTCACACCAGCAGCAGGAACCTCTCTCTATACTAGTATGAGATGATCTTATAACAGTAATCTGTCCCTCACACCAGCAGTAAGAACCTCTCCCTACACCAGTATGAGATGATTTTATAACGGTAATCTGTCCCTCACACCAGCAGCAGGAACCTCTCCCTATACTAGTATGAGATGATTTTATAACGGTAATCTGTCCCTCACACCAGCAGCAGGAACGTCTCCTTATACTAGTATGAGATGATTTTATAATGGTAATCTGTCCCTCACACCAGCAGCAGGAACCACTCCCTACACCAGTATGAGATGATTTTATAACAGTAATCTGTCCCTCACACCAGCAGCAGGAACCTCTCTCTATACTTGTATGAGATGATTTTATAACGGTAATCTGTCCCTCACACCGGCAGCAGGAACCTCTCCCTACACCAGTATGAGATGATTTTATAACATTAA
>BLSH010403357.1:588858-621782 GCA_018402905.1 Glandirana rugosa | reverse complement strand
AAAAATCAGATCGCTGCACTATGTGATTCTGTGACAGGGGGGTGACAGGTAGTGAAAGGGTTAACTAGGGGGCGATCAGGGGGCGATCAAGGGGTTAAATGTGCCTATGTGGCCTGGTGTTAGTGTAGTGTTGGTGCACTCACGTTTCTAGATGCTTCTTCTTCCTCTCTGATGTCGAAAAGGACTTCAGAGAGGAAGAGGAGTGAACTTCCCCTGCCTCTGTTTACATTTACAGAGGCAGGGGAATAATGTCATTGGCAGGGCGATCTACAGGGCCAGGCCAAAAATCATTGGCCTGGCGCTGTAGATTGAAAGGCCCTCTGCCGAATGCCGTTGCAGCGCCCGCGCCTAGGGGGCGCGCGCGCGCACACGGCGCGAGTTCGCGGCCGCCGTCGCATGACGGCGGTTCGCGTTACAGAGCCACTTTGCCGCCGTCAAGCGCCGATCGGCGGTCGGCAAGTGGTTAAGCATGTCCCCTGTAGGTGAAGAGTGAGGTATGCCCGGGAGATCCATTTCCAAGTGTGATATGGCCGGGAGCTCTGGAATGGTCCAGGACACCAACCGAGCAGCTAGATCCAACTTATCCTCAGCACCCCAGCCCGCAAACTTTTGCAGCTGGGAGGCCAGGAAATACATCTTGGGGTGAGGGACTGCCAGACCACCCCAATCCTTACCATATTGGAGGGGGGGTAACAAACACTTTAAGTCATTTTTGACATTACTTACATTTTGTAATAAATATAGGACGTTGCAGATTACCATCTAGAGGGAGCTTGATATTTGATTCTGCCTCATCCTATTTGCTTCACAACTGGGATTTTTTTTTGATATGTACATATAAAACAATAATTGAAAAGATCATACAATTAAATTAGCATTTTCCTTTCAAAAATGCTAAATTCCTGGCTGTCTTTGGTACATTGTACTAGCAGCATGCATATCAGCATAAAAATGAGGCAACTATAATTTTATGTATTTTTCTGTATAGAAAACTACAATCGCCTGTATTACTTTGGGTCTGATTGGAATGGGTGTAATGGATAGTGAATGGGTGTGCCTTATGGCTAAAGATACAGTGTAGTCATAGTTGGGCTTAACTGTGGGGCGCTCCCTTTTTTTCATATCTTTGAACCATTTAATATAATTATAACATATAGTGTAGACTTATTTCTAGTAAACTCCCTTTGACAATCAGCCAGTGCACCTGCTTCAACTTCTCTTTCTCCTTAACTCCTGTAAGCTGGTTCACAGCCTTGGAAACTTGCTAGGCAGTGCAAAGGACTCATATCCATCAGTCTTTCTCAAAACTCCCTTGGCTCCTTCAGGGAGAAGCACTATTCACAAAACATAATGTGTTCTGTATGCTGTTGGTTTCTTATTGAACAAGATGTACTCTTTATTAGGGGTGAGGTTCTGGTTTGCCACAGATCCAGCATGTTCAAAATTTGTTATCCTGCAAATCAATGTGGAATTTTATCTGGACCAAATTCTGCTTAACCATAATGCGTTGCCTAGCCTTTGGACTTAGGTCAGCAGGGTTAGAAGGGCCAATAAAAAGGCTTTTGGATGAGCTAGCCACCTCACCATAGAAGGGTCACATCAGCCATATTAACAATGTTCTTTAGCTTCTAGAGAAAATGCATTGGAAGAGTTGCTGACAAACTGCATAGGAAGAAATGAGTGTAGGCCTTGTAGGTACTGGCAGGTTTGTTGAAGCAGATGTAACCCCTGTACAGCCACTCTATCACTTCCACACACCCCAGGTATGTAAAAATGCATGAAAAATAGATATGCTGGGTGAGAAATGTAAATTTGGGACTGCCTAGGCTTTTTTCTTTCCCAGCAAAAATCTGACATAGAAAGGGTGTTACTGGGGGAAGTAGAGTGGATGTTGGTGATAGCTGTTTGAGTTTCAAAGCTTCACGTTGGGGAAGTGCTATGGCCATAGGAATATATGCTTAACTTTTGTTGCTGCCTGCCTTTCACCTCTTGTCCCTAAAAAACACTCACAGGAAAAGGCCAATGAGGACTAAAAGGGGGGTTGCCAGATTTGTGGGTGGATATAGTGTAGCTTTTTGCAGCAGCTCCATATGACAGAATACATACTACCATCTGAAGCTATACTGTACAGTCATTGTACTATTAACGTTGCAATTGTCTCTCAAATAATACAACATAATGTTAAAAAAGAAGTTTGGGTTTTGAAAAAAAAAAAACATTCACACTTACCTAGGTGGATGTACCATCGATCCAATGCCGTATCTGTCCCCCACTGGCTCTAAGATCGAAAACTGAGCGATCAAACAATGCTGATCACTTAGCTCATTCATTGGCTCTCTGCTTTGCCCCACTAACATTCACTGGGGCACCAGGCTGTGGAGGGGACGAGAGTGGCTGGCTGAGGCTCTCAGCGGCTCGCTCACAGGCTGAGCCAGCTGCCGGTCCAGGCATCTGGGTGGATCCTGAACAAATGGTTGGGATCTTTTTAGAGCCTGGACTGGCTCTGTGTCATTAGCCGGTAGTGGGCTTTAACCAACTGTCAGCAGAAATCGAATTTCCAGGAGAAGTAGAGCCAAAATAGCTGTTGCTATAGTTATCCTTTAATATCAAGATAAAACCTTGTATCTCCTGCTTATATTGAGGTCTAAACAAGCTGCTTGCATACTGTCCAGACACTGAAGAATATTTGTGGCTATTGTCTATTTTAACCACTTCTACTTCCCCTTCACGACCAGGCCCTGCTTTGCAGGGAGAAGAAACAAAGAGATCGTTCCCTCTGTACAGAGCGCTGTGTTGATTGTCAACACAGGCCTCTGGGCTGTGATTGGACGCATCCAACCAGCAGGTTCCGGCCATGAATCATTGGCCAGTACTTGCTGACAAAATTCCGCTGTGTCTAATCACAGCAGAAGTCGGAGGGCTGGGCGCGCTCACGCGGCCAGTTCCCAGAAGAGGCAAGCAATGTACAGGTATGTCGCTGTGCTTGTAGGAGCCGCCAGTCCGCAGTACAATGTGGGCAGGCAGTCCTGAAGAGGTTAAACAATACATTCTAATTTCTACCTGTCTCATCTCTCCCTCTTATATTGCAGGCTAAACAAGTTGCTTACATAGTGTCCAGACACTGAACATTTGTGGCTATTGTTTCTCAGATAATACACTCTAATTTTTATTGGAAGATAAAACCTGCCTTGTATCTTTCTATAAACTGCCTATTCAAGTGCTCACGTACTGTTCTGGAAATCACTGTAGTAGACACTGCTATTACAGTGATTTGCACTAGCTTCCGTGTTCCATGTCGAGCACCTGCCCTGCTGCATTGTGAACATGGGAAGTCGCCCACTCAGCACAGGAGAAATTCCAATATAGCTTTGCATTATCTCAATGAATGTAAAGTGTTTTCTGAAAGCTGGTGTCTACTACAGTGATTTCCGGCTTTTAGAGGGATCCCACAGGCTTGGCATATTTATAGTTACAATGGTCCAAGCTGGACCAATATACAAATATTCATACCTAGAATTCTTCTTTAAGGAGGCAGTGCTATTATGACCTCTGACTCGAAATGCCCCTCCATGTTAGCTTATGTGTCCATACACACTATAGGCATTTTCAGGAGTTTAGAAGTAGAACCCCCCTCCCCCCACAAAAGTCGCATTCTGGAGAGGAGCTTTTGAGCATAATTCTATTCTGCTCAATTCAGTAATGCAAGAGGCATGAATATATATTCAAAAAAGGCTTTTTACCATCATTTTCTGCTGCTAATAGAAAAGAGAATAGTGTGCATGTAGATTAAATGTAAAAAACAGGAAAAACTGCATGAGTACAATGAGAATGAGGACAATTATTGTTTCTTTATAAATAAAGTCAGATCATTTTTCGCAAATAAACTATTGTTTCTGGAGTGGCTGAAGGGCAGCCATGTCTGAGCAAAGTGGGATTGTGTCTGGATATTCAACCACCTAATGTCTACGAGCACACAGAGACACTGAGAAAAGTGTATGCAACCTAATTATATATACTGTATATACTGTATATATATTTTTACATCCAAAAGCAGTAATTGTTGGCTAGTCCACAAATATTTGAAGGAATCTCACTTAATGCCTTCAACACACTGGCCTTTGGATGACTGATCCTAACTTCTGCCAGCTACTCATTCACCAGATATTTGATAATCAGATATAAATAAGAGCCGAGTGACGGAAAGGAAAGGGGGTGTGGATGTAACTGAGATTAAACGTGGTCGCAAAAAACACTTGAAGTCACTTGTCATAGAGTGTCACTTCAGGGAAATAAATGCGTTACTGTTGGATATATATTTTTTTTAATCGAAGATAATAAATAGTGACAATAGCTGATAATATCTTACGAGTTTGGTCATGCCAGATTATGCTTTGGCGTTTTATTTAAAAATAGATAAAATCTTTTATAATTATTGCTTATCTGCATTCATTTTTATTTTTTTTTAGAGGGCAGCTACTTCATTGCATTTGAATAACTCAAGCACTAATTCAATGGTTGGATCTAAATCTTAAATTAACTCTCTTTAGTCACTTCAGTGAAGTTTCAGAATTGTATCAAAGAGCTGCCACATGGAGTCCTGATTTTGATAACTTTTGAGAAATCAAAGAAAAAAAAGATTGCAGTTGTAAAAAATTCTATTAAACTCACTTTGCATGTGATTGTAATTGGTGAATAAAAGTATTCAATAAAAAAAATGTTCATATACCACATTACAAAAAATCGATTGCAAACAATGTGAACATTTCTTGCCTGTCTGATAACGTATACTAGAAGGGAGCCCTAATCCCCACCCAAAAAAGTTCATATACAGTGTTTTTGTACAGGTGTTTAGGGGCATTTAACATTTTTTTATGCCTAAAAACTCCTCTCAAAACGTAAGCCAGACGGGTTTTAAGCTAAGCTTAAAGCTGAGTTCCACCCAGTTAAAAGTCAGCAGCTACAAAAAGTGAAGCTGCTGACTTTTAACAATCGGACACTCACCTGTCCCACACTCCAGCAACGCAGCTGCCTGAAGGCTCGCTCTTCTCCCCCTCCCCTCGGTGGTGCCGGCGTCACAAGTGTGGGCGCCCGGGTTTGGCTTCAAAGCCGGGCACGCACTGCGCTTTGTGAATGGCTGGCATATCTTCTGGCACTTGTGACGTGTCCCAGAAGATCGCCAGGTGGGGGGGGGGGGTATTGAAACAGAAAAAAACTGACTGGATGGCTGCACTCCTGTGCAATTACTTTATTCTTGGTCAAAATACAGCATACAGTGTACAGGGGAACCACAATGGACGGCTGATGCGTTTCACACCAACGGGTGCTTAATCAAGCACCTGCTTGCAGGTAGTGCTACACCCACACTCTGGGGATAGAGGTTGAAGCAGCAGGGTCTTGAGTTACCTGGAGCGACGCTTATCTCTTCACTATACATATGGGGAGAGATGAACTTTCTTCCTGTTCCGTGGCAACAGGACAGGAAGTGCAGCTGGGATCCTGTCAAAACAGGGTCCCAGCGGCTCCCCCAAAAAAATGTCGGGGATCACCCACTTTTGGGTGGAACTCCGCTTTAAAATATGCCTCTAAGCCCTGGTTCACATTGAATGCGACTGAAATCATGCTAATTCCTGTGAAGTAGCTGCAGGTCAGTGTGATTTCAGGTGCAACTTCTCTGACACCTGTGCGACTTCATGCACAGATGTCTATGCAAGTCGTACCTGAAAATTAAAAAAATAGTGCAGGGACCTTTTTTTTTTATTGGGTGCGGCACTGCAAAGTTGGAGTGGCACCAATTTGAACAGTTCCATTGCCTGGCAAGAGGGTGCAACTTGTCAAGCGATTTGGAACTGTCAAATCGCAAAACAGGTCACACCAGTGTGAACGGGGGCTAAAAGTCCTACTGTGCATGGACATTTAGGATTACACTGAGTTGCTTCTACAGGCAAAATGCAAAACCCTGTAGAAGCAGTGTTTTTTAAGCCAGTGTGCATGGAGCCTAAAGATATTCAGATTAAGAACCTGATCTATCTTTGAAGGGTGAGCATTTCCAGCTGTGGTAGTGGGACATGTTTATGAGGATCCACTGATTGGGTGGCTCTGATTGAACATTACAATGTGACATGGAGGGAGCTTAGTGGTTCTGGTAGGTTAGAGAACGTGGGATACTCTTGCAGATATGTACTCTACTGAGCACCTTAAATGGAATAGTCCAGTGGTAGCTATATGCATTCTTCCTTAGGCATTAAATAACATTTTGGTCTGATCTACAGTATATTGTTGCAAATAAAATGTACTTTTTATCTTTCAAAAAATGTTTCACAGTGCTAAACCTTTCATACAATTTTTAAATTGCTGCATTCGTAAATGTCAAAAACCAGTATAAAGAAATAGTAGTGGTAAAAAAAGCACTTGTGTTTTTAACTAATTATTATTTTTTGTATAATTTTCCTTTAAGGGGGCATAGCAGGGGGTGTGTCCTAAGCCTACATACCTTTGCTGATAGGTGCCCCTTGTTCCCATCTCAAAAAGTTGGGAGGTATATCACTGAAGCTTGTGGTAATATGGCTTTCTTTCTTGCTTCCGTAAAACAGATGAACTATAAGCAGCTAACGAAGTTAGCAGCTTGCTTCATTCACACTCGGCCATGTAACTTTTTGTGGCAGTGTTAAAGTGGTTGTCAAGTCATGACAACCACATTAAACTACAGGTAAGCCTACAATAAGGCTTACCTTTAGGTCCAGGAAATACCTCCTAAACCTGTACGATGACGTCGGCACATGCGCAGTGAAGAATCGGCACCCGGGGTAGCCCAGGGGGCCGTTTCTTCTGTATTCGTGCCATAAATGATGGCTCCTGTGCGCATGCGCAGGAGTGACGTCAGCGCGGCTCTGCCAATCACAGCACTGGAGCCCGTGCTGTGATTGGATGGAGCCGCAGACCCAGAAGAAGGATGTCGCCGGTCACAGTGGTGTGCCGAGATCGCTGCAACAACTTAGTTCCAAGGTAAGTGCTTAGTTCCAAGGTAGCTCATTATTCCTTTGCTTTGCAGGGTTTTTTTTTGGGGTGGGGGCGGCTTTACAATCACTTTAAGATTGGTTAGAGTTCCCCCTTAATTTTGCCATAATATCTAATTGCACGCTGCCCAATTCTTGGTTTAACTGAATCCTCAGGTAGAGTCTGGACCAGATTTACCATTAGGCAAAGTATGCATGTGCCTTTAGGAAGCAGAGGCAACTATAAGAAGCAGAGGCAAAGAAGTGACTTTTTCCTTTAGGCCTCATGCACACGGGCATTAGAAAAAAATGAGCTGCAAAAGCTAGTTCTGACGGCAGAAAAAAGCAGCGTTAAAAACGCGATAGTAGCAGAGTTTTGCATTGGTGTCAATACGCGTTTTGTCACAATAGTTTTTAGCAGCGTTTCTCATGCCTCTATTCAAAATCAATGGTTCCCTGTTCTTCCTCTGTTCTTCCTCCGATGTTGACTCGATGCCCTCTTGTGATATCACCGCCCCATCATGACCTGGGCGGTGACATCACAAGGGGGCCGGGCCTCCAGAAGACGTCACCGGGTGGCCCGCCCCATGGCTATATAAGTCATGGCACACAGAGGACCTAGCATTAGAGCGAGAGAGAGTGTTGAGTCAACATTGGAGGAAGAACAGAGGAAGAACAGAAGGAGAAGACAATGGAGAGAGGAGACCCGGCAGAAGAGGGAGAAGAAAGTGCAGAGAGAAGAAGCAGAGGGAGGAAGAAGGAGGGAGAAGAACCGGAGGATGAAGACATCGCCGGAGGGAGAAGAAATCTGAAGTGATGCCGGAGCTGCCTTAATAAATTACTTTAAAAACCTGTGTACTGTGTTTATTTTTGACACTTTTTATTTAGGTGAAAGGGTAGAGGTACAATGCACCCCATACTCATTCACATAGGATGGGAAGCATAGATCTGGGGGCTCCCTTGTTAAAGGGGGCTTCCAGATTCCAATAAGCCCCCGCTCCCACAGACCCCGACAACCACCGGCCAGGGTTGTCGGGAAGAGGCCCTTGTCCTCATCAACATGGGGACAAGATGCTTTGGGGTGGGGGGCACTCCCTGCCCCAAAGCATCCACCCCACAAAGAGCACTTTTATGCTTTAAACAAGAGAAAATTTATTTCTCAAAACAGGAGAAATGTGGGAGAGAGGGGATAGGGCACAGAACACCCTTAGTAATGATAAACAAATAGGCACACTCCTTAGACAAAAATTGGTGAGATAAGGTAGATAGCAGTACAGGAAAAAGAGCCTTTAAGCTGAACCAGCACATCTGTACTTTGTAGGACAGGCTGTCTCCTCTAGTAACTGAACTTTACTCACAGCATCATACACATGGATTCACTTGGATGAGTTCTCTCCTGAAGTCCTCCCAGCCATGTCATAGCCTCCAGCTGATGAAGAGTCCCCTCTGGTCCCTCTCAGAATCATTTCCAAATCTTTGGCAGGCTTTCCTTATAGAATTTGAACTCCCAGATAGGCCTTGGACAGGCCTAGCAACCAGCAACTACCAGGGATAGGCCTCAGGCTTTAGGCCTAGCAGCCAGGAGCTACTTGCTGCACATCCACCTAGGCCGCAGCCCATGGTGGCAAGACTTAGATCACCTGACTTCTTCCAGTTAAATACCTTTTCCTAGCATGCAAAGCTGCCAATCTGATTGGCTGAGAAAAGTATGCTTATTCATAAGCCTAACTTACTGTAGCTCATCACTTTATTGTCAGAGGCAACAGCACCACCTACAGACAGAAAGGAGAAGCCATACAGAATTGGAGGAAGTCATTTAATCTGTAAACACTGCAAATCAGCCATGCTGACTACCACCCAGCATAACTAAATTTACCTGCAACCCTATTCTAGGATGCTACATTTACTACCAAGCAAGAGGCCTTAAAGTGTAACTAAATGCAAAACTTTTTTTTAAATTTTGGACAGAGTGGAGAAGGATTAGAACACCTGACAGTTTTTATTGCTGTGTGTGCCCCCAGTAGGGAGATTCACCCTATTTGTCCTGTTTACCGCTATAATGGAAAGTGAAAGTAAAAGAAAATCCCAAATTTTGGGTTGGAGGGGAAAGTTCTGGTGACCCTGGTGACAACCAGGGGTCCCCTAACTTTAGAGGGATTTTTTCCTCACTTCCTTTTTTGGCTATGGGACAAGAAGTGAAGGAAAATCTCCCCAATGGCACACAGATGGCAAAAAAGAGGTGATGGGTGTTATAACCCTCCCTTGCTCTATCCAAAGTGAAAGAAAAAAGTTTTGCCTTTAGTTGAACTCTATTGCCCCTTTTCTCCACTGAATACTAATCCTTAAGGGCCTTATACACGGGTGGTATCGGTTGGTTCAATAGAAACTGGCTGACGTTCGGCAGTTGGTCTGGCAGAAGCCAGCCAAACATCTGGCTTCTGTCGAAGAAGTTTGACTGAAAAAGGTCTGCCGAACGGCATCCGATCAGCACTCTCGGCCAATAGCCCATTGTTGGAACACAAGAGCTATGCGTTTTTTTTTACCCTAAACTTTGGTTTTTGCCCAATAAACACATATAAGAGAAATTCACAAAGAGCCAATTTTTTGTAATTGTATTTTTATTAAGGTTTTGTCAGAACACAAAAAAAAAAGTAATCATATATAGAAAACACCACTAGTGGAAACAATACCAAAAATGGTAGCAGCAGTTAGGCTGCATTCACGCCTGAGCATGTCGTTTTCAGGCAATTTTGCTGCGATTTTGTACAGGTCAAAAGGTCACCAATGTAAAAAGCAGAAAAATGCCCAAATCTGCCTGAAATACCTCCAGAACTTGTGTGAGTTTCAGGCCTTTTCAGGCTTTTGGCTTCAGGCATTTTTGAGTGGAGATGTGAACCATCTCCATAGAGAATCATTGATTTTTTTCCCCTCCAGCGTTTTGGTGCTTCAAGCTTCAAGCTACAAAACACTCAGGTGTGCATGGGGCCTTAAAGTGGGTTTCAAAGAAATTATAAATTGTAACAGATAGCAAAGGAAAATGAAGGGAAAAGAACAGATAAAAAAAGAAAATAAATATAATTGCGATACATGCTATAATTCTGTATGTATAACACACCGGGGGGTCAAAATATAAAGTTCAGAAAGTGAGCATATAGGTCCAAAAAGAAACTTAGGACTGATGTTTCCCATCTGTCTTGCTCATTCGGGACCAGACGGGGTACCAAATTCAGAGGAGTCCCAAGGATCCCATATCTTATTGAACTGGGATACCGCATCTCCCACCTGAGCTGTCATTATTCCATTCTACATATTTCCAAAAGCACCTTCAAAAATTCGGCCTGAGAGGGGAGAGCAGTGGATAACCAATGTAATGGGATAGTTCTTTTGGCCACCAATAAAATAAAAGAGGCAAGCCTATTCATAGATTTACCAATACCAGGGAAAGGGAGGCCCAACAAAGAGCCAATTTTCATATATTTTAAGAGATAAATGTTCATTGATGTTAATGGTCATTTTTATGTTTATATACATATATAAATCTATTTTCCTGTTCAGGTGAAGATTCTGATAAAACATAAAGCGGTAGATGAACCTTGGCTGGGACAGAGCAGAACATGATCAAGTTGAGGAATGTCAGTGGATGGAGGGGGCTGTGTGTGACGGAGCTGGAGAGAGAATGCTCTGTGCTAGGCACATCCCAAGAATAGACTGGTGAATATGCCCAAGTTCTTACTGCACATATCACATTCACTCTGTATCGCTCAAACACTGCAGCTCACTGAGAGACACCCAGAGTCTTTCATTAAATATTTATACAATCAGTAATCTCATGTTATTCTGGAGAATATCTGGCTGCATGGATTACGTGTTTGTTACGCAAAGAGATGCCACACACAGGCATACCATGTATGAGTATGACTCTAAATACAGACTGAGGGAGCCTCACACCAGCTCAGCCTCCATTACTGAGATGGCTAAGAAGAGAGAAGATATGTTTTATTTAAAGGATCTGTCCATTGCACCTATTTTGATTTTTTGCAGGTGTTTGAGAGTTAAATGGTTTCTTGTTTCTCAGTGGTGAAATTTCTCTCTTGGAGTGTACAAGTCTCCAGATTTGCCATGGCAGTCACTGTTCTCCGTGGTGGAATTTTAATTTATTTTACATTATATAGATGCATGAGGAAGAATAGGAACACTGGGAATCATCAGTTAAACTTCCAAGGTTTCGGATACACATAAATTCTCCACAGGATGTGGAAACACTGCAAGAAGATCTAAATAAATTAATGGGGTGGGCAGACAAGTGGCAGATGAGATTTAACGTAGAAAAATGTAAGATAATGCATTTGGGTACCAAGAACCTGAACGCAAATTACTCACTAGGGGGAGAGCCCCTGGGGGAATCAAGGATGGAAAAAGACCTAGGGGTCCTAGTAGAGAACAGGCTCAGCAGTGGCATGCAATGCCAAGCTGCTGCAAGCAAAGCTAACAAAGTGTTGGCATGCATCAAAAAAGGGATTAACTTCAGGGATAAATCAATAATTCTCCCACTATACAAGTCCCTGGTGAGGCCGCACCTGGAGTATGCCAGTTCTGGGCACCGGTCCTCAAGAAGGACGTCCTGGTATTGGAAAGGGTTCAGAGAAGGGCAACAAAGCTAGTTAAGGGATTAGAGGACCTAAGTTATGAGGAAAGATTACAAGCACTGACTTGTTCTCTCTGGAGAAAAGACGCTTGAGAGGGGATATGATTTCAATGTACAAATACTGTACTGGTGACCCTGCTATAGGGGCAAAACTATTCAGCGCAAGGGAAAACACGAAGACATGCGGCCATTCACTGATAATGAAAGAAAGGCAGTTTAACCTTAAGATGCGTAGGGGTTTCTTTACGGTAAGAGCAGTGCGAATATGGAATTCTCTTCCAAAAACAGTGGTTTCTGCTGGTAGTATAGATAATTTAAAAAAACTACTAGATGCACACCTAAGGGACCACAACATTGGGGGATATACAACGTAATACTGACATAAAAAACACACACATGGGTTGGACTTGATGGACTTGTGTCTTTTTCCAGCCTCACTGACTATGTAACTATGTAACTATATCAGAAAACCTTGGCTTTGCAACTCAGGTGTCATAGGTGTATCCTGTATTATATGTTTATTTGAAAATCAAGTATTTCATACAAAAATATTAAAAACAGACATACAACATCAACTCGGAAACCTATAAACCCAATAACAGTAAGGGTTCATGTACACTGGCAGCTTCTAAACTTAAGTTTAGAATCTTTTGTCATTGCTTTGCCAAAGCTATTAAAGAGGAGTTCCACCCAAAAGTGGAACTTCCACTTTAAGTCCTCCTCCCCAGCTCCGGATGCTGAAACTGAGCTTTTGGGGAGGAGGGGGGGGGGGTGGGGATACTTTTTTTTGGGTACGTCCGCCCCGATCACCTTAGGCAATCAGAAGTGGAAGGTCACCTTCCCCCTCCCTCCCAGGACAGGTCCTAGAAGACTTCGGGACCAATCACAAAGTGCAGCGCCGCTCGCGCAGTGTGCGCCCAGCCATGATGTCGCGGCCAGGTCCATGGCCTACCATGGCCGGTCCCAAGCCCGTGCTGTGAAAAGAGGAGGGTTGGGTGCTGGGACAAGCAAACCGGCCCTGTAAAATCTATTTGCTACTATGGCCAGGGTGGGCATTGGAATAGCCCCTGGGGATTCATCAGAATCTCAGCCAAGCTGGCCTAAGAGTGACCACACCAAAGATATTAGAACATGCAATGCCCCAGTTGGATGTGTCTAAAGACTTTGTGTAGCCTTGACTACTCTACTTTTCTCCTACAATGGGACCTTGGATCTTGTTTTGTTGCCACTGTATTTCAAGCCATTACGGTGGGGAATTTGGGAAAAGTTTTCAATATTTTTTTAGGTGATACCAGGTGTAAGCGGCCACGCTCTGCAGCTCTGAAAGCAGGAAGTGTTTTATAGCACCCTATGCTGACATAACTCAGAGCGATCACAGTAACCTGCAAATGCTTTGGTAGCTATGTTTGCACTGTGAAGTTTTCTGGCCAATAAATTATTTTCAGAAGAAATACACGATGAGTTGTTCCTTCTTTTTTCTACACATGGAATAACAACGCTGGAGAGAGCGAGAGGAAGGAGAGGACTACTATATCCATAGGTCGGATTGTAGACCTAAAGCGCGGTTTGACTTCTCCACACCGTACGGTGGGAGAGTCATAGGATTCCGGTAAGCAGGGTACAAGCCCCTGAAATATCAATTTTTCATCACCCAAGCACCTATATGTAACACGGGCACTTTAAAGCACAAAGAATTATTGTTTGAATAAGGACTTGAAATATCACCAGTCTGAAGACTGAAACAGCACACAGTATAAATACGGACTGCACATCAAAAAATTACCGTCTTTTTTGCACAGAGCACAGCACTTTATATGGACTTTATTTACTATTAACTTATTATGTTTATGTATTATGTAAAATACTTATGAGAGTTTACAAATATTCATTCTTGGAAAGCACTGCTGAACTTTAACTATTCACATATAGAAATTAGCTTAAGCCACTGGGCTACAGCAGCATATATTGTTTTTGATGTATTTATTTATTTATTTGTTTTATATATCACAAGCATGAAATATGAGTATGAAATAAGGGGAATACTACAGTTCTGCTAGCGCTGTTTGAACACAAACACTGTTCATACACATCACGTTTTTCCCATACAACTGGGCTAGAGCAGCAGCTTGCAGACAGAACACTGCATTTAAAAAACCATAGGACGAGCGCTGCCGAAGGGGACACACACACACCTTTCTCTAATAAATAGATGTCGCGGCCAGGTGCCCACAGTAGCAATGTCGGTGCCGCAGAGGGGAGGGGGAGAGGAGCGAGGCTCTGTGCGGCTCCATAGCTGGACCGTGAGACAGGTGAGTGTCTGTTTATTAAAAGTCAGCAGCTACACTTTTAGTAGCTGCTGACTTTTAATAAACATAAGGGTGGAACTCCGCTTTAAACTCAAGTCCATAAAAGCCTATGGGGTTGATTTACTAAAGGCAAAAAGGGTGTGCACTTTACAAACTCTAAAAAGTGCAGCTGTTCCAGAGCTTAGTAAATGAGCAAAAACTCTGATGACTTTCATCATCCAATCATGTGCAAGCAAAGATACTGTTTTCTTTATTTATTTTGCTTGCGTGTGATTGGGCACTCTTTGCAAAGTGAAGGCTTACCTCATTTCCTAAGCTTTGGAGCATCTGCACTTGCAGAGGGCAACTGAAAAGTGCACAGTCTATTTGCCTTTAGTAAATCAACCCCATAGGCCTTTAGCAGAGTTTAGAAGCTGCCGCGTTTGAATGCAGAAGAATCACGTTCAGGATAGGAACGTTTTGCCCGCCGGCTGCAGGAAAACGCAAACTTGTTTTCCGGTGGCTATGGTCGGGGTAGGCTAGTGTACATGTAGCCTAAAAGTGGCAGTACTGTCAATGTACACATAGGGGTTGATTTACTAAAGAGAAATAGACTGTGCACTTTGCAAAGTGCAGTTGCACGCTACAAGAGCAGTTGCTCCAGTTCTTAATAAATGAGGGGAAGCTCTTTTGACTTCCATCATCCACTCGTGCCAGCAAAAATTCCTTTTTTTTTTTTCCTTGCATGTGATTGGTTGTTCTTTAAAAGTGAAGCTTCAACTCATTTAAGTGCACAGTCTCTGGAGAAACTGCACTTTGCAAAGTGCACAGTCTATTTGCCTTTAGTAAATCAACCCCACAGGCCTTTAGCAGAGTTTAGAAGCTGCAGCGTTTGAATGCAGAAGAATCGCGTTCAGCATAGGAACGTTTTGCTCGCCAGCTGCAGGAATACGCAAACTTGTTTTCTGGTGGCTATGGTCAGGGTAGGCTAGTGTACATGTAGCCTAAAACTGGCCCCAAACTACTATCATTTTCCTTTAAGCCTTACCATTTTTGAGAGATAACATATTTGAGTGGTCCAAAGTCAGAGAAGAATAAAAGAATTTAAGACTAGCCATAGACATTAGAATCTCAGCCGGTTCAGCAGGAAGATTCGAACTATGTGTGGGCAGGCTAAATGGGCCAAGTTGATAGATCGATCAACTTGGGTACAACCAGCCTGCCAGATTTACTTGTGATTATCGCTAGCAGCTGCTATAGCCACTAGCAATAATCACTGTCTTCTCCCGGTGAGTGATTAGAGAGAAGTGCCCGATGCCCAAAATAAAGAAGGTCTCACTTGAATTTTGTATTTATATGAATAAGTTGTATACTGGAGATAAAAGTAAACAATTAGAGCCAACGCGTTTCAGGGGAATTGCCTCCCCCTTCTTCAGGGCTAGTATATACTGTAGAGAAAAAGATACATGGTAAAAAACCCTTAGCCAGCCCATAGAATTCGTACAAAGTGCAAAAATAAAAAATATGTGTAAGTAAAAATAGTTTCAAGTTAAATTTGACTCCTCATTTAGTCTCTAAAATCATATTGCAAATGGTATATAGAATGAAGAAATATCCACATTGAATTTTAAATGATACAAGATGAAAAGCTGTGAGTAAAAAATTAAAAGAAAAAAAACACAAACGAGAAGAAGAAAAAATAAAAAATAAAAAAAAACAACAACGTTGTTTTGTGGCTGCAGTAATGAAATTCACACTGTCTATAGCCTAAGTAACAATAGGCTTTTCTAAGGTCCCTTTCACACATGGGGACCGATCAGGTCCGCCTGTCCGTTTTTCAGGCGGACCTGATCGGACGCTGCATTCACTTTTATGGAGTGACGGATGTCAGCGGTGACATGTCCGTTGACATCCACTGCTATCCGATCCGGTCCACTAAATCCAAACGGATGGAAACCCTATTTTCCTTCTGTCTGGCAGGTCAGAAGGAACCGGAGGAAAACGAACAGGAGGATCCGTTTTCATCCAATCACCCATAGTGAGCGGAGACGGATCTGTCATCTGCCGGCTCATCGGGGATCAATGGATCGATCCCTGCTGAGCAAGCGGAGTCCATCAAAAGGACAGCTCCGGGTGAAAGGGGCCTAAGGGTCGTGTCTCACTAGTTATCTTGTTTATCATAGCAACTTGGATAACTAAGGGCCTATTTAAAAAGCAGCTGTATGGCCTTACCACTTAAAAAAGAAAGGACACATTTATAAGATACAGCACTGTGCTTTACAAATGTGCTTAGCTTTTTGATTTCATAAGGACCCCAAAGCAAGCAAAGCCAGATTTATTGTCATACATGGGACAAAAAAGGGTAGAAAAGAGTGGAGCCCAGTCAAATGACCTATCAAAGTCATGCGACTGCCTTCTCTTCCTATCCAGGGCTATGTACAGAACGGTCCATAGGACACTACAGGTTCCATACCGGTAAAATGCGTTTTATAAATAACTTGTAAATAAACAGGTGAAGTGTGGAGCAAGCACTGTGATGTCCAATATAGCGCAGATTGTGATATTCACCCTTCATTTAAAGTGGAGCTTAACTGTATCTGAGCACCACAAATTGAAAATGCTATTTAATTAATTTGTATTATTCAAAGCAAACTCACCGATCTATCCATGTCTACATGCTTTTTTTTGTTGAGAACTCACTTTGAAAAACACTCCTATAGAATTTCAAGCCGCGGTAAGGGCAAATGATTCATGTCTTATTATTTCCTGAAATCCATCTGATCTTAGCTCAGATATGCGGGCAGGAGAGTTTGCTTAGCTGAGAAAGCTCCTTCTCTTATCCAGATAAAAGAAAAACCAATGCCCATAAACCTCATAGGATGTATGACATCATTGTGGCCTAGGCTAGAAAATAGGAAGCAACTGAAGAAATGTAAAAATAAAAAAAGTGTAAAATAAATGAATATAATATACCTTCCTATCTATTTACTAATGCTAGCAAAATAATGATTAAAAATAATTAATACTGATTGAGAGGGTTTTGTTGCATTTTAAAAAGGCCCCTATATCTTCTTTATTTTTTCTGAGTGTCTTTTCAACCTTTTCAATTGCCATAAGTCACCTGTTTCTTCATAGCCCTTTTTTTACGGGCTCACATTCACTGACACACTAGCTAGGTTAAATGAGGTATTGGATATAGTCCCACACCCTACAATGTGAACGCTTCCCCGTACAAATTCCTTTTTCTCAAACACCAAAGAGGACCTTTGCTATCCAAGCTCAGCTGTTACGCATATGCCCTAGCAGTATTCACATACTTGAGTTATAAAGATTATTAGGGGATCTATGACTGTATGTCTTAATTTGCCGGTGACATACTGTCCAACTTAATAAGATTGTCATATGTTCATATATTTTTACATTGCTAGTCTTCTGTAAACCTTTAATAAAAATGCATTGAAACAGAAAAAGGCCACTAAGAACACTCATCTGCTCCTATAGCGTTGTTCTTTTACTGATGGTAAACAAGTTCTTTTACAGATGGTAAACAAGATTCTGCACTGTTTTGGTGAGATAGAAAAAAACTCCATAAGTAGAGAAGAGTGCTCTGTCATTAGTGTGACATGACCCTTAGGTTTGTACTCCATGTTAACACATTCATAAATATTGGAGCGCTATAGATCCCAGGAAACAAGATAGCATACAAGCTTAAAAAGGAGCTCCTTATTCCTCAGACATACAGGGGACTGTAGGTCCAATGAGTGCCTAATGACAATCACTGGCAAAATAGCCGATGGATCACTTCCTGTTTACAATTTCTCTAAGGAGACACAGTTTGGGGATATAAACTAGTTTTAAAGCGGGAGATAACAGGAACAAGTCCGGGACACCAGAAAAATCAAGAAAACAAACTTCTTATTTTGCTAGCAAAATGGACTTAGCAGGACTCATTTCCAGAGTGCCAAGTGACCCTTTATGGGCGGTTACAACACATATATACCAGCTTTTGCATCACAATTACATATTTCCTCTCCTGGTTCTTTTAACCAATGATAAAGATATACATATTTAGAACTCCTTACGTATGTGTTTCTGGGCTAATTACACTAAACTAGCCTCTTGGACTGATCTTTTACCCTGGAATAGTGGGATTCATAACACAGGGGTCTCACATATTTGAGGGGCTCCAGAATTTGTTTTTCTGGATGAAGAAAACTGTTTTTGTTTTCTCATTCCCAGATTAGGGTCTGGAGACTCGGAGGCTTCATAGAGCTTTGGGTGGGAGAAGCCTCTACCCCTGTCCCCATTCTTTCCTGGCCTGCTACCTGTATTATGGACCATGTTTCTGCCTACTATCAGGACCAATATTTTGGCACTGCTGGCATTATCTCTACCTGGACTGTATATGGACCCTGCCTGTACTGACTATGGACAATATTCCTCCCTGCTGCATGGACAATTCCGTTCGCTGTCACTGACCATGTCCCTGCCTGCTGCCTGGATCTACCAGAGAAGCCTCTACCCTGGTCCCCATTCTTTCCTGGCCTTCTACCTGTACTATGGACCATGTTTTGGGCTACTACCAGGACCAATATTTTGGTACTGCTGGCAATATCTCTAACTGCAGAGTCAAACAGAGACAAGGATGGGAAGCCGCTCCAGGTGAGAATGTAGACCCCAATCAAGTGTGTGCTCATCCAGTTCGTGCACCGATCAATGGAAACATCAAAAAAGTGGAGTTGACAGCACGATCACCAATAGAGGAAAATTGATTGTGATTATGACTAAGCGGACCTAGTCTCCGTGAAACGCGTCAATCGTTTTCCTTTGTCATGTATGTTCCTGTGACATTCCGTGATTTTTGGAATAAACAATCAATTTTCCTCTATTGGTGATCGTGCTGTCAACTCCACTTTTTTGAATATCTCTAACTGCACTGACCTGGACTGCATATGGACAGTATCCCTGCATGTACTGACTACAGACAATATTCCTGCCTGCTGCCTGGACAATTCCATTTGCTCTCACTGACAATGTCTCTGTCTGCTGCCTGGATCAGTGCTCTCCTCCTGTGGTCAACTGCACTACTAAGATCACAGGTAATTCTTTCTTTACCCTTTTGCTCAGCAGAATGTATTTTGGGGTGTAATTCTTGGGATGTACATGCTATGTGTTAAAAATATGAAGGGCCTTCAAAAAGATGTGATAAGTTGTCAGGAAATTAGATGCGTAATGTATGTAATGCATGGATGGTGCTCCTTGTATATTGGGCCTCTGTATGTGGCCAGGCTGTGTAAAAGTCTCACACACCTGGTATTGCCATATTCAGGAGAAGTAGCAGAATGTATTTTGGGGTGTCATTTTTGCTATGTACATGCTGTGTGTTGGAAATATCTTAGAAATGGACAGCTTTGTGTAAAAAAAATGCATTTTAATTTTTTTCCCACATTTTCCATAAACTTCTGGAAAAAAATGAACCATTCAAAAGACTCATTATGCCTCATAGATTATTCGTTGGGGTGTTTGTTTTCCAAAATGGGGTCATTTTGTGGGCTTTTCCATTGTCCTGGTGCTCCAGAGCCTTCAAAAGTGTAATGGGGGTTGAAAAATGAAAAATGTAATTTATGCTCCTAGAAAGCCTGAAGGTGCTACTTCAATGACAGGCCTCTGTATGTGGCCAGGCTGTGTAAAAGTCTCACACATGTGGTATTGCCATACTCAGGAGTAGAGTTGAGCGGACACCTGGATGTTCGGGTTCATCTGGTTCGGCCGAACTTCACAGAAACGTTTGGGTTTGGTACCGAACTTCACCTGAACTTCACCGCGGACCCCGAACCCCATTGAAGTCAATGGTGACCCAAACTTGGGCACAAAAGTGGCTGTAAAAAAGTCCTGGAAAGGGCTAGAGGGCTGCAAAAGGAAGCAAAATGGGGGTAAGGAGTAGGACAAGTGCCCTAAAAACAAATGTGGGTAGGGAAACAACTTAAAATCACAAAAAAAATGGGAGGAGGAGGTGGATGTGGAGTAGGGGCCTAGAGGTTGACTAGACCGTGACCGTGGCAGTGTAGGTGGAAGTGGCGGTGGTGGAGGAGGAGGAGGAGGAGGTAGCCAACACTGTTATTTGTTTGTTTGTTTTTTTTTCTAAATGGGGTAGCCCCCAAAATATTGAGACATATTAAAAAAAACAACTATACCAATGGCTGTGTGAGGCCGGTCTAAATGTCTATTCTGCACAAGGTACAGACAAGTCTTGTGGGATCCATGCACACACTAGCACACTAGCAGAGTCATCAAAAAGCATAAGAGACTGCTGCATGGCTTGGGGTTCAGACTGCTTGGCTGATTTACAAGGGGCTGAGGTGAAAGACAGATGGCCATGGGGTTCAGGTGCCAACTCTGAGCTTTCATCAAGGGACCGGGTGGGAGACAATGTGAAGGAACTGGAGGCATTGTCAGCCACCCAATCTACTATCACCTGTACTTTTTCTGGCCTCACCATTCGTTGAGCGCCATTGGGGGCTACTATATAACGTTGAAGGTTCTGTCGGCTACCTGAGGAAGGTGTTTCACTTGCGCATGTAGCTGGCACAGATAGACCACGTCCTATCCTTGCAACAGGAGCTTCAGCAACACCACCAACACCAGCAGCACCACGACCACGTCCCTTATTTGACTCTCTCTTCATTCTGGACACAAATGTACAATGTAGCACTATTTATTAATACTAAAAAAAAAAGAATAATAAATTATTATTCTTTTTTTTAAAAAAAAAAAAAGAAAATTGTAGATGCACTTTTTATTTTTGTGCAAGAAATGCACCGCTCACACCAGCAGCAGGAACCTCTCCATCGCTCACATCAGCAGCAGGAACCTCTCCCTACACCAGTATGAGATGATTTTAGAACAATAAACTCTCCCTCAGAGCACCAACAGGAACCCCTCCCTAATGCAGTAGTAGATGGTTTTAGAACGATAAACTCTCCCTCAGAGCACCAACAGGAACCTCTCCCTAATGCAGTAGTAGATGGTTTTAGAGCGATAAACTCTCCCTCAGAGCACCAACAGGAACCTCTCCCTAATGCAGTACTAGATGGTTTTAGAACGATAAACTCTCCCTCAGAGCACCAACAGGAACCTTTCCCTGATGCAGTAGTAGATGGTTTTAGAATGATAATCTCTCCCTCAGAGCACCAACAGGAACCTGTCCCTAATGCAGTAGTAGATGGTTTTAGAATGATAATCTCTCCCTAGTAGATGGTTTTAGAATGATAATCTCTCCCTCAGAGCACCAACAGGAACCTCTCCCTACTGCAGTAGTAGATGGTTTTAGAATGATAATCTCTCCCTCAGAGCACCAACAAGGAACGTCTCCCTAATGCACTATAAGATGGTTCTGAACGCTAATGTCTCCCTCATAGGACCGCAATGAAGGTGTCCCTAATGCAGTCTGAGATGGTTGTGAACGCTAATCTTTCCCTCACAGCACCGGCATGAAGCTCTCCCTACTCTAGTCTGAGACGATCTGACACGGGGCCCTACGTGACTCCAGCCTCATATTGAGGCTGGGTCACATGATGCACTGGCCAATCACAGCCATGCCATTAGCAGGCATGGCTGTGATGGCTTCTAAGGGCAAACTAGTGAAAAGCTTGTTGATTGGCTGCCCAGCAGCTAGAGAAAAGGTGCCAAAAATACCCGAATACCGAACCTGAACCCAGACTTTTTTTCAAATGTCGGGTTCGGGGCACGGACACCCTAAAGTCCGGTACGGACCCAAACTTTACAGTTCGGGTTCGCTCAACTCTACTCAGGAGGAGTAGCAGAATGTATTTTGGGGTGTAATTTTTGCTATGTACATGCTGTGTGTTGGAAATATCTTAGAAATGGACAGCTTTGTGTAAACAAAACGCATTTTCATTTTTTTCCACATTTTCCAAAAACTTCTGGAAAAAATGAACCATTCAAAAGACTCATTATGCCTCATAGATTATTCGTTGGGGTGTTTGCTTTCCAATATGGGGTCATTTTGTGGGCTTTTCCATTGTCCTGGTGCTCCAGGGCCTTCAAAAGTGTAAAAAGGGGGTTGAAAAATGAAAAGTGTAATTTATGCTCCTAGAAAGCCTGAAGGTGCTACTTCAATGACAGGCCTCTGTATGTGGCCAGGCTGTGTAAAAGTCTCACACATGTGGTATTGCCATACTCAGGAGTAGCAGCAGAATGTATTTTGGGGTGTCATTTTTGCTATGTACATGCTATGTGTTGGAAATATCTTAGAAATGGACAGCTTTGTGTAAATAAAATGCGTTTTCATTTTTTCCCACATTTTCCAAAAACTGGAAAGAAATGAACCATTCAAATGACTCATTATGCCTCATAGATTATTCGTTGGGGTGTTTGCTTTCCAAAATGGGGTTATTTTGTGGGCTTTTCCATTGTCCTGGTGCTCCAGGGCCTTCATAAGTGTAATGGGTGGTTGATAAATGAGATGTGTAATTTATGCTCCTATAACGCCTGAAGGTGCTACTTCAATGTTAGGCCTCTGTATGTGGCCAGGCTGTGTAAAAGTCTCCCAAATGTGGTATTGCTATACTCAGGAGAAGTAGCAGAATGTATTTTGGGGTGTCATTTTTGCTATGTACATGCTGTGTATTGGAAATATCTTATAAATGGACCACTTTGTGTAAAAAAAATGTGTTTTCGTTTTTTTTGCACATTTTCCAAAAACGTCTGGAAAAAAACGAACCATTCAAAAGACTCATTATGCCTCTTAGATTATACGTTGGGGTGTTAGCTTTCCAAAATGGGGTCATTTTGTTGGCATTTCCAATGTCCTGGTGCTCCAGGGCCTTCAAAATTGTAATAGGTGGTTGAGAAATGAGATGTGTAATTTATGCTTCTAAAACGTCTGAAGATGCTACTTCAATGTTGGGCCTCTGTATGTGGCCAGGCTGTGTAAAAGTATTACACATGTGGCATCACCATACTCAGGAGGAGTAGAAGAATGTAATTTGGGGTGTAACTTGTGGTATGCACATGCCATGTGAGAGAAATAACCTGGAAATATGACAATTTTATGCAAAAAAGAGAAAATCTTAGTTTTGCAAAGAATTGTGGGAAAAAATGACAACTTCAAAAAACTAACCATGCCTCTTATTAAATACCTTGGAATGTCTACTTTCCAAAAAGGGGTCATTTGGGGGGTATTTGTACTTTCCTGGCTTGTTAGTGTCTCAAGAATTGAGATAGGCCTTCAATATATCAGGTGTGATCAGATGTGATCCATATTTAGTGATTGGCACCATAGCTTGTAGACTTACAAGGACCAAATAATATCCACTAATTTGGGTTATTTTACCAAAGATATGTAGCAGTATAAATTTTGGTTAAAATTTATGAAGAAAAATTACTAATTTGAAAAATTGTATTGCAGAAACAAAGAAAATGTGTTTTTTTACAAAATGTTCAGTCTTTTTTCATTTATAGCGTAAAAAATAAAACTCAGTGATAATTAAATACAACCAAAAGAAAGTTCTATTTGTGTGAAAAAAAGGACAAAAAATTCAGATGGGTACAGTGTTGCATGACTGAGTAATTGTCATTCAAAATGTGAGAGCACTGAAAGCTGAACATTGGTCTGGTTGTTAAGGGGGTTTAAGTGCCCAGTGGTCAAGTGGTTAACATACAAATCCAATAAATACTACACTAGCTTGAGCTTTATTTACTATAGCTACATCTGTATAGAGCGAGTTGCTGAACAGCCTTCCCCACTACAGATGGCGGATTTACACTGAGTGTGTATTTGCTGCTGTGACTGCAGCCAGCTTTTCCAGTTAGTGTCCATTTCACAGGGGTGCGGTGGATGATTCTGGAGCGCTGTACTGGATTACTTCTTCACTTTTCAAGTTCTCACCAATTTTGCGTGCACATCTTTGTGCTGAACTATTGTGTTTTCACCAAAAAGTTAATATTGCTGATCTTATCATGGGACCGTGCATTTAAATCTATAGTTTTCGCTATATTGGTTTTTATTGTTAATTTCCATTCAAGATTGGACTTATATACAGTATATATTTTCACTTTAACACTTTTTTGGACTTTATTTCTATGTACGGTCCATTTATGACACAGTATTCACATTTCATCGCTGTTCATTTACTTTTGGCACGACACACTACACACTTTTTCTTAAGCCTAATGATACCTCATTTATTCATTCATTTTGTCAATAGAAGCAGGCATTCTTAACATCTGAAAAGAAAAATGGATTGATAGAAATCCAAGGGCTGCCACTGCTATTGAAAATGCTATTTGTCTGGCTGAGTCGAGCCATAGGAATGCAAATCAAGAAAGTCAGAACAAAGTCAGAACTCCCAATTTACAAATTTGTTCAGGTTCAATGACTCAAAGTACTGAGCACATTGATTCAGCATAAAAACAAGGCAACCAACATTTTAGAGGAAGAGGTCAGCATTGACAGCCTACAATCTTCCTTAAAGTGTTAATAAACCCACAACAGTAAAATCAGTCTGTATAAGCAGTAAAGCATGCTTGTTATACTGTGGAACCGAAGGGGTTAATCTTGTGCCATGTGTAAAAAAGGCTGTTTGATCCTGTCTTCTCTGCTCCTCCCCTTCTTCCACATCCCAATATATCTCCTGATAGTACAGAGCCAAGGGGACACTCTGCAAATGCTCAGTTTGGTGTGTATTGCTAGAAAGTTATTTTTTTTGGAGGGTGCATGTGATCAGCACAGGGCCAATCAGCACTGTCCAGACAGAGGGTCAGGAGTCATGCAGTCCCATAGGACAGTCAGAGGAGAATGAAAACTTCTCCTACAAGCTTTAACCAGTGCTTGGC
This sequence comes from Glandirana rugosa, assembly GCA_018402905.1. Classification (NCBI taxonomy): domain Eukaryota; kingdom Metazoa; phylum Chordata; class Amphibia; order Anura; family Ranidae; genus Glandirana; species Glandirana rugosa. The sequence goes on along the minus strand of BLSH010403357.1, from coordinate 597,003 downwards.
TGGACACTGATAGAAGTCACAAGACTGCTATATACTGCTGATGAGAAAAGGTCTTTAGCAGTTTATATTTACTAAAATGATTGCATTTCCATGTTCTGTGTACTGTGGAAGACCATATATAGTGAATGCAGGGTGCTGGGTTTAGTAACACTTTAATCAGGTTTTCTTTAAGACTGTAAACAATTAAATGGGAAAGACCATCAAAAAGAGAAAGTAATAAGATTAAGGAGCCTTTAAATACTAAATTCATATTTCTTTATTGAAAAAATTGAAATTGAATTGAGAATTAATTAAAATGTGTCATATATTTATGGACACCTCCACCCTCACCACATTAAAAATAGTGACAACGTTGTTTACTAAGTGTCGGACGTCCATTTCATTCATGCCTTATCACGCCTATAATACTTAAAGTGTTTGTAACCTTTAAATACAATTTCACTGCCAGCCTTTCTCCGTTATCCAGCAATAACACACAGTATAATACCTTTTTTCAGAGATCTTCAGATCGGGGCTGCTCTGTGCAAATCCACTGCACACAGCAGGTAAGTATAACATATTTATTATTTTTAAATAAAAAAAAACACAATACTTTAATGTCACTTTAATGACTTTAGGTGTAAGTGACTAACTTCAACATTTTTAAACAACATTATTATATTGCAGCTTTGCAATACTTAGATGTGCCGGCTGTATTCTTTTTCTTTTTTAGGCTTTCTTTCTTCTATTTTCATCTGCTGATCCAGCTAGCAAGTCTGTTGTTTTCCAAAAGCAGACGCTCTCCAGCAGAATGTATGTGTTACAAAGATAAGGGTAACCAGTTTATTACTGGCAGGGGTGCTTACAATGATCATCTATTATTTATTAATGTAAAACCTATATCCCAAAAAGAAAAAAAACTGTAACTGATTATAAAGTATTAGCTGAAGTTTGGCTTCAATTTGTTAGTATGTTTAAATCAGCTAATACATTTAACATTCTCTCCCCACCAGACTGACAATGCTGCTGTCTGCTGTGCCTCCTGTGCTCTTTCATCTAGATTTGTGTCTCACTAATACAGGAGGTATGTCAGGCCCGGTTCACACTGATGCGACAACCTCTATGACTTTGGAGCACTTGCCGCATCTGAAGTCAGACCCCATTCTGTGCAATAGAACCGTTCTAATCGTTGCGACTTGAGTTGCTCCGACTTAGAAAAAGGTTCCTGTACTACTTTTGGCACGACCTGCATTGTCTTCTGTTAAAAAAGTTGCATGCAAGTCGTGCCAAAGTCGCGCAGAAAGTGTAAACCTGGGGTTACTGGCCGGATCACTAGGAAAAACAAAGTGAAAAAGCCAATGAAAAGAAAACCAATGCAGCCACCACATCTAATGATTGGTAAGCTGCAATATATCTTTGGTTTTGGGTTTAATAACACTTTAAAGGGGTTTTAAACCCTCAAGGTTTTTCACCTTAATGCATAGAAACAACCTCCTGCTATGCAGCAGCTCCCCTAATACTTACCTGAACCCGGTCTTTCCAGCGACGGGGAAGAGCACTCCAGCTCCAGCCGGTATCTCGGGTCCTGATTGGATAGATTGATAGCACCGCAGCCATTGGCTCCCGCTGCTGTCAATCAAATCCAATGACGTGGGAACTGGGGGCGGGCTGAGTCCTGCTGTCTGTGTCAATGGACGCAGCAGCAGGACACGGGAGCGCGCCCGCACGGATGCCCAGAGGGAGAGCGCTTCTTGATGCAGGGAGAAGCCAGGAGCGCCGCTGAGGGATCCCAGAAGAAGTGGATCATGGCCACTCGGTGCAAAACCTTTGCACAGAGGAGGTAAATATAACATGTTTGCTATTTTAAAAAAATTAAAAAAAAACAACCTTTACAACCCTTTTAAAGAGGAAGTAAACCCTGATGGGGTTTACTTCCTCTATATTCCCCTGCAAAATAGAAGCATAATGAGCTACTATGCATTGCATAGTAGCCCATTATGTGCCACTTACCTGCAAACGAAGCCTGCGACATCCAGCGCTGTCCCCTGTGCCCCATCTTCAGCCCCTCTTGCTTCCGGGGCTGCGACTCCGGCTCTGTGACTGGCCGGAGTCGCGTGACGTCGCTCCCAGAGGCCGAACCGTGCAGGTTTAGGAGATATGCAGGGCACCTACAGGTAAGCTTTATTATAGGCTTACCTGTAGGTTAAAGTGTTTGTCATGGGTTGACAACCACTTTAAGCCTCAGTCATCTAGAACAGGACAAATGTATGTATTATATATATTATTGTATATATGTATTATGTTAATTGTTAAAAATAAAAGAAACTAGAGAGGTCTGCTAGTAACAGTTCCATTACTAGCTAGCTTTTATTTTTCCATTACTAGCTTTAGGATGTGTTGTTATAAAGGACAATTAGATGTGCTCTTTATACTGTTATATTTATAACACAATCCAGTCTGCTATAATACATACAAGAGCATTTATTCCTTTGTTTGACCATGGTTATCAAGCCATATGCTAATGCGTAACTAAACCTTATTTTAGCTCTAATAATGCTTATATAGATTTCAATCTGTACTTCATTATTCTCAGATATGTACTTAACTGCAAATGATCTGTTTTATATCACAGTAAAACATTATACTGCCACTTTGTGCACCTCCAATAAAAGAGTAGGCTTCTAAATCTGGGACAATCCTCGTTAAAGCACTTTTCTTGCTGGAGTTGGCTGTAGACAGATAGGTAGAGGGTTTAAAGCAAAGTGTTTTTACAAAGAGACAGGTGTCTACTCTGGTATGTAAGAATGACATCCTAACAGGTGTGTCTCCACCAGAAAGGGGATAAAGTGCAGGCAACTCCCAAAAACCTTATCTTCTTCTATTTATTTTAGAAAACGGATGATCTGGGAGCTGCATTCTTGCCATTCTGAGCCACATAAAGGGAGTTATTTATGAGATTTCTTTCTGAACAATAGTAAAAAAGAACAAGGTTCAAGAGAAGGCATGACCAGCCGTTAGAGGAAGCTTTTCTTTGCCTAAGTATCTGTAAATGTCTTTGAAGATGACCTTGAGATTATTATATTAGGCTGTTGAGAAGTTTCTTGAGAGACAATTCTTTTTTCAGCTACCACATCGAGACACGGACTAAGAGCAATTCCAGTAAAACTAATCAGTGAACCACCAATGCTATCCTGGAAACATGGAAGCTCCATTAAAATCAGAGAGTCCTCTCAATTTACCTTTCATCTGAGCTTATGTAATCTTTTGCAGCCCACATATATTGAGTGGATCTGTAGCCTTTTGTCACATAATACTTTTCTGGGTAACTACCCTTCATGCTCTCTGGAAAAAGCTGTAATCAATGTAGAGAGAGAGAGGGCAGTGCAGGAACACAAGGATCTTCAGTTTCACAATCTCAGATTTAGGAACATTTTATTGACATCTGCCTCAACAATTAAAGCGGTAGTAAAAAAAAACAAAAAAAAGAAATACCCCTGCAAGACAGTAGCATAATGTGGTAGTATGGATCGCATACTACCACATTATGAAATACCTGAGAACGAGGCTCCCGCAGCCCGACACGATCAGCGCTGAGGGAGCCGACATAATGTTCTTTCTTCCGGGTACGCTGTGATTGGCCAGAGCCGCGAGGCGTCACTCCCGCACGTGCGCACTGGGGCTCTTTGTTCCGGCAGTGAGCTCTGATTTTCCGGCAGCCTCCACCGGGATCATCAGAGCGCATGCAGGGCGAATATCTCCTAAGCCGTACAGGTTCAGGAGATTTTCATTTTACCTACAGGTAAGCCTTATTATAGGCTTACCTGTAGGTAAAAATAACATTAGGGGATATACAAAAGCTTTAAATTTAACTAAAGGCAACATTTTCTGTTTTAGTTTTGGATAGAGTGGAGAGGGATTAGAACACCTGTCAGTTCTTATTGTTGTCTGTGCTCTCCTTAGGCAGGTTTACCCTCTCTATTTATCACTGAAAGTGAAAGTAAAAGAAAATCCAAAGTTTTGGGTTGCACCAGAAAAAAAAAAAAAAACTAAGGGGAAATCTTCAGAATGGGACACTAGTTCTGGTGCCCTAGGGGTCCCCAAGGGATTCCCTTAATTTGCAAATTTTTCCTCTCACTTCCTGTTTGGCTATGGGACAGGAAGTGAAGGGAAATCTTTGAAATGGGACATAAATGGCATCCAATATAAAAAAAACGACTTTAAGCTGGTGGTCAGTTTAAATGGAACCAGTGGGCACCTTTACCATGGATGGTGCAACAAAGGGTTGTCTATGGGGTGAATGGTGTGAGGATGTCTTTGGACTTCAGGGTTGTATCAGCAAGTGGCTTTAGTGTCCAGGGTGGGCGTAATTCTGGAGGGCTCCTACATTTTGGAAGTACTAAGAGTGGGTGTTATTCTATGGCATGGGTGGCTGGAAGCCTTTAGATGTTTAGATCGCCTCCAAACTCCTCGAAAGACTGGTCTACAACCGACTGAGTGACCATCTGACCATGAACAAACTTCTTGATCCCCTTCAGTCTGGATTTCGCCCTCAGCACTCTACAGAAACTGCTCTCCTTATACTCACTAATGACCTAATAACTTCTAAAACCAACGGACACTATTCTGTATTACTACTCCTGGACCTCTCTGCTGCCTTTGATACAGTGGACCACCCCCTTCTCCTCAAAAAACTCCATGCTTTTGGTCTCCGTGACAGTACTCTAAGCTGGTTCTCATCCTACCTATCCCACCGCTCCTTCAGTGTCACCTACAACTCTACCTCCTCCTCTCCTCGTCCTTTCTCTGTCGGTGTCCCCCAAGGTTCTGTTCTTGGACCTCTCCTCTTCTCAATCTACACCTCCTCCCTGGGTCAGTTGATTGCCTCCCATGGCTTTCAGTATCATCTATGCTGATGACACACAAATCTATCTCTCAACCCCCCAGATCTCTCCATCTGTCTCCTCACGCATCACAAACTTACTGATAGACATATCAGCCTGGATGTCACATCACGCCCTCAAACTCAACCTATCCAAAACCGAGCTTATGATATTTCCTCCCCCACGTGCCACTTCCCCAGATTTCTCTGTCAAAATCAATGGCTCAACTATCAACCCGTCCCCCCACGCCAAGGTCTTAGGTGTAATCCTAGACTCACAATTAACCTTTCAGCCCCACATCCAATCGCTATCCAAAACTTGCCGCCTTAACCTCTGCAACGTCTCCAAGATACGCCCCTTCCTAACCGATGACGCCACAAAGCTTCTAATCCACTCCCTGGTCATTTCTCGCCTCGACTACTGCAACTCCCTCCTCACTGGCTTACCTCTAAATAGTCTATCCCCACTTCAGTCCATTATGAATGCTGCGGCCAGGCTCATCCACCTTAAAAACCGCTCGGCATCTGCTACACCCCTATGTCAATCTCTACATTGGCTGCCACTCAACCAACGTATTAAATTCAAGATCCTAACAATAACTTATAAATCAATTCACAACCTGGCTCTCAGCTACATCACTAACCTGGTCTCAAAATACCAACCAAATCGATCTCCTCCCAAGACCTCCTGCTCTCCAGCTCCCTTGTCACCTCATCCCACGCTCGTCTCCAGGACTTCTCCAGAGCCTCTCCCATCCTCTGGAATGCTCTACCACAATCTGTCCGACTGTCTCCTAGTTTGTCCACCTTCAGACGATCCCTGAAAACTCATCTCTTCAGAGAAGCCTATCTGGCTCCCACCTAACAACTGTACATTTATCTTCTCTATTAGCACATCCCCCACAGTTATTACCTTGTGTTTCTCTTGACCTTCCCTTTTTAGATTGTAAGCTCTAACGAGCAGGGCCCTCTGATTCCTACTGTATTTAAGTGTATTGTATTTGTACTGTCTACCCTCAAGTTGTAAAGCACTGCGTAAATTGTTGGCGCTATATAAATCCTGTATAATAATAATAATAATAATGTAGGAGGTTGTGCACATAACTTTAATGCCTGTGGTAGAAAAGGGTAGATGCAAGTGGATGAGTTTATCTTAGGAAGGTTTGAGTTTAGATCTGGAAAAAACATGTACCAATAGCCGGAACACCAGACCAAGTGATAAAAGAGTTCAAATTGATTTATTGGTTTGTGCTAAAAGACATCCTATGCATTTTGTGGGGCAAAAGCCAGCAGCATCTGCATAAAAGACAGAAAATATAAGTTTCTTATCTTTATCCATAGGCTATGTTGGTGTGATTCTAAATACATTAATGTATAAATAAAATATGTATATTTTTATACTTTATGTGTATTGCAAAATGTACTTTTTGCAAGCTGGAACTAAAGTCCTGTATATATAGATATACCCAGGACCACTGTTAGAAATTATGGGGTCCCGTACAGCCTTCCTTACGGGCCCCCCCATTCCCTCCTACACCCTACTCACCCCCTTAGTGTGCAGCGAGACAGCGGCACTGACTTTATCCCCCTATGCCCCAAACATTTTTTTAAAAGTTCCCCTCTGTTGGCCTGATGAGGTCCAAAGAAATGTAAGCCCTGACAAGCAAGTAGGAGTGGGGATGTGGTCTAGTAAAATCTATTTTTTTAATTTAGGTTGAAATGAACCATAAAGTTGCCCTGCCCCCCCCCCCCCCCGTTTTGATGAGGCCTGGGCCCAGTACAACAGGACCAGTTGTACTGCCTTATCTGCAGCCCTGGATATACCTATTTGAAAGCAATTTTTTGCGGCATTCACAGAGGAATTTGTGCACTTTCTGGCCAACCATTTATTTACAGATGATTACTATATCCTCTTTTTATTACTTTTTTTAAGAGTTAATACATTTCATTCAATTAATCTTTCTTCAAAGCTGTGGTCCTTCATATCCTTTATTCGTTTAGTTGTCCTTTTATGTACTCTTTATAGTTTGATTATATTTAGGTTAACTGATGCTCACATTTTTAAATTCATAATCACATTATGTCTTTAGTATTGCTTTGTGTTGGGGACACAATAATTTCTCTCCTTTCTGTTTATATGCTTTAAAATTTTAGAAGGGTTAGCTTGGCATTCCATGCTGTTGTCAAGTCTTTGATCTACAACAGCCTTTCTCAACCGGGGTTCCTCCAGAGGGTGCTAGGGGTTTTCTTGAGCCATGGGCCTCTCAGATTAGTAATCACTGACTCCAATAATCTTTTTTTTAGCTATCTGTAAGGAATGATTATTCTCAATGACCACAAATGTAAGGAGCATTCTTCCCAGTGACCATCACACTAATGTACTGTGGGCTTTTGAAATAGTAATTATTAGTAGGGGTTACCTAAAAAGGTTGAGAAATGCTGATCTGTGATACCTGTAAACAAATACTTGAGCAATCTTAAACTTTATATAAAGTTAAATTGTTAAGATCTCAAAAACAAACCTTTGGGTACATCACTTACAACCTTAAACTTAGAATCACCATTCACAGCACTTTGACTGTGCTTTTTAGGAAAGTTCTCTCCTTGTTTACAAACGGAATTTTCTAAATCAGCAGACCTTAATTTACTCATCGGCTATCTATCATCATAGGTTCATGCTAGGTTTTGTACTGCTTCAAGTACTTCTATATATGTAAAGAGGGAGACATCTTGTGGCGTGTTTCATTTTAGCCGCTATGTAGAGCTCATATCCAAATAGTCTGAAGAATTATCCATCTCTTTTGACTTTTATGCCTCCCAGCTTCCAGTACTATTTTGTGTGATGAGTAGTGTTGAGCGAACCCGGACTGTAACGTTCGGGTCCGTACCGAACTTTCGGGTGTCCGTGGCCCGGACCCGGACCCGGACATTTCAAAAATCGTTCGGGTTCGGTCCGGGGTTCTGCTATTTTACTCCACGTGTTGAGAAGCTGCAGGGCAGCCAATCAACAAGTGTTTCACTGGTTTGCCCTTAGAAGCCATCACAGCCATGCCTACTAATGGCATGGCTGTGATTGGCCGGTGCATCATGTGACCCAGCCTCTTTATAAGCTGGAGTCACAGTGCTGCAGTCACATGCTCCTTGGGTTAGTGTAGGGAAAGGTAGCTGACTGCGTGAGGGACAGATTTGAGACATTTTAAGACCTGATCCTGCATCCTGAGATAGATTACTTTACTACTGCTGTCTGTGCTGTTGCTCTGAGGACAGATAGCAGAAATTAGAGATTT
>BLSH010403357.1:558568-579000 GCA_018402905.1 Glandirana rugosa | reverse complement strand
CCGCGTTTTTTATTTTTTTGGGTCTCCACTTGTTTATGGTTGTTTTCTTTCGAGATAAACACCCCTTTTTTAATATTTTTAAATCAAACCCATGTCACAACGTACTGGTGCGTTAACAGTGAGTTTTACACTGTCACGAGGGTCCTGCAGGAGGGTCTTAGCGCGAAGGGCGCGCGGGGGACCCCGCGCGTGTGCCCTTGTAGGCACTGGTAGCCCAGGCCCCCTGGGCTGACTAGTGCCTAGCGACACTTACCGGCGACACTCGCCGGAAAGTGGTGCACTAGCGCGGCAGGCTTGTTGACATGTGATCGCGCCGTCATTGGACGGCGCGATCACGTGGTGAAAGGCCGCTCACAGCGGCCATTCACAGCGATCCGTGATCAGTCGGGTCCCCCGGACCCGATGGTCACGGATGTTCCCGTGTGCGCGCCCCAGGGGGCGCGCGGGAAGCGCGATTCTGGGAGGACGTCCTGGGAGCACTGTCACATTTTGAGTGACAATTGCGTGGTCATGCAACACTGTACCCAAACTAAATTTTTATAATTTTTTCCCCACAAATAGAGCTTTCTTTTGTTGGTATTTGTTCACCTCTGGGTTTTTTTATTTTTTGCGCCACGAATAAAAAAATACCGAACATTTTGAAAAAAAAAAAGTTTCCTTTGTTTCTGTTACAAAACTTTGTAATTAAGTAAATTTTCTTCATCACTGATGGGCACTGATGAGGCTGCACTGACGGGCACTGATGAGGCAGTACTGATTGGCACTGATGAGGTGGCACTGATGATGAGGCACTTATATGCAGCACTGATAGGCGGCACTAATAAGTAGCACTGACAGGCACTGATAGGTGGCACTGATATGCAGCACTGATGGGCACTAATAAGCGGCACTGATGGGCACTCATAGGTGGCACTGATGGGCACTCACAGGCGGCACTTATGAGCACCACTGGGCACTGATAGGTGGCACTGATGGGCACTGATGAGGTGGCACTGATATGCAGCACTGATAGGCGGCACTGAGAAGTAGCACTGACAGGTACTGATAGGTGGCACTGATATGCAGCACTTATGGGCACTAATAAGCAGCACTGATGGGCACTCATAGGCAGCACTGATGGACACTCATAGGTGGCACTGGGCACTGCTAGGTGGCACTGATGGACACTGATAGGTGGCACTGGTGGGCACTGATGGACGGCACTAATAGATGGCACTGTTAGGTAGCACTGCTAAGGAGGCAATGGTGGGCATCACAGATGGGCACTGAATGCCATCCCTATTGCGAGTTGTTTGCCATACCTGGTGGTCCTGGGTGGGCTTCCCTGGTGGTCATGGGTAGGCACCCCTGGTGATCCCTGGATGGGCTCCCTGGTGGTCCTGGGTGGCGATCCTTGGGGGGCTGCACTGATAAATAATCAGTGCAGACCCCCCCCGTCAGGAAAGCCACTGATTGGCTCTCATCTACTTGCGTCTGCAGATGCGAGTAGAGGAAAAGCCGATATACGGCTCTTCCTATTTACACTGTGATCAGCCGTGATTCCTCCCATCTGATCACATGGTAAAGAGCTTCAGACAGAAGCTGTTTACCACGATCGGAGATGCGGTGTGTCAGACTGATACTCCACACCACCGCGCTGCGCTCCCCCGCAGGCAGGCGTCGGCTTGTTATCCTGCTGGACGACATATGACGCCCAGTCAGGATAACTGAACCAATTCCTGACAGTCACGCTGCATATGACGGTAGGGAAGTGGTTAAAGGAGAAGTATAACCAAAGCTCGTTTGGCTGGACTTCTCCTATGGATCACAGGAGTTCAATTCGTTTTGCACTCCTGTGAACCGTTTTCAGCAGACAGCAGGCTGAAGTCCACTCTCTGCTGAAGTCACAGAAGTCAGTCCAGGCTCTGCGTCATCACGACACTGGGAGTCGGGATCCACCAGATCTCTGGACCGACACCCGGCTCAGCCTCTCAGTCGCTGAGAGGCTGAGCCGGCCGCTCCTGCCCCCTCCACAGCTCAGCGCTCCAGTGAGCAAGGAGGCAGAGCAGAGAGCTGTGGCTGACAGTCTGCAGTAGACATGTACAATTTGCTTTGTTCCGAATTTGTTTCTCAACGCAATTCGACAAATTTGTTAATTCGGAAATATTCGAATTAACAAAAGCTATCCAAAAAGCTTAACCGGTGGTGCGACTGCATAAACACAATATGTTAATAGCGACCTGTCTACCATACAGGTTGGTCAGATCTAAAGCCAGAAAGCATTATATATATATATATATATATATATATATATATATTGTATCAAATTTTGGATTTTCGTTCTTTAGAATTTTCACATTTCTGAAAAATTTGTTAAATGGGTTTTTGTTAATTCGATACAAAAATATCCCAAGGAAGGGCAAAGAGGCATTATAAATGACTCAAGCCTGACAGGTCTAATTATATGAAGGAGTATCAAAATTTATTGTATAAACTTTTCATGATTAAAAATCCAAAACAAGGGGTGCCCCCCAGCTAGGTAGTGCCCCCCAGCTAGGTAGTGCCCGGCTGGGCCAATACATAAATAGTGTGACACACAACACATAAACCAAGGACTGACATACAGCAATAGACAAACATAGAGCAACCGGATGCCAGGGGGACTGTGGTGCCTGTGCCGCCTGGGGGAAATGAATCCCCTCTATGTGGAAATAATAGTTTAAAGCGGCCCCAGGCACACCAGTGCCTCTGGCTGCTATAGCGGCGTGTGTACTATTACCCCTGCAGGGGTGTATTGAGGGGATATCCCTGTACATGTGACCACCGCTGATGGCAGCAGGAGGAGAGGATGGGGGGAATATTCCCAGGGAATGGTGCTGGGAAGACAGTCCTGGTGCTGGGGGACAAGGTGCTGTTCCTGTAGTTCCGTGGCAGTTAGTAGAAAGCCCCTGTTGGGTGCCGCTGGGCTCAATGATGGATGTATGTCCTTTCCCAGATGAGGGACGGTGTCCTGAAGGGCCTGGAAAGCCGTATGGTGGAGCGACCTGGGTTGGGAATCCTGGGATGGAGGGTACTGAGGGGTCAGGGTAGGCTGGTGCTATGCACCGCTCAGTGCCATACCCCAGTAGATAATGCTACTATGTATCCCAATGTCTGAAGGTACGTCTGTCCCAGAGCCTAATGCCTTCCTTCAGGCCTGGTGGACACTGTTGGATACAGTGAGGGGGCACCTGAATAGGATGCAGAGATCGGGAGGTTCTTAGCCGAGTGAGGGCTGGATGGTAAAGCTCCAGATGGTGCCTACTTCCATCCCACTATATAGGGTGTACAATTGTATACTCCTTCATATAATTAGACCTGTCAGACTTGAGTCATTTATAAAGCTTCTTTGCCCTTCCCTGGGATATTTTTGTACAGAGTTAACAAAAACCCATTTAACAAATTTTTTGGAAAAATCACAAATTTGAAGATAGGAAAGAACAAAAATCCGAAATTTGAAAATCCGGAAATTTGAAACTCCGAAAATTCAGAAATTCAAAAATAAGAACGAAAATATGAAAATTCAAAAGAACAAAAATCCGAAAATAATTGCGAAAATCCGAAAATTTGAAAACCTGAAAATTCGAAAAATAATAACGAACTAACTAATAATAACTAATACTAACTAGTAAATAACAGGTATTTGAATTTCCTTTCAAATTTGACTGTTGGTGAACGTAACAATTACAAATTTATCTGAAGTTACGAATTATCCAAACAAATGAATGCCGCATCTAAATGAATGCAACATAATGAATTAATAATAATAAAAACTTTATTATTTATTATTATTAATTTATTACGTTCCATTTGTTTAGATGCAGCATTCATTATTTCGGATAATTTGTAACTTTGGATAAATTAGTATTTGTTACGTTCACCAACAGCCAAATTTGAAAGGAAATTCCAATACCTATAATTTAATAGTTAGTTAGTTTTTTTTGGATCTTTAAATTTTCGTACTTATTTTTGGATTTTCGTTCTTTCGAATTTTCATTCATATTTTCTGTTTTTTGAATGTTCGAATTTTCGACTTTTCAAATTTATGAATTTACAAAGTTTTGAATTTACGAATTTTCAGATTTCGAATTCAAATTTTTCCAAAGTTACGAATTTATTCAAAATAACGAATTTCAATCATAATGAATGACCCCAAAAATGAAAAACAACAAAAAAATGAATGAAAAGAAAACTAATTTTTTGGCAGTGCACAGGTCTAGTCTGCAGCTCTCTGCTCACAGAGCTGTCAGAACCGAGTGATTGGCGGTGTTCAGAAGTATAAAACTGCAGAAAAGCCCAAACCCATACTTCTCCTTTAAGTTCTGGGGTAAGTTTCATTGCAAAGCGCAACTTCTCTTGCAAAATGAAAAGACAACTTACCTTTAATAAATCAACCCCTTTATGTTGACTTTGGGGTTGATTTACTAAAGGCAAATAGACTTTTCACTCTGCAATGAAATTTGCCTTTAGTAAATCAAGCCCTATATGTGAGTCTTGGAAGCATTACAGGCTCATTTACAAGGGGCTCACAGGGAAGTTCCGTTGCTGCCTTTCCAGGGCTCGCATCTCACGACACCTCAATTTATCAAGCATATACGCATACTGCTTGGTAGGTGTGGTGTCAACCCCAAACAATACACGGGTCATTCTTTCAGGATTGGGGCCGCATCAGCGGCTTCCCGGCAAGGCATCCCAGCACATATCATCAGGAAGTTGGGCAGGTGGAAATCGGCATGCTATATGAGATACATCCCAGAACCACATGTTGAAATGGCCAGGGCTTTTTCTCGTTTGGTTGAATGAGTTATTATGTATTTCAATAAAAATTCTTTGCTTCATCCTAACAGTGTCTTTTTGCCCACTTCAGGCGTACTGTACACGTGACCAGGGCACACCGCAGGTCACCTTTTCTCATAGCACTCTTTTCATACGGCAAACGCTTGGCGACTCCGAATACAAGTAAGAAGGCCGACCATTGGTTGGCCTGAATTTGTAGGAGGAGTCTGGCATATTTAAACCAGCCTCCCCCTACCTGCAGGACGGCGCATTCTGGTGGTCCCACCCTCCCTATCCCCTTTTTTCTGAAGTTTCCTCTTTTCCTTATCTTGGGTATGCCCACTTCAGGCGTACTGTACACGTGACCAGGGCACACCGCAGGTCACCTTTTCTCATAGCACTCTTTTCATACGGCAAACGCTTGGCGACTCCGAGTACAAGTTCTATTCCTGAACAATTACCTCTTAGGCCCTTTCACATGGGCGCTCTGACCGGGTCTGCCTGTCAATTTTTCAGGTGGACCTGATCAGACCCTCTATTCTGCCCTATGGAGCGGCGGATGTCAGAGGTGACATGTCCGCTGACATCTGCCGATATCCGATCTGATCCGGTCTGTGGAATCCAGACATAGTATGGAAAACCTATTTCCCATCTAACGGGTGGATCGGATCGGATAGAGGAGAGCGGGGCTTTGACAGGTCCATCTCCGCACGGTGAGCATTGAGTGGATTCGTTGTCAGATGCGTTGTCAGCCCATGACAGGACCTGACTGCACTTCTGGCAGATCAACACCCAGGAGGAGCCGGCTGTATTCTTTCTGCCTCTTATGGAGGTGACAGCTAGGGCACATTGCAAAAGGCCTTTTATGCCAGGCTGTGAGATCCCTGTGTGAGGCTGCTTCCCTGGAGGATGCCCAGAAGAGATGTACTCATTGAGGAGATGACTACAGAAAACACACTCCTGTGAGTACTGATGACCCCGGGGTGGATGAGACTGTAAGGGAGATGGCTGCTAAGGTGCTGCATATGCTTTCACTTGTGACTACTGCAGACTGTCCACTAAATGTGATTGGCTGTGTAATGTCAAGTGACTCTGGAATGTACAGTATGTTGTTGTTCAGCAAACTACTTGGGGATATAAGGGTCAATGGCCAGGTATGTCATGTAAAGGCCTCTGGCATGGAGTGGGTACAAGATGGCAGAGGGTTCGGCCTCAGCAAGTGGGATAGTGTTTTAGCAGGACAGGAGAGGGGGTGGGGAGTTGTGATCTTGGTGCCAAATTCTTTGCCAGTCTGTAGGCAAATATGGTGCTAAAAAATGTCCTTCAACTTGAATGGGGCACTGTGTCACTTCATAAGGTTGGCAGGAGTCCAGAACTTAACTGTACCTGAGATTCACAAACTGAAAATGGCATTTAGGCCCCTTTTACACTTGTGTGACTTGAATGTCGTGCGATTTTACCGCATTTTTTTGCAGCGATTTTAATGCGACTTGAAGCAATGCCTGTGTAATCCTGAGATCTATGGACCTCAAGTCCCATCAAAGTCATACCAATGTAGTGTAGGGGCTTGTTTGAAGTTGCTGCGACTTCAAGTCGTACAGATATGAATGGTACTCATTGGAAATCATGGGGTATGACCATACAGCAGTTTAACAGGACAGGTTCCACTCAAAACAGGGATGGTCGACCAAAGAAGTTGAGTGCACATGCTCAGCGTCATATCTAGAGGTTGTCTTTGGGAAATAGATGTATGAGTGCTGCCAGCAGTGCTGCAGAGGTTGAAGGGGTGGGAGGTCAGCCTGACAGTGCTCAGACCATACGCCACACACTGCATCAAATTGGTTTGCATGGCTGTCGTCCCAGAAGGAAGCCTCTTCTAAAGATGATGCACAAGAAAGCCTGCAGTTTGCTGAAGACAAGCAGACTAAGGACATGGATTACTGGAACCATGTCCTGTGATCTGATGAGACCAAGATAAACGTATTTGGTTCAGATGGTGTCAAGCGTGTGTGGCGGCAACCAGGTGAGGAGTACAAAGACAAGTGCGTCTTGCCTACAGTCAAGCATGGTGGTGTGAGTGTCATGGTCTGGGGCTGCATGAGTGCTGCCAGCACTGGGGAGCTACAGTTCATTGGGGGAACCATGAATGCCAACATGTACTGTGACATACTGAAGCAGAGCATGATCCCCTCCCTTCGGATACTGGGCTGCAGGGTAGTATTCCAACATGATAATGACCCCAAAGACACCTCCAAGACGACCACTGCCTTGCTAAAGAAGCTGAGGGTAAAGGTGATGGACTGGCCAAGCATGTCTACAGACCTAAACCCTATTGAGCATCTGTGGGGCATCCTCAAATGGAAGGTGAAGGAGCACAAGGTCTCTAACATCCACTAGCTCCGTGATGTCGTCATGAAGGAGTGGAAGAGGACTTCAGTGGCAACCTGTGAAGCTCTGGTGAACTCCATGCCCAAGAGGGTTAAGTCAGTATTGGAAATTAATGGTGGCCACACAAAATATTGACACTTTGGACCTAATTTGGACATTTTCACTTAGCGTTGTACTCACTTTTGTTGCCAGAGGTTTAGACATTAATGGCTGTGTGTTGAGTTATTTTGAGGGGACAGCAAATTTACACTGTCATACAAGCTGTACACTCACTACTTTACATTGTAGCAAATTGTCATTTCTTCAGTGTTGTCACATGAAAAGATGTAATAAAATATTTACAAAAATGTGAGGGGTGTACTCACTTTTGTGAGATACTGTACAGCATGTCAGTAGATATACCATACAATAAACTGCGCTAAAAGTCCAAGAGAGCTGCAGCGAAAATACTAAACGTATGTGGTCAATAGGCAAAACAAAGGCTGCGCTAAATACAGTATTAGAGTTAAAAATAACAAATTAAAAGAGTCCAAATGGTGTAGTATTCCTTCCACCACTATGTTAAATCCGTGCTGTTCAAAACGGTCATATTAGCACCACAAGTGCACTGGTAGACGTCAGCACTGCTTTGAAATCTATTCCCGGGATTCGGGATCTGGCCGGCATATGTGCTTTTGTGATTTTACAATTGTGAGTATAGCTTTTATATTTTAATAAATCAATCTTGCGGTACTTCACCATGAGTCCCCTCTTTCTCACATGATGCATGACATATGAGTGAAAACTGGGAAGCGTGGCTCACAACGAGAAAGACTCTCAGCCCCTAGTGACCAATCTGTTGGATGGTGTACCTGTGTGAGGAGGATTCAAACCTGAGTTGGAGAATTTGGTGATCTACATCCCAGGTTGGGGATTCACCTGCAATTGAACACTAAGGCCTCATATACATGGACGTTTCTAAAAAAATAAACAAAACGTCGGGCCCGACGTCAAGGAAAAAAAGTTGGCGTTTTTCAGCGTTATGCATTGGCGTTTTTGAGCGTTAGTGAGCGTCGGCGTCAATAGGCGTTTTTTAAAAAAAATCATCCCTCTGCTATTTTTCAACCTAAAAACGTCGGCGTCAAAAAACGCCGGTATAATAATAGGTGGCGTTTGTTGGCGTTTGTCGGCATATTGTGGCGTTGGCATCAAAAAATGCCAAAACGTTACAGCCTCAGAATGCGATGGCTGTGGGTTCTAGTTTCAGCTCACTAACGCCAACGTCATCTACAGCTCAAAAACGCCGACGTTTTTATGGGGCCATTGACTAACATGGAGAGCTGCAAAAAACGCCGGCGTCAAAAAACGTTCGTGTGTATGAGGCCTTAGTGTTCTGGTAAGCCCCCTTACATCTATTGGTGGTGGACTTTCCTGTACCTACCAGTGCACTTGTGGTGCTAATATGACCGTTTTGAACAGCACGGATTTAACATAGTGGTGGAAGGAATACTAAACCATTTGGACTCTTTTAATTTGTTATTTTTAACTCTAATATTTAGCGCAGCCTTTGTTTTGCCTATGTCAGTAGATATAAAGGAAATAGTTTGATTAGATTGTAATATATGTGGTGACTTAAAAACCTTCTGTGCCAGAGGATCCCCGGCCCCCTAAGACTTACCTGAGCCCGATCTCAATCCAGCTTGGTGCATGAGAGCAGTGGCTCTCTCCCACGGGGCAGAGGATTCCCACCGATGTGATTCAAATTCTATAACGAGGGAGCAGGGGCGAGGCTGAGCCATGCTGTCTGTGTCTAGGGACTCGGGATTGAGACCACACAAGTGTTCCAATAAGAAGCCGCTTCCTGCTGGGGTATTCACTGTACAGGACGAGCCAGGAGCGCAGGTGGGGGACCCCAGAAGAAGAGGCCCGGGGTTGCTCTGTGCAAAACCATTACACAGAGCAGGTATGTATGACATGTTTGTTATGTTGATAAAATAAAAATAAAGCTTTACAATCATAGATCAATCAAGATCCATGTTTTAGGTACACCTTCCTAGTACCAGGTTGGCCCCTCTTTTGCCTTCAGAACTGCTATAATGCCTTGTTGCATAGATTCAACAAGGTGTTGGAAACATTCCTCAGAGATTTGGTTCATAGTGACATGATGGCATCACACTGTTGCTACAGATTTGTCGGCTGCACATCCATGATGCAAATCTCCCGTTTCACCACATCCCAAAGGTACTCTATTGGATGAGACCTGGTGACTGTGAAGGCCATTGGAGTGCAGTGACCTCATTGTCATGTTCAAGAAACCAGTGGTGAGATGATTTGAGCTTTGTGACATGGTGCATTATCCTGCTGGAAGAAGCCATCAGAAGATGGGTACACTGCAGTCATAAAGATGGACGTGGTCAGCAACAATACTCAGGTAGGCCGTGGCGTTTAAACGGTGCTTAATTGGTACTAAGGGGCCCAAAGTGTGCAAGGAAAATATCCCCCACACCATTACACCACCACCAGCCTGAACCATTGGTACAAGGTAGGATGGCTCCATGCTTTCATGTTGTTTACACCAAATTCTGACCCTGCCCTCTGAATGTCGCAGCTGAAATCAAGACTCATCCCCAGACCAGGCAACGTTTTTCCAATCTTCTATTGTCCAATCTTGGTGAGCCTGTGCGAATTGTAGCCTCAGTTTCCTGTTCTTAGCTGACAGGAGTGGTCTTCTGCTGCTGCAACCCATCTGCTTCAATCTTGGATGTGTTGTGCCTTCAGAGATGGTATTCTGCATACCTTGGCTGTAAAGAGTGGTTATTTGAGTTACTGTTGCCTTTCTATCATCTCTGCCCATTCTCCTCTGAAATCAACAAGGCATTTTTCACCACACAACTTCCGCTCACTGGATATTTTCTCTTTATCGAACCTTTCTCTGTAAACCCGAGAGATGGTTGTGTGTGAAAATCCCAGTAGATCAGCAGTTTTTGAAATACTTGAACCAGCCCATCCGCCACCAGCAACCATGCCACCTTCAAAATCACTTAAATCCCCTTTCTTCCCCATTCTGATGCTCAGTTTGAACTTCAGCAAGTTGTCTTCACCATGTCTAGATGCCCTAATGCATTGACCTTAGGGTTGCCACATCATCCCTTTAATCCATATGAATTACCCAGTTCTGAGGCCAATTTAATGCAGATAAGGCACCAAGTACATTTAATTACCACTTTAATTAGCCACGGAACAACCTGTGCAATTAATATGTGTCCTGGATTAAAGGGATGATGTGGCAACCCTAATTGAGCTGCTGCCATGTGATTGGCTGATTAGCAATTTGTGTTACAAAGAACAGTGTACCTAATAAAGTGGCAGATGAGTGTATATCAGGTATGTGAATGTTATATAGAGAGGGAGCACGGTGTATAATAGGTGCAGGTATAGAAATGATATTCCATGCAGAGCACTGCTATGCTGGAAGCGGAGTCCCCCTTTAACCACACTAGTCATAGAGCAATGACTGCCAAGCTAGCCAATCCCCTCCCAGCATTTCAGAGAAGGAAGCAGCACAAGGAGCAAGCAGCTGATCGGCTCTCCCACAATGCTGTGCGGCAGGTATCGGTGAAGAGCTCTGCTCCCCCCGGCTGATATGGAGGACGGTGCGGCGAATCGGGTGATGGAGGAGAAGCTCATCCTCTATCATTGGACGCATTCCTTCACCTCCCAGAAGGTGAGCGCAGCGCCGCAGCTTCAGCACCTGGACAGCTCAGTGCCCGGTCATCCTCCTCCGCCTATCACAGCCCCGGCTCAGTACCTGGCTGTCCTCCTCCACCTATCACAGCCCGGGTTCGGTACCCGGCTGTCCTCCTCCGCCTATCACAGCCCGGGCTCAGTACCTGGCCGTCCTCCTCCACCTATCACAGTCCGGGCTCAGTGCTGGGACACTGCAGGCCATGGATGGAGAAGGCTTGTAGAGTAGATGGAGCTCCATGTGGATGATCTCCTTGTTTTTTCCCCTTGGCTCTCCCTTGTCATCTCACTCCCTCCTTGGCCATACACATTCCAATCACATCGTACCCTCTCCTTTCACTCACATGTACTGATCTGCATAGATCTGGGGTCAGTGTCCCCTCAATGAGGTTCCATCAGCAGGCAGGTGACAGGTAGATGACACTTGCCTCCATTGGTGTGTCATTTTTTCAGGCACACCTGATTGGACACTCCTGTAGCGGGGGATGTCAGGGGTGACATGTCTGCTGACACCCACGGCTATCCGATCCGATGCTGTCCATGAAATCCAGACAGATGGTGGGCTTATTTTCCATCCGTCTGGCGGATCGGATGATAATGGACAATCCGTGTTCTCCCCATAGAGTGAGCAGACCTGTCATCCGCCTGCTCAGCGGGGATCAGCACAGTCCGCCGAAACGAAAGGGTGCGCACCCCAGAGCACACACAAGCGTGTATATCAGCCGCCGAGTGGACGGTGTCAGTAGAGCAGAGATTGGTGTCAGTAGATTTTATTTTTATTATTTTTTACAGCTTTCGTTTTTTAATGATTTTTTACAATAATATTTTTTAGCATTTTTATAGGAGCACCGTTGGGGGGCTTTGATGAAATATCTTTTGACTAAACCAGGGGTGCCCAACCTTTTCAAGAGCGAGGGCCACTTTAGAAGCTTGGTAACCGGTCCCGGGCCACAATGAGCGGAGTGGGCGGATGACAGGTCTGTGTCCTTTCTGCATATGCAGAGCAGACACAGACACAGCCCACTCTAATCTGATCCGCCTAGACGGATCCCCTTCTGTTTTTTTAAGCAGATCAGATTGGAAATAGGCGGGTGTAAACGACACAAGTCCGCTTACATCTGCTGCTCCATAGAGGTGAATGGAGAGTCAGTTTGGGCCCACATGAAAAACAGACAGATGGACCCGATCAGACCGATCGTGTGAAAGGGGCCTAAGGCTGCTTTCACACTGATGCACTGCAGTATCTGCACCTCTTCCTCAGGATTCCTTGAAGTATTGCTGGCTGTTGCTGTTCCCCAGGCGGGTATGGCTGGCAGTCCTCCAGGGCTGGTACTGCTGGTGTGTGCTGCTGGCTGGTACTGCTGGCGGGTACTGCTGACAGGTACTACTGGTGGGTATTGCCGGTGGATATCGCTGGTGTGTATTGCTGGCTGGTACTGCTGGTGTGTACTGCTGGCAGGTACTACTGGCTGGTACTGCTGACAGGTACGGCTGGTGGGTACTACTGGCTGGTACTGCTGGTGGGTACTACTGGCTGGTACTGCTGACAGGTAATGCTGGTGGGTACTACTGGTGGTATCCCTGGTGGCTGCTGTCCCAGATCGCTGGTTCCCGACCCGTCATCCCCAAGCATCAGTGTGACAGCAGCATGCGGCTGCAGCAGAGCCGATGCTTCCTGTATCGCGCCGGAAACTACATTTGGTATCACTCCGTCTGTGACAGAAGCCAGCGCTATACAGGAAGCATCGGCTGTGCTTCCTCTAGTGCTGGCTCCGTTATTCACACTAATGTTCAGGGATGGAGGTTCAGCAACTAGCGATCTGGTTTTGCCGACCCGCCATCCAAGAGCAGGAGGCTAGCGGGCCAGTGGTTGGGCACCCCTGGGCTAAACAGACCCCTAATGTCTCACTTTTTAGACAGAGAAAGGGATTGAGGACAGAGCTTCCTTAGTCCCTTTTTCTGCAGCATCAGCTGCACCAGACAGTGAACTAATAGTCAGTGCTTTGTGCTGAGCGGCTTCCTGTTCATTCTCTAACTGAAGCAGCATTCGGTTAAGAATGAACACAGTAGTGACTGGTACAGATCACTCACTGTGTTCATTCAGAAAAGGAAGGGGTCAGTAAATGAAGTATTTACCTGCCCCTTCCCCCACTCTCCATCCTGAAACATCCCCCGCAGCAGCCGGTGGGTGAGGAGAGGAGGGAAGCTGGCAGCACTTCAGGGGGGAGATGGGGCGCCCGGAAGCAGGGAAAATAGGAATTGCACAGGGTGATTAGGGTGTGCACACCTGGCACACTCTGTGTGCACGCCTATGCTTGCAACCCTGCCTTGCCAATATTCAGCATAGATCATCACAGACTTACAGAATAATTCCAGGCATGATACACGCCTGATGTATTGTGAATGCAGAAGGTCAGCCACTCAGCTTCGGCGTCATTCAGGGAACACTTTGCATTTTCTGAATGAACGCAAGTCATTCTCTGATTGGATGAGGTAGTGAGGGTGACATCACTGCCCCACCTCTTTGCCTTGTCCAATCACAGAACACTTTGCATTCATTCAGAAAACACAAAGCATTCTCCAAATGGCGCCCATGCTGAGCAGCCAACCTCCTGTGTTCAGAATGCAGCTGCACACTATTCAGAGTCCAGTGGAGATCACTGGAGTAGCAATGTCTATTTCTGTGATTGCCATCTTCCAGGGGCATCGGCCAGTTATGGTGTACACAAAGATGCTGACCAATGTAACTATATACAAATATAACGTGCCTGGAATTCTTATTTAATGCAAGGGCACTCAGAAAATAAATCTTTCATGTGTACACTGGTGACACCTTATATTTGCAGTGGTGTGCACTGCCTAAAACCATGCACCATGTATGCATTTTAAGCAGTGCAACTCATGGCATCACATGTCTCCGCAGCGCTGCACTTACTTCATGAAAACCTCCAGTTCACATTTGAGTGCTTTGGATCTCCCAAAGGGAGTTAACACTTACAGTGCTATTAAAGGCTATTTTTTTTTTAATTATAAATAACAAACATGTCATACTTAGCCCTTCATCCTCCTCTTTTTGGGTCCCCCACCGGCACTCCTGGCCACTGCCTCCTGCCCCCATAGCAAGCAGCTTGCTATGGGTGCCCCCAAGCAGGCCTGCTCCCAAGTCGCTGTTCTTTCTGTCCATTTAGACACAGAGCATGGCTCAGCCTCACCCCCGCTCTCTCCTCATTGGCTGACAGGCTGTGATTGGCTCCTGCTGCTGTCTCAGCCAATGAGGAGACAGAGACCCTGGAGAGCCGCTGCTCTTATGCTGGATTGAGATGGGGCTCAGGTAAGTATCGGGGGGGGGGGGGGGGTTGCTGCACACAGAAGTTTTTTTACCTTTATGCATAGAATGCATGAAGGTAAAAAACCTTGAGCTTTTACAACCATCTTAACATCAAGATACCCAGTGATGCCTGTTCATAGCTGAGCATTGATTTTCTTGAAGCTTATTGAAGCACAAATAATCATGGCTTGACAAATTTGCTTTGAATCTAGGAGCCAGCTAAAAAAGTTAGGAGCCAGTTTCTTTTAGCATAGGGTGGGTTGTCAGCGCCCCCCCTCGGGTAAGGCAAGTAATTTGTGCCCCCCTAACTTGCAGAGCAGCCAGATAATAGCCCCAACGTAACAATGTTACATCAGGGTTATGGGCTGGTCAGAAAGAGTGACACTAAAAACCTGTTATAGGGGGAAACTCCTTATTGTGCCAAATGCATTATGACTGCGACATGTAAAATGCTCTCATCTGCTGCCTAATGGAGCTTAAGGGTGGCCATTTGTGGGTGGCAAAAACAGGTCTCTACTGCACATTTTTACCACCCAATGGCACATCTAAATTAAGCCTTAGTGACACTTTAAATAAAATACAAAAAAGAAGTATTCTAGTGCTGCTGATCTTCTGCTGCCTCTTTGCAGCCACTTCCTGTCTACATGTGTGTCCCCCACGGTGACTATTCATTGCTCTGGTGGGTTTCCGGCCACCATGAAATACTGGAGCCCAACTGCACATAAAGAGTGGTGAGATTGTTGATGGTACACAGGGCTTTATCAGAGGACATAGAAAGGCTCTTCTAAAGCATATCCAGCTGCCTCATCTCCCCTCCTTCACCTCACAGCACACAGTAGATGTGCACGATTCTGGCTAAAATGCTTAGCATGCAGATCATGATTCTCTCACGATTCTCGCGATGTAACATCTTCTTTCACATTATACTAAAAAAAAAAAAATGGGCTAACGTTACTGTTTATTTTTAAAAAAAATTAATTAAAGTGTATTTCTTCCAAAAAAATTGCGTTTGAAAGACCGCTGCGAAAATACCTTGTGAAATAAAATATTGCAACAACCGCCATTTTATTCTCTAGGTTCTCTTCTAAAAAAATATATATAATGTTTGGGGGTTCTAAGTAATTTTCTAGCAGAAAATACAAATTTTTACTTGTAAGCAACAAATGTCAGAAAAGGTTTAGTCTTTAAGTGGTTAAACTGACCTCATTTACAGACCAGAGTTCAAGGGGTTGTAAACCCTCTGGGTTTTTCACCTTAATGCATTCTATGCATTAAGGTAAAAAACCTTTGGTGCAGCAGCCCCCCCAGAGCTCCCTAATACTTACCTGAATCCAGTCTTTTCAATGGCAGGGAACGCGCCCTGCCATTGGAAGGGTCGGTTCACACTGCAGTGATGCAGGAACCCTGCGAATCCAGTGCAGGTTCCTGCATCACATATCTCCCGCCGGCAGTTCACACTGCCCTATGCAAACTGCTGGGTGTGTCATGTGAAAGTTAATGACACCCCCAGATTCGTTTGCATATCGCAGTGCGAACAGCAAATTCGGACAGGAATCGGAATTGCATGGGTGTGAACATCCATGCAATCAATTCTGCTGCAGACCAAAAAAAGGGTTCTATGCGAGTTTTGTCTGAATGCAATGCAATTTCAGCCATACTATCTGTATTGCACAGAGATCGAATGTGATTTGCAGTGCGGTACGAATCACGACTGATTTCGGACATCGCCCAAGGGGGAACGGCCCTAACAACTGTCAAACTGAGCAGAGAACGGCAGAGAACTAGCACATTATACCAGTGCTTTGCAGGTCCAGTGCACAGCCCGGCGCCCACACATATGCCCCCATAGCAACTGTCTTGCTATGAGGGCACATGCAATACAATTGCACAGAGCAGGTAGGTATAAGCAAGCACCAGTACTGCGTGCACAACCCAATACCTCCAAACTGGAACAGCTAGCCAGTACTGTTAAGTGCTGCAATTTAAAACAAATAAACTTAAAATGATCCCACACAAGCAAAATCACATCCAATAGCATATGTAAACAAAATACTGCAAAATTGATGAACACACTGTTATGTCGCACACTTTTATGTACTATCATACGTCTTTTATGTGGTTTATGAGGACGTTTGTGTGGGTATATTCATCAGTTTTGCTTTGGAGGGTAAAACATAGCAGTAGAAATAGTATTGGCACTATGGGACAAATGATTGATTAGGATTTGTGAGTGTTTTTTATTCTGGTGACATCTCTGATATTCCTCTTACTGATTAATTTCAGGTGCGATTGGTTATAGCGGAGAAGTGTCTGAAATGTGAAGAACACGATGTCAGTCTACCCCTGAGTGAACACAATGAGCCTTGGTTTATGCGCCTTAACCCATCAGGAGAAGTTCCAGTCCTCGTCCATGGAGAAAATATCATCTGTGAAGCTACACAAATTATTGATTACCTGGAACAGACATTTACTGATGGTAAACCATTGTCTGATACGTAAAATATAAGGGCAATTTTACTACATTTCTTGCTTGTATATTGGAGGTGACATAAGGATACCAAGGACCACTTGCCGACCGGCCCATAGTAAAAATACTTCATTACTTTGATGCTTAACCTCCCTGGCGGTATGACTGAGTCTGGAATTTATTGCTGAAAGCGGTACAATTATTTTGCATGAAAATTTGGTGTTTTATATTGTAGGCCTGTAATTCTTAGGAATAATTCACTTAAACCTGTCCAAACAAGAGTCTAGTAGACATCCCGGGTATGATAAAGTTTGAAAAATGAAATCATAAATCATAATATAATAAATAACTAAAAATAATTATCAAAAATAATAATATAATAGTAATAAAATTTATTCAATAATGTAATCAAACCAAAAACACAGAAATTTGCTCAGTTGCAGAATTGTCGCTGTCGTCACTTTCAGTTTCTGATGATAAATTTCCCCAAAAATCAGTATCACTCAATTCTGCAAATGATTCTTATTTACTATCGGTGTTTTCTAGCTGATCAAATACCACTTTTGACGTAAAGGGACACTTTTTGGTTGCTATGGACATTCTCATGTTTCCAGGCAGAAAGAATGACATTTATTATATAAAAGTGCATGCAGGGCACTGGGCAAACCACTAGGGACAAAGGGGGTGTGAAATGTTTTCATACAGTAATGTAATCTATAAGATTACAGTGTACTGTATGTTTACTGTGTGTTTCACTTTTTGAATTTCCCGCCGGTCTCCGTCCCCGTGCGACGCTCGCAGGGAACGGAGCCCGGCACACAGAGGCATCGGACACAGCCCGCAGACACGGCGGGGGACATCGCTGGATCAAGGGGACAAGGTGAGTAGTGCTGCCTGGATCCAGCGATGCAAGCCCGAGTGTGGCTCGGGGTTACTGCTCTTGGTACTGAAAATCCACCCCGAGCCACACTCGGGAATACCGCTAAGGAGGTTAATACTGGTGTTGTGGCAGCAGCTGGCTGCCATAACCCTGGTATCAATTTTTACTATGGCCGGTCCTGCGTCAGATAAAAGTGGTCCGTTGGGTGGATTCGCTGCGGGATCACTTTTAGAAGCAGCGAGAGGGGTGGCCCCCGCTGCTTCCCGGTCATTCCCGGGCTTACCTGAGCCATTGGTAAAACCTGGGAGCGATCCGATGCGGCCATTTGCTGGGCTGGAAGATGAGTGAGGCCAAGATGGCCGCCACTCGTCTTTATGTCTTTGGAGGCCTGGAGCGACGTGTGCCGTCACTTCTGGTTCTCGGGCCAAAACAAATATTTTATTTTTTTTTAAGTAAAAATGCAAAAAAAAAAAGTTTTTTTCACAATAAAGGTTTACTGTATAAATGGAAATGACAAAGTATGCATCTTTTTTGTTTTGCTTTTGCTTTTTTTGTTATTTTATCACAAAATAATTTTCTCCTAAAAGTACTCAATTCACAAACATAAATATCCACATGGATCGGATCCTGGACTCACAAAAATGTATTTTCCTAAGCGCAGCTAAACTGGCTGGAGCCTTTTTAAAGCGCAGTTCCACCCATTTAAAAGTCAACAGCTACAAAAAGTGTAGCTGCTGACTTTTAATAAATGGCCACTTACCTGTCTCCCGGATTAGCAATGTGGCCGCCCGAAGCCTAGGTCCTCTCCCCCTCCCCTCCAAGGCGCTGGCATAGTAAGTGTGGGCGCCCGGCTGTGGCTTCACAGCCAGACGAGCACTGCGCATGCGCGAGCCGGGCTGCGCGTTGTGAATGGTCGGGCAATCTTCTGGGACCTGTGACGTGTTCCAGAAGATTGCAGGGAGGGAAGGGGAGAGGAGAACTTCCTTCCGGCGCGCAAACCAGAAGAGAAAATGGGAGCTGGGTACCTATGAAAACTGAGTACCCGCTCCCCCCCCCCAAAAAAAAAATTACATGCCAGTTGTGGAATGTCAGGAGGTTACCATTACTTAAAGCGAAAGTTCCACTTTTGGGTGAAACTCCGCTTTAAGGAGTATTAATATCTGCAAAAATCCTATATTGGTCTATTTATGTTTTTTTTTTTTACACAAAATTCACGCAACTTGTACCCTGGAATCACA
This sequence comes from Glandirana rugosa, assembly GCA_018402905.1. NCBI lineage: Eukaryota > Metazoa > Chordata > Amphibia > Anura > Ranidae > Glandirana > Glandirana rugosa. The sequence continues at coordinate 560,182 of BLSH010403357.1, read as the reverse complement.
CATTTTTTCAATGAAATCAAAAAATAAAAAAGTGCAAAATGTAGGTGAAAGCTACACATTGTGAAAACAATATAGTAGTTCCTTAATCATAAATCCTTAAAGTATCAGCTTGCTGTTTTCCTACAGATTGATCTCTCAATAAGATTTTTTAAATCCAATCTCAGTTTATTGTTTTTTTTTTTCAGAGAGAATAAAAAAGAATAATTACAACAATCCATAAAGACACATACTAATACACACTATGGAATGATGTTGAACAGACACACATACATGAATATAATTGTAACATATGGAGATTTGTAGATATGATAGTCATGTCATTCATTTAGTGTGCATATTAGACTTGTGCATGGCTGAAAAATTTGTTAGTTTTCTTAGTTTTTTTATTTTTTCAGAAATTCTATAATTCAAAAAATTCGGAAATTCGCAGAAATTTGCGGTAATTCTGAAATGTGCGGTAATTCGGAAATTCGCGATAATTCAGCAATTGCAATGGGAACAGCTGAAAATCCGAAATTTGAAAATTCGGAAATTCGGAAATCCGAAAATTTGAAAATAAGAAAGAACATTTGAAATAACTAACTAATAAATAACTATTAAATTATAGGTATTGGAATTTCCTTGAAAATTTGGCTGTTATTGAACTTAACCACTTGACCACTGGGCACTTAAACCCCCTTAACAACCAGACCAATTTTCAGCTTTCAGCGCTCTCACACTTTGAATGACAATTACTCAGTCATGCAACACTGCACCCATATGAAATTTGCGTCCTTTTTTTCACACAAATAGAGCTTTCTTTTGGTGGTATTTAATCATTGCTGGGTTTTTTATTTTTTGCGCTATAATTAAAAAAATACCGAAAATTTTGTAAAAAAATGAAATTTTCTCCGTTTCTGTTATAAAATTTTGCAAATTAGTAATTTTTCTTCATAAATTTTGGCCAAAATTTATACTGCTACCTATCTTTGGTAAAAAAAAAAACAAATTAGTGTATATTATTTGGTCTTTGTGAAAGTTATAGAGTCTACAAGCTATGGTGCCAATCACTGAAAATTGATCACACCTGATGTACTGACGGACTATCTAATTTCCTGAGACCCTAACAAGCCACGAAAGTACAAATACCCCCCAAATGACCCCTTCTTGGAAAGTAGACATTCCAAGGTATTTAGTAAGAGGCATGGTGAATTTTTTGAAGTTGTAATTTTTTCCCACAATTCTTTGCAAAATTAATTTTTTATTTATTTATTTTTTTTCCCCCAAAATTGTCATATGTTAACAGGTTATTTCTCACACCCAGCATATGCATACCACAAATTACACCCCAAAATACATTCTACTACTCCTCCTGAGTATGGCGATACCACATGTGTGACACTTTTACACAGCCTGGCCACATACAGAGGCCCAACATGTAGGGAGCAACGTCAGGCGTTCTAGGAGCATAAATTACACATAAAATTTCCTGACTACCTCTTGCACTTTTGAAGGTCCTGGAGCACCAGGCCAATGGAAACGCCCAAAAAATGACCCCATTTTGGAAAGCAAACACCCCAACGTATAATCTAGGAGGCATAATGAGTCTTTTGACCATTAAAAAACCCGCAAAGG
>BLSH010403357.1:540347-551286 GCA_018402905.1 Glandirana rugosa | reverse complement strand
ACTTTAATGCATTCTATGCATTAACATAAAAATGCAGCCTCCCCAGCACCCCTAATTGCTTACATGAGCCCCATCTTTCTCCAGCAATGTCCACAAGTGTCCCCTCCTGATTGGCTGAGACACAGCAGCGGCACCATTGGCTCCCGTGGCTGTCATTCAAAGTCAGTCAGCCAATCAGGGGAGAGAGGGGATGGGGACGGGTCGGGGCTCAGTTTTTTAATGGATACACGGAGCTCTGACTCGGCTCGGGTGCCCCCTGTAGCAAGCTGCTGGCAGAGGGGGCGCTCGATAGCAGGAGGAGCCAGGAGCTGCAAAGGGGGAGCCGAGAAGAGGAGGATCTGGGCTGCTCTGTGCAAAACCACTGCACAGAGGAGGTAAGTATAACATGTTTGTTATTTAAAAAAAAAAAAAAAAAACGAGCCTTTACAATCACTTTAATATATTTGGGGTGAGGTGGCCCTTTGCTAAAATTGCAGCAAGTCTGCGTTGAGACATTTTATTCCATTTTACTCCACTTCCCAACTGAGAATCTATACATTTTTAATTATTATTATGATTATTATACAGGATTTATATGGCACCAACAGTTTGCGCAGAGCTTTAAAAACTTAAGGGCAGACAGTACAGTTACTATACAATTCAATAGGGGAGGAAACAGGGGGACCTGCACATTAGAATGTTTCTATTTTAGCTTATCTAATCCGAAAAACAAAATGTAAAGTCTATATTCAGTAAAAAAAAAAACAAAAAAAACCCTATTTAAAGTGATTGTAAACCCTCACCTTGTAAAACAACCCAGTCAGTATAAAATAGAAATTTTATAGGTGATCGCATTCCCAGTGAATGGCTGCGTAGGGGGGGGGGGGTGTTTCAGGACACGTCTGATCATTAGAGGAGAACACACTGAGTTCTCATCATAGCTAGAGAACTGACTACGGTGTGCTCTCCTGCCTAGTGTGGTTAGTTTGTAATAGGAAAGCAGAGGGACTGGCAGGAACACCAGGGATTTTACACAAAGGAAGCAATACAAAAAGAACAAGTACATGGTACAGCAGGCACATATCAGGAATATGACATGTAGTGTAGGGGTAAGAAAGGCTTTAAATGCCCATTTTTTACTTATTGAAAGCCGGGGTCACATGTTTCTCCAGTCTTGATTATTTTCTTTTCCTTTGTTTACATCAGGCGGGGGTGCTTTTCTGGGTAGCCACATCACTGCCTGTGTGACATGGATTCTTCTTATTGGCCGTGCAGAGGCAGGGTCCTCTCAGGTTCCAGAGGAGAAGTGATATCATTGCAAGGGGACTGTAGGGGGACCGGCTAGCAAGGGACTATCTGCAGAGCTTGATTAGTGGTGCACCAAACCCAGAAATGGGGCTGGCGAGGGAACTAGGCTAAGATTAAAATGCTACAGGATGGATTAGAGCAGGGGTCTCCAAACCTTTCAAAAAAAGGCCAATCTACTGTCCTTCAGACTTTAGGAGGGCCTGATTGTGGCCAGCTGGTGTAGAAAATGTCCCAAGCCCAGCATCAGTGAGAATAAATATGGCCTCAGGGTTGGTGATCAGTAGGAGGAATAGCATCTCATCATTGGCATCAATGGAAGACATAGTGCCCCAGTGCTGGTGTCAGTTGGAGGAATAGTGCCCCAAGGGCTGGATAAAGGCTAGCAAAGGGCCACATCTGGCCCGCGGGCCACAGTTTGGAGACCCCTGGATTAGAGGAAGGGAGGAATCTTTTGTCCAGTGTCAAGCTTTAGTATACTGCAGCTTCAGGTTTTTTTTCTTTAGCTTTCTCCTTGTAATCCTGTAAATAATGCAATTCCTATCATTATGTGGCTATACTCACTTCTCCACAGTATCCATAGACTTTCAACAAGTCTGCTTCTGTTCTTCTCCATTTCATGGTTGTTAATGGGATTGGTAGTTTAAAAAAGAAAAAGATAGTATTATTTGTGCTTCCAGCTCAGTTCACGGGAAGTGGCAAGGGCACTGCATTTCTGGCAAGATCAGCAGATTTTTCTGTTCTTGCTGAAAATGTTCTTAGCCTGGAAAAAAAGAAAGCAAATGCAGCCACCACATCTATTGGCTGGTAAGCTGTAATGTATTACATTTTTATTCTTGGGTTTAGATACAATGAACAGCTTTATATTCATCTGACTCCATGTTTCTGTGTTGTCTGCAGATAAAACAGCAAGACTAGTTCCAGAAGAGGGAAGTGTGTACTACCTAAGGGTACAACACTACAGAGAACTACTGGACTCCTTGCCCATGGATGCTTATACTCATGGCTGTATCCTACACCCAGAACTAACAGCAGAATCCATGATTCCAGCATATGCCACATCCAGGATTCGCAGTATGTATAGAATATTAATATGTACTTATTCCTTAATGAGTAATTGTGCATTTACAAAATAAGATATACTTTGTGCAAATTAACAAACTGACAAATGTGGCAATTGTCAGGACAGATATGGTGAGATCTCCTGTGGCTTGTCAATCATTTTTGACTTACATCCCAACTATCCCAGATATAAAAGACAGATATGAATGCAGCTCTGTAATCAATGCTACATAATAAACTGTGTTTTTTAAGTACTGTACAAGCAGTGTCATTTGGCCTGGTATCAGCCTCTTGCAGTACCTGTACAGTTGGGCTATTTCTGTATGTGGCTGATGGCACTGTATTTATTTTAATAGAAAATTAAAGTACTTTTTTCCTAATCAATATACAGCTGTCACATGACCCTGCCTTTTCCCAGCCTATCTGCAGAGAAACATAAGCAGGAGGAGCTTCTAGACCAGGGATGTGCAATAAGCAGACCTCCAGCTGTTGCAGAACTACAAGTCCCATGAGGCATAGCAAGACTCTGACAGCCACAAGCATGACACCCAGAGTCAGAGGCATGATGGGACTTGTAGTTTTGCAACAGCTGGAGGTCCGCTAATTGCATATCCCTGTTCTAGACCTCTGCTGCTGGTCACATGTTCAAAAAAAAAGAAAAAAGAAAAAAAAACAGGCTTTGGAATACAGAGTAAAAATAAATAATTGATATCAATAAACTTTTTTAATTTGTCATACAAATACAGTATATATTTGAAATTAAATGTTTATTATTTTTGGCAATGACATGGTGTGGGTGGATATCTGCCAATCACAGTCTGTATCATACCCTTCCAGCCGGTGTCTTAGAATAACAGGGAGGAGAAGCCTCCACCAATCAAGATGTAATATCCTGCCCCCATTGTGTTTAGCTGGTTAGCGGCCATTGAGGAGGAGGGAGGGAGTGGGCTGTCATTTACCACTGTGTATATGCCCACATGTGTGACTCTATAGTCCCATGGGCTGCTCAGATGTGATGTGAAAATACTCAGGGTAGAAAATACACTGAAAACTGAGCATGTGCACTAGCTGCCAACACTGCTCTGCAAAATGCCCAACTGCAGTGGGGACATGGAGGGGAGATCCAGGATCAACCACGTTTTTTGCAGAATACAGAAAATGAATTTCAGTGACTGAGTGAGTATGAACAGCATGTAATACAGGATTTATTGATATTTTTTATGATGTTGGTTTAGTAAAGCTTCGTACACACGGTGTGACGGTCGTACCTTACGTCCAAAATCGTATGTTGTGTCCCGCGTACTGACCTGCACTAATCGATTTTTTTGCATTTTAGAACTTATGAGTAAAAGCTTTTATATATGAAACTTGTTAGTTTCCTTTCTCATGTTATGGTGTGATCTAAATGTATTTTGTATCCAAATATATTTTTATCTAGCTCAAATTGGGAGCACTGAGTCTGAACTCAAGAAACTTGCTCAAGAAAATCCAGATCTTGAAGATGCTTACATTGCAAAACAGAAACGCCTAAAAGTATGTCCCATCAAAATGGCTTTAAATGTCTTTTCCTAGTATGTATTTTACATAGTATTGGTATTACCTTTAGAAACATAATGCTTACAGTATACAGTATACCTGTCGCCAATAGGAACATCATTGTCTGAGGGCCTGCTGATCAATAAGCACCCAACCAATGTCGCCAATCACAGAGACAACATTTTTAAATGTTATTATATTATGTTATTATAGCAACAATAAAACACTAAGGTGAAAAAAAACTTGCAGTGAATTAAAGATCCCAGAGCTTTTGAAATTTTACATGCTATATTCAAAGTCATCTAAATTTGTGGTCTTTTTTATTCTTTATTATAAATTCGTCAAGTACATGTTAGGCACTGACTATATCTATTTAACCACAAAGCCCGAGTAATTTTGATGTCACTAATTAAAGGGATGAGTTGCATGGATGAGGCACTAATGATGTAAAACGTGTAGTAAACTGCATCAGCAGGCAATTCGATTGTATTTTCCTAAAGCTAGAGCAGTGAGAGTATAACTAAAGGTGAAACCTTTGTTTTAGTTTGAGTGTCAGAGTGGAGATGGATTAGAACATCTATTAGGTTTTTATTGCTTTCTGTGACTCTAACAGGGAGATTCACCCTCTCTAGTTGCCCTGTTTATCATTATCATTGAAAGTGAAAAGAAAATCCCAAATTTTGGGTTGTCCTCAGAAAAGTAATAGAGAGGAAATCTTCCAATGGGGACATTAGTTCTGGTGACCTGGGGTCCCCAAGGAATCCCATTAATTTGCAGAGATTTCCTCTCACTTCCTGTTTGGCTATGGGACAGGAAGTGAAGGGAAATCTCCCCAATGGGACACAGGAGGCGAAAAAAAAATCTGACAGAGGTTATAACCCTCCCTTGCTCTATCCAATATGAAAAAAAAGTTTTGCCTATAGTTTTACTTTAAGTGTAATGATGATTGAATCCTTACATTTGGGGAACCCAAACTTTGTGTGAATTGCATTGAAGTCTGTAGCGGGTGAATCTTGTTAGTTAATTCTGCCCATTTTTAGGACAAAGGTAAAATTAAAAAATAAAAACAAAAAACAATATATAGATGAGAGAGGGTCCTTTTCCTGTTGCTTAGAGGGCAACACAAATCCTTTAAAGTATAATAAAGGCAAAGCTTTTTTTTTAGTTTTGGATAGAGTGGAGAGGGATTAGAAGAGCTGTCAGTTTTTATTGCTGTCTGTGTCCCTGGTAATGAGATTCATCTTCTCTATTTATCCTATTTACTGTTATCATTGAAAGTAAAAGCAAAAGAAAACCCCAAATTTTGGGTTGTTCCTTGGAATGTAATAGAGAGGAAATCTCCAATGTAGACAGTAGTTCTGGTGACCTGGGGGTCCTCAAGGAATTCCCTTAAATTGCAGGTATTTCCTCTTATTTTCTGTTTGGATATGGGACAGGAAGTGAAGGGAAATCTCTGCAATGGAACATAGATGACGAAAAAAAAATCTCACAGTAGTTATAACCCTTCCTTGCTCTATCCAGAATGAAAAAAAAAGTTTTGCCTATAGTTCTACTTTAAGTTACAGGTTTAGAGATGCAGTTTTCTAACTGACCCTAATTCTCCTTACCTCTGTAGTTTGTTATCTCTTCCTTTCTTTTCCCTACAAAAGCGTCATTATAATGACACTATGGCTGCTTTGAACCCTACTTTTATAGTAAGGGGGCAGGCTTATCATAAAGCAATCACTATGTAAATTGCTGAAGTCAGATCAGTACATGATGAATTCTAATTTGTGGATAATATTCATGAATTCTGCTTTAAATATTTATTATGATATTATAGGATATGATCCCATATATTGCTGCCAGACAGAGGATGTATATTCAGTCATCAGAATGTATTACCATATGATGTGTATATTTAATTTGCTTATGCATATGTCTTCGTAGAGCAAATTGTTGGAACATGATAATATAAAATACCTGAAAAAAATACTGGATGAGCTGGAAAAAGTCCTGGATCAAGTTGAAGTGGAGTTAGAGAGACGGAGTGAAGAAACTCCAGGTCAGTGCAGCGTGTGTAAATGTGTCATTACAAATGTAGGAACTCTCTGTGCAGTCAGATCAGATTCCAACAGATATTTCCTGATTGCTCACTGTGATAACACAACAGCTTTTCTTTATCAAGCAAGGCCACTTTCACACAGGCGCCTCCATTCTGCGGGGTCCGCTTGTTCAGTGGGGGATCACTCCACTGATCTCCGCTGAGCAGGCAGATGACAGGTCCGTCTCTGCTTACTGAGCGGAGCGGAGATGGACAGAGTCCCGCTGTCCTGTATGGGGAGATCAGATGAAAACGGACCGCCTGTCCATTTTCATCCGATCTGATCCACCAGACGGATAGAAAGTAGGACATCCATCCGCCTGGTTTTGGTGGAGAGGATCAGATCGGATAGCAGCGGGTGTCAGTGGACATGTCACCGCAGACATTCACAGCTTCATAGAGGTGAATGGAGTGTTCGATCATGTCCACCTGAAAAATGGACCTGATCGGAAAGCCCGCCTAAGGGTCCTTTCATGGGGTGCTATTCCAATTCTTTTCTGCATGTCAGTTTTGTGACACCTGTGCCCTTTAAGCTTGTGATGGCATTTTACCAGCAGACTGTGGTAGACCCAACACATTTGTGTCCATTTACATCAGGCTACCTCCAATCTGTCACACTCAAGTCTGAAAATACGGAATAGGACGCCTACCTTTTTCCATTTTTTTTTCCAGACCCTGACAGACGCAGAGTTAGGTGAAAAGACAGTGGACACAATCAAAATTGTTTATATTTAAGCTAATAGTTAATCCATGTCAACCCTAATGCTCTTTTCATTTGACCATTCCAATGATGTCCGCCTGTCAACCTTCACCCCTATGGACAGGCGGGTGTAAATAGACTTGTATCTGTTTACACCTGCCTACCTCCAATCCAAAAGAAAAATGGAAAGAAATCTGTCATTTCTGATCAGAGGGCAGTCAGCTGTAAACGGACAGCAGAGTCCGTTAACACCCAGCCACCCGTAGAGCAAAGCGGGCTCAGTCCGTGTCCATTTTGCAGAAACTGAGCAGAGATGGACCTGTCATCCGTCCGCTCTGCTCTGATCAGCAGGTCATCAGCGGACAGATACCCTGCTGATCAAAATGGAATCCACCCCATGTGAAAGAGACTTAACTGACTTCTTCTTAGTTTTTTTCCAAAATGTCTTTTTTTGTCTGTAAAATATATAGAAAAGGGAAATCACTTTTTGCAAGAGAGTACTGCCAAAAATAGCCTTGTCATAGGTAATGACAAAGTGTATCCCAAATCAGTAGGCCCATAGCAGAAATGTACAAACAACTCTGATCCATATACAGTTACGGGGGTATACAGGTACAGTCGTTTAAGGGGTCTGGACAATTCAAAATGTGCCCTTTGTGTTCATACATGTGTACCTAATTATGCAGGGGTACTGAAATAATCCTGAATGGAACTCAACTCCTGTTTTTTTTGGATTGGATAAGGTAAGTTTAGACCCTCTCTTGGTTTTTTTTTGCTCTGGTTTTATCTGCGCCCATGTCACTGTACTGTCCTTCAGGAGACAATGAGTGGACCTATAGGGCAAAAGACCAATGGGACCAGGCACCTAGCATACCAAGAAGTGTGTCAGATTCTGAAGATTCTTCTGCTGACATAGCGTTCGAAGGTACTATAGTTAGAACTCACTGCCTATCAGACAAGAAAGTATTATTTAATTATTTTTGCAGAGTGATTTTTTTTATATATATATTTTTAGTGGCAACAGAGTTGTTTTTTCCAAAAGAAGTACCTAAAAATGAAAAGTGTCTGACCTGTGTACCAATAGTATGTACTCAGTAAGATGTAATTTTCTTGTGGCTGAAGACTGTTGACTACTGAATTAATTTTCATCTTCTATGCAATCTAATCTAATACATCCAAACCTGACACCATTGGTAGATGTCTACCACTGTTAAAGTGATTGTAGACCTCAGACATGAAAAATGAACAAGTCATCTCCCTCTATAGTGTGTGCTTGTCTCAATTAACCTCCCTGGCGGTATAACTGAGTCTGGAATTTATTGCTGAAAGCGGTAATGGTTTTCTGCATGGAGATATGGCGTTATGTACTATAGGCCTGCAATGGTTAGTATCCCTGGCGGTATGATTATGTCTAATTTTTGGTGCTGAAAGCAGTACAATTATTTTGCATTTATTCAATAATGTAATCAAACCAAAAACGCAGAAATTTGCTCAGTTGCAGAATTGTCGCTGTCGTCACTTTCAGTTTCTGATGATAAATTTCCCCAAAAATCAGTATCACTCAATTCTGCAAATGATTCTTATTTACTATCGCTGTTTTCTAGCTGATCAAAAACCACTTATGACGCAAAGGGACACTTTTTGGTTGCTATGGACATTTTCATGTTTCCAGGCAGAAAGAATGACATTTATTATATAAAAGTGCATGCAGGGCTCTGGGCAAACCACTAGGGACAAAGGGGATGTGAAATGTTTTCATACAGTAATGTAATCTATAAGATTACAGTGTACTGTATGTACTGTGTGTGTTTCACTTTTTGAATTTCCCGCCGGTCTCCGCCCCCGTGCGACGCGACGCTCGCAGGGAACGGAGCCCGAGGCACACAGAGGCATCGGAGCTGCGGACACAGCTCGCAGACACGCTGACACCGCGGGAGGACATCGCTGGATCCAGGGGACAAGGTGAGTAGCGCTGCCTGGATCCAGCGATGCAAGCCCGAGTGTGGCTCAGGGTTACCGCTTTAGGTACTGAAAATCCACCCCGAGCCACACTCGGGAATACCGCTAAGGAGGTTAAGAGCACTAAGTATCATTTCTGTCTGTTGCTTCGTTCCTCTGCTATCAGCATGAATCACTTCTGACACCAAAAGAAAAATGGTGACAGGGGAGTTAGCTTCAGCACATTGACAGCATCAGCTCTATTCCTGTGAGCTGTGTGAAGGGGGTGTGCCTTTTCTCTCCAATCAGCTCTCAGACCTCTCTTCACTGAACTCTGCAGAGCGTGACTTCAGCTCTCCGTCCCCTTTTTTTTTGATGGTTCAGACAACCTTTATAAGTTCTTCACTTTGATCAGATGTAGAGAACAGAAGACTCTAGATAAGCAGGTACAACTTATGTAGGAGGATTTGTTTAACTCTGTATATCACCTGAGCTCAGTCATTTCATTGGGCATATGTAAGGGTTTACAAACACTTTAACCTCCCTGGTGGTATGATTATTTCAGATTTTTGGTGCTGAAAGCGGTACAATTATTTTGCATGGAAATGTGGCGTTTTATATTGTAGGCCTGTAATTCTTAGGAATAACTCACTTAAATCTGTCCAAACCAGAGTCTAGTAGACATCCCGGGTATGAAAAAGTTTGAAAAATGAAATCATAAATTATAATATAATAAATAACTAAAAATAATTATCAAAAATAATAACGTAATGGTAATACAATTTATTCAATAATGTAATCAAACCAAAAACACAGAAATTTGCTAAGTTGCAGAATTGTCGCTGTCGTCACTTTCAGTTTCTGATGATAAATTTCCCCAAAAATCATTATCACTCAATTCTGCAAATGATTCTTATTTACTATCGCTGTTTTCTAGCTGATCAAAAACCACTTTTGACGTAAAGGGACACTTTTTGGTTGCCATGGACAGTCTCAAGTTTTCAGGCAGAAAGAATGACATAAATAATATAAAAGTGCATGCAGGGCTCTGGGCAAACCACTAGGGACAAAGGGGATGTGAAATGTTTTCATACAGTAATGTAATCTATAAGATTACAGTGTACTGTATGTTCTGTGTGTGTTTCACTTTTAGAATTTCCCGCCGGTCTCTGTCCCCGTGCGACGCGACGCACAGGAGTCATCTGGCGGCGGACACAGCCCGCAGACACGGCGGGGGACATCTCTGGATCCAGGGGACAAGGTGAGTAGCGCTGCCTGGATCCAGCGATGCAATCCCGAGTGTGGCTCGGGGTTACCGCTCTTGGTACTGAAATTCCACCCCGAGCCACACTCGGGAATACCGCCAGGGAGGTTAAGTCAGAAGGCAAAGAAAAGATATTACCTGGTTTAATGATCCTTAAAAGCCTATATTAACTTCTCTGGCGGTATGATTATGTCAGATGTTTGCGTCTAAAAGTGGTACATTGTTTTGCATAGAAATTTGGCCTTTTATATTGTAGTCCTGTAATTCTTAGGAATAACTCACTTAAATCTGTCCAAACAAGAGTCTAGTAGACATCCCGGGTATGATAAAGTTTGAAACAATGAAATCATAAATTATAATATAATAAATAAGTATAAATAATTATCAAAAATAATAACATAATAGTAATAAAATGTATTCAATAATGCAATCAAACCAAAAACACTGAAATTTGCTAATTTGCAGAATTGTCGCTGTCATCACTTTCAGTGTCTGATGATAAATTTCCCCACAAATCAGTATCACTCAATTCTGCAAATGATTCTTATTTACTATCGCTGTTTTCTAGCTGATCAAAAACCACTTTTGACGAAGTGCATGCAGGGCACTGGGCAAAGCACTAGGGACAAAGGGGATGTGAAATGATTTGATACAGTAATGTAATCTTACAGATTACAGTGTACTGTATGTTTACTATGTGTTTCACTATTTGAATTTCCCGCCGGTCTCCGTCCCCGTGCGACACGACGCTCGCAGGGAACGGAACCCGGCACACAGAGTGAATCGGGCGGAAGACACAGCCCGTGGACACAGCGGGGGGACATCGCTGGATCCAGGGGACAAAGTAAGTAACATTGCCTGGATCCTTCGATGCGATCCCGAGTGTGGCTCGGGGTTACCGCTCTTGGTACAGAAAATTCACCCCGAGCCACACTCGGGAATACCGCCAGGGGGGTTAATAAATATTTTACAAATTGTCAGGTTGGGTTCCCCTAACCATATGGATGAAGATGAGTCATATTTATCCATAAAACTGATGTCAACCTCTTTCCATTCAAACCGACCAATGTGA
>BLSH010403357.1:491573-533208 GCA_018402905.1 Glandirana rugosa | reverse complement strand
ACCATCCCCCCCCCGCACTGCTAGAGTTAGACGTTCAACAAGTCTAGAGGAAGAGGAATAGGCTGTACAAATACCATATTTCTCGCTCTGGCAGGCCCCAGCGCTGTACTCTCTCTTGGTTGCTGTCCTCATCTACAATGCAAATGCAGGACTGTTGACCTTACATTGTATGTGATGTCAGAGTGCAGTCACCGTCTGAAGGTCAGAATGGAGGAGGCTTCAGGGGACCGGTCACAGAGTGTGGTGGAAGACTACCAGACAGGAAGTAGTTGAGAATTATAGCTTACCCCAAGACTTAACAAGCAGCTAACCCTTGCTGTGTGGGGTGGGGTGGGGGCACTACTCCAAGGGTATTTTTTCTTTATCCCAAGGATCATCTTTAAAGGGACCTTTTAAAAGGATCTTTATCCCATAAACAAAAATGTAAAAGTCAGCAGCTACAAATACTGTAGCTGCTGACTGCTGATGTTCTCACCCAACCCGGTGTTCTGTCAGATTACCGCTACCCATCAGAAAATGCAACAGAAGTGACGTTCCATAGCCGCCATCTTGGTACACCTGGCACTCATCCGCAGAATGCCTACAGTCAGAAGGCGGCAAGCGGACATCTTTTTACACCCACTGAGGTCTTGCATTTCACACTTATGTTTAGCAGTAAACTGAGCTTATATAGTGAAATACAGTATTTGGAAGTCTGTAACACGGTTTACATGTTGAATTTTAAAAACATCGGCAAGCCTGCTGATCTCACAGGTTTGCTAATCTGACAGAACACCTCTGCTTTTACAATTCAACATCAAAACAGACAGATTTCAAAATACGGTATTTCACTATATAAGCTCAGTTTACTGGTAAAAATAAGTATGAAATGCAAGACTTCGATGGGTGTAAAAAGATGTCCGCCTGACTGTAGGCTTACTGTGGACGAATGTGGGTTTACCAAGATAGCCATGACCGAACGTCACTTTCGTTGCATTTTCTGATGGGTAGTGGTATTCTGATAGAACACCGGCTCTTTGGTGGTCTTTGCATCCAGGCACTGGCATTTTAACTATGGGCAGCCAAATGCCAACCACTGCACATGCACGAGCCACGCTACTCCCCACAACAAGTCTTTTGGGACCTGTGTCCCAAGAGGAATTTCTGCTCAGATTGCTGTAGTGATCCAACCATGAGTGGGAACGGGTACCTGTCAAATTCAGGTACCTGCCCCCCCCCAAAAAAAAGACATTCCATATATAGGAGAGGAGGGGTGAGGGAGCAAAGGTGTAATTTTCCCTTTTGGGTGAAGTTCTGCTTTAAGGTTTATGCTAAGATTTTCCCATGCTAGCCATCATTTCTGCACTACCAAGACCTGGAGACTCCCTACCCAAAACATTATTTCAGCATAGAGTACTTTTGTGGACTTGGTTATTATATCTGCTGCTCTATCGGAGATCAGCATTTACAGGACAATATTAATGTTAAAAGCAAATCCATGGTGTGGCCAGACTGAATATATTTTGGAGTAATACTTGCATTCATATGTACTCTCCAATGACAAATCTGCTTTTTTAAATTATAACGAAAATGTTGAAACATTTAAAATGTGTCTATTTGTTAGAAAATTTCCATTAAAAGGAAACCTAAAGAAACTGAGATTGTAAAGGCAAGTGGCTAACAATCTTACACCATGTAGGTGTTTCACAGTAGAAACAAATGCTATTGGTAAACAAATGCAATTTCAGTGTCTATGAAACTATGAGATAGAAGTGTTAAGGAAATTGAAAATACCACTACATCTAATAGGTAATATTTTATGATTGGGAAGCTATAGCTTTCCGTTGAAATTAATTTTTACTGCAGTTTATATGATAAAAAGACATACTAGGAAGTACCACCAGGTGTCAGCAGTGTGCCACTCTAAATGAATTAATCTTCCACATTAACATTTCTACGGAACTTCTATGGTCATGTTTATTACAACATTAAACCAAAATGAAAATTCATTGTCATCAATAAGAACCTTAGTAGATAAAGTAGAAATGATCACTTAGTCAGGGACAGGATATGCAACTATAAAATGGCTTATTGAGATGGTGGCACTGCCATTCTACGGGAACTCCTGATAGGGGTCAGAATCATCCTCCATCTACTGTTGATCTACTGTTGATTACCTGGACCTAAGAACTGCAGGGGTCAAGGCAATGTAGTGCAATCTTCAACCTGAAATGCATAACAACAAATAACACTGCGCTCGCATGTCACTCTAACCAAAACATGTAGAAATAACTCTCATACCATTCTGGCATGTAGAGGGTAGACATGGGCAGGGGGAAAGAAAGTCCCAAGGGAGTCCATGGGCAAAGTCCAGAGGAGGTGTGCAAGTCGCGGCAGCAGGCTGAACGGAGCAGGAAGACTCTGTAGACCAAGACATAAACAAGAGAGCAACGCCTCTAAGTGCAATACCTTCTTTAATGATAAAGGGTATAAGTAAATTTACACTCACATAAAAGATCGGATAAGAACACAGAAAGGGATCATCCGTGGATCGCCAGGTGGTGTGCAGGTAGGCGTGGAGGGGGAGCCGATACATGTCACGCTGTTGGCTTCCAGCGCAATCCGGAGCTGGAAGCTCCATCTTGCCTGATGAGGGATCACGAATGATCCGAACGCATGCATTTCCTGTTTGGTGACCCGGAAGTGACGTGGTGCTGAGCATGTGAATTGTCTGTCATCGGCTTCGTGTCCCGGATTGCGCTGGAAGCCAACAGCGTGACGGGCATCAGCTCCCCCTCCACGCCTACCTGCATACCACCTGGCGATCCACGGATGATCCCTTTCTGTGTTTTTATCCGATCTTTTATGTGAGTGTAAATTTACTTATACCCTTTATCATTAAAGAAGGTATTGCACTTAGAGGCTTCTCTCTTGTTTATGTCTCAATCTTCAACCTGAAGAGAGGGTGTAGGGGAGCAGGATACCCAAAAAGCACAAAACGCAACAGAGGACAGTATATTGAGTAAGGAGAAGTCCTTTGAGCCTGATCTCTAAAATAAATGCTGGTAGAGGACAGACAGATAAATCTGTGACTCTTTGAGAGCATTAACAGTGTTTCCTTGCTCCTGAATCTGACTTCTGTCCCTTTGTAAGCAGACAAAAATACCCACGCTCCTAGGCAAAAATCCTTCATCCTAGGTCCAGATGGCTGCTCCTACCCAGCTTCTCTGTAACCTTCTTTAGACAAGAGTATCTCTGTTCAGCCCAACTCTCATCAGGCATGCACTTCAGTGCAAGGCTTGGCATCCAGGACTCTCAGCACATGGCTCATGCTGAGGCCAGGTCCTGACAGCAATTCTTCACACAGGCCTCCTCCCAAGGAGAAACACCAGGCCTGTGTGAAGATCTGCCCATACCTCCTCACTGGGGCTTCTCCCTGGGAGGAGGCCTGTGTAAAGAATTGTTCAGGCCTCCTTCCAGGGTGCTCCCAAACTTTTATCATCTCCCCAGATCATACCTCGGAACAGCACTGTGATGGACTGCTTGGTACCCCTCTTGGGTGCTTCTGTCAGTATACAGCTTCCTCCAGTCTGGGACCAGGAACCCGGTATTATAGCGGAATTTTGCACCCAAGATCTGGACAACACTATCGTAGGTGCAAACTGGAACTGACTTTATTGTAAACTCACATAGAATTTATACCACACAAAATCAGGTAAGAGCTTGATCACATTATGTAAATGGTAAACAGTAAGATAACTAACATAGCTAAGGAACAGTCAACATAAACATAAACAGTGAGCTAATTAAACAGTTAGTCACCTAGACAAGCCTAGGTGACTCTGCTTACTGCCCATCCACAGAATGCTTTGATTATTAAGGGATTCTACCCCACCACAGACTGTCCGGCGCCAGCCAACAATGATCCATGAGACAAAAACTCATACAATGTTCCAGCAGTCTGAAAAAGTGGAATTCATTTATCTTCATAGATTTCTTGAGGGATATTGCTGATAAATATTTCTGTCCCAACTGGAGAAGCTTCTCCAACCCAGTCTGCAGGAGGGCCACCATATTTCCTCTGACCATTAAACTGTACAATATTATTATTACACCTCTCCATCCACTCCAGAAGGGAAGCTTTATTGTCCTTATTCAGAGAATAATCCAAGCCTCACTCTCAGCATCCATCACGTTGTTGTCCATCATTAGAGAATGATCTGCTCTCTCCATTGGATCAGAGGCTGAACTGAGCCCTTTTCCATGCTCTGACTAGGAGAAGCAGACAAAATCCCCAGTCTCCTGTATGGGCCATAATCAGTGGGTAGGAGGCTTGCCCCTAGTCCCCTCCAAAAGCCTCTTTCCCAGTTGGGTCTGTCACAAGCACGATCTGGGATTGGCAGACTTCTCACACTAAATACTGGAACCTCCTTCCAGCAAAAGGCTAAAACTATTAACCCACCAGGCTTAGGAAAAACCTACAGAAGCCATAAAGGTAAATAACAGCTCAGGCTGGTTACAGTCCAGTCACAGAGCACAGTAAATTTAGACTTACATTTGCACTATTTATCACAACTTGCACAGTCTTTGGTAAGTTAGTGCACTGCCTGATTAGAGAATAAAGACCTGATTTTTATGGTTTAGTTGCCTGTGTGATACGCTACAAGGTCAGTATTGGCTGCTACCATACTTAGTGTAACTTTCCCCTTAATCATTGTATTCAAGCCCCTCCCCAATAGCAGGACTTTCCTGGCACCCATCCTTTGTTGCCAGCCTACCAATTTCTCCCAGTAATATTTTCTCTTAAAGTGGAACTTTACCCATAACAACTTGTTAAAAAAAATGTTCTTTAGAACATTTGGAACATACATTCTACATTAATAATTATGCTACCAAAATTAGTGTGTGCTGTAAATTGACCCCAGCATTGCTCCTGTGTCTTCTTGCTTGATGCTGCCATTTTGCTGAAGCCCAGAGCTCCTGAACAGAAGGCTGCAGCAGATCAGTCTCTACAAAGCAACTGAGCATGTGCAGGGCAAGATGAAACAGTGTATTACTGGATTTTAAACAGTATAGGCACTTATCTTTAATGAATATGAGGAATGAGCCAAAAAATAGTAAGGGGTATAAATTTTAGTATGTGCCATCATACGAAAAGAGACAATTGAGAGATTGGATGTATGGGGTGTGGGTGTCCCATTAGCACCCAGACACCATAACTAAAGTAGGCATGGACTATCTCGGCACTCAAGGGTAACACAAATATGTGTAAGAAATTTAAAACAATTTATTTGAAAAATATGACATACAAAATCACACAATAAAATCAAAGATACAGCATTGGGTACAAGCTCCAATGGTTTTTACATATATTGCCTAAGGTGGTCCCCACAGGGGGTACCACCGGCCATTGGCATGTAAGCTGTGGATGGTGTAGATGCTCTCGACCGGTTTCGCGGGACTTCCGCTTCTTCAGGAGATTTGAACAGCATACAGCTATATTGCTAAAAGCTATGTATACACAAAAAATAACAGGGCATTAATATTCACAGAAAGAAAATGAATAGGGCTGGGAATAATCAGAGTATGAACTTACCCACAGTGATCAAGCCAACTAGAGAGGTCATACATCCAATCTCTCACTTATCTTTAATGTTTTACATAACTAAACCTGCAAAAGGGGCCAACCTGAAGTGATCTGGCAGGACTTCATTTTCAGATTAAAGAAGATTGGAGATCATATTTCTTACTCTTTGGCCTTAAATAAGAATTCCAGATGTGGCATTTTTTTTGTAATTTCCCCTAATTCTGGGTCCCGCGGGTTCCGAGGCCCAGCCAAATGACTGAAATGCTGCATTATGAGCACAGATGAAATTCAGAGTATGCTTTGCCTTTTCTCACTGAATGTAAAACATTCTCTTATTGGATGAGGTTGAGAGTGTGACATTACCTCCCGCCCCTCCACCTCATCCAATCACATGTACAGGGTGGGCCATTTATATGGATACACATTAATAAAATGGGAATGGTTGGTGATATTAACTTCCTGTTTGTGGCACATTAGTATATGTGAGGGGGGAAACTTTTCAAGATGGGTGGTGACCATGGCAGCCATTTTGAAGTCGGCCATTTTGAATCCAACTTTTGTTTTTTCAATAGGAAGAGGGTCATGTGACACATCAAACTTATTGGGAATTTCACAAGAAAAACAATAGTGTGCTTAGTTTTAACGTAACTTTATTCTTTCATGAGTTATTTACACGTTTCTGACCACTTATAAAATGTGTTCAATGTGCTGCCCATTGTGTTGGATTGTCAATGCAACCCCCTTCTCCCACTCAACACCTCAGGAGAAATGCTAGCATAGGCTTCCAGTATCCGTAGTTTCAGGTGCTACACATCTCGTATCTTCACAGCATAGACAATTGCCTTCAGATGACCCCAAAGATAAAAGTCTAAGGGGGTCATATCGGGAGACCTTGGGGACCATTCAACTGGCCCACGACAACCAATCCACTTTCCAGGAAACTGTTCATCTAGGAATGCTCGGACCTGACACCCATAATGTGGTGGTGCACCTTCTTGCTGGAACTATGATGTCGGTGATAGGGAATTGCTGGCCATCAAGTCGGCTTTGGAGGAATGGCGGTACCTCCTGGAAGGAGCAGCTCACCCGGTATTGGTTTTTACTGACCATAAAAACCATAAAAAAAACATATGCTTTGAAGATACGAGATGTGTAGCACCTGAAACTACGGATACTGGAAGCCTGTGCTAGCATTTCTCCTGCGGTGTTGCCATCAGTGTGTGAAGAGTGGGAGAAGAGGATTGCATTGACAATCCAACACAATGAGCAGCACATTGAACATATTTTATAAGTGGTCAGAAACATGTAAATAACTCATGAAAGAATAAAGTTACGTTAAAACCAAGCACACCATTGTTTTTCTTGTGAAATTCCCAATAGGTTTGATGTGTCACATGACCCTCTTCCTATTGAAAAAACAAAAGTTGGATTCAAAATGGCCGACTTCAAAATTGCCGCCATGGTCACCACCCATCTTGAAAAGTTTCCCCCCTCACATATACTAATGTGCCACAAACAGGAAGTTAATATCACCAACCATTCCCATTTTATTAAGGTGTATCCATATAAATGGCCCACCCTGTATTCATTGAGAAAATGCAAAGTTATCTCTAAATGGCACCCAGACGAGCTCCTGTGTTCACAATGCAGCAGGGCAGGTACTCAACATGGGACCCAGAAGCTAGTGCATATCACTGTAGCAAAGGTGTCTATTAGTGATTTCCAGCTTCTGGAGGGATCCCACAGGTCTAGTATATGCATAGTTACATTAGTCCCTGCCCTCAAGGAGCTTACAATCTAAGGTCCATAACTCACATTCATACATACACATGCTAGGGCCAATGTAGAAAGGAACCAATTAATCTACCAGCATGTCTTTGGAGTGTGGAAGGAAACCGGAGTACCCGGAGGGGAGAACATGCAAACTCCGTGCAGGTAATGCCATGGTTGGAATTTCAACCGACAACCCCAGGGTTGCCAGGCGGAATTACCGTATTTTTCGCACCATAAGACACACTTTTTTCCCCCCAAAAAGTGGGCGAAAGTCTCCCTGCGTCTTATGGTGCGAATACCTGAAACCCCCCCCCTCGTTGCCGCCGGGAGCCCGCATTACACTGCGGGCTCCCGGACACGATAGAGCGCTGTTCTGCTCTGATCTCACACAGTGAGAAGACAGAGCAGCCCCAGTGGCCGAATGAAGTACTGCGGTGGCTGGAGCTGCTCTGTCTTCTATCTGAATGGGATCTGGCTGCAGAGTGGAGTTCCACTAGGCGCAGTGTGATGACATCATCACAGCGCAGTGGTGGCGGGAGATATGAATCTCCCTCTCAGCTCTGTCAGGCTGCATTTCGTGGACACAGGTATGTGCTGTATTTCATGGATCTGGTATGTGCTGTATTTCATGGATCTGGTATGTGCTGTATTTCATGGATCTGGTATGTGCTGTATTTCATGGATCTTGTATGTGCTGTATTTCATGGATCTGGTATATGCTGTATTTCATGGATCTGGTATGTGCTGTATTTCATGGATCTGGTATATGCTGTATTTCATGGATCTGGTATGTGCTGTATTTCATGGATCTGGTATGTGCTGTATTTCATGGATCTGGTATGTGCTGTATTTCATGGACTCTGATATGTGCTGTATTTAATGGACACTGGTAAATGTGCTGTATTTAATGGACACTGGTATATGTGCTGTATTTAATGGACACTGGTATATGTGCTGTATTTAATGGACACTGCTATGTGCTGCATTTAATGGACACTGGTGTATGCTGTATTTCATGGACACTGGTATATGGCTGCACTGGTAAATATTTTAGTACACCATTTGGATCAGAATATTTTTTTTCTTGTTTTCTTCCTCTAAAACCTAGGTGCATCTTATGGTCAGGTGCATCTTATGGCGTGAAAAATATGGTACTTTCCCATCAGCTGTTAGAACAGTATATTTCCACAACTACAGAATAAAATCCAGAGGGATCGTCTTAACCATTTTAGGCAATGTCATTTGCTTTTGGGCACTCTTTAGATACTAATGATTTGGGCCCAAAGAGGACTATTTATGTGTTCTATGATGAGGAATTGTGCAAATCATGAATACAGATCTTGTCCTTTTAGCCATCTGTTCTTGTTCATCCTTTGCTAAGAAAAATCACTTTCCAGCTTTAAATTTTAATGTTTGATTTTAGCAAAACAGCTGAATTACCTCAAAATAAAGCGGAGAACGTGGTGTTCAGAAACTATAGATGTTTATAACAGAGATGGTTTTGTAGAGAAGCATGATAAATGGTAGCGTTGGGAAAGGAGGAAGGCTTCCAGGGCAATTTCACTCCAAACTTCGCAGACCCCGAGATTTATGATTTACCACGTGTTAATGTGAGAGGCAAAAGCAATATTTATTTCAGATACCACCTACAATTGTATTCAAGGAGATACTCCAACTCCACATTCAGGAATAAGAGAAAAGAAAATGAAAGAAATTAAAGCAAAATAGATGTTTTACTATGTATCCTTATGTTTTATTTAGATTGACATTTAGAGCTGTAATGTGCACAGCCGCCAATCACTGGCAGTTAAAGTGCATCTAAAGCCAAAACTTGTTTTTTTTTTTGCAGTTTTATCTCACTGAGAAGTTTTCCCTTCACTTCCAGTCACTATTGAAATAGAGGAAATTGAAATAGGAAATATTTCCCCAAAGAGGGAATCTTTGCATACTATGCAAAATCACCCCAATCTTATTTTAACCACTTGAGCTCTGGTAGTTCTACAACAGCTGGAGAGCCACAGGTTCCCTACCCCTGAGCTAGGGGTTTAGCAGAGCGGTGTTAAAGTGTTGAGAGAATTCCACATCCTTACCGCTCTTACAGTAAAGAACCCTCTGCGCAATTTAAGGTTAAACCACTTCTCTTCTAATTTTAGTGAATGGCTGTGTGTCTTTTTATATTCCTTTTCATGGAAAAGTTTTTTCCATACTGTGGGGTCACCATTATGGTATTTGTACATTGAAATCATATCCCCTCTCAAGTGTCTCCTCTCCAGAAAGAATAAGTTCAATGCTTGTGGTCTTTCCCCATAGCTGAGATCCACCAGTCCCTTTATTAGCTTTGTTGCCCTTCTCTGGACTCTCTCCAGTTCCAGCACATCCCTCCTGAGGACTGGTGCCCAGAATTAGATGGCATACTCAAAATTCGGGTGGACCAGAGTCTTGTAGAGTTGTTTTATCCCTGGAATAATCCCCTTGAATGCATGCCAATATTCTATTAGCTTTGCTTGCAGCTTGGCATCACATGCCATTGTCGAGCCTGTCCTCTACTAGGACCCCCAGGTCCTTTTCATCCTAGATTCCCCCAGAGGTTCTCCTCTTAGCCAGTAAACTGCATTCATATTTTTGGCACCCAAATGCATTATTTTACATTTTCCAACATTAAACCTCATTTGCCATGTAGTTGCCCACCCCATTATTTTGTTTAGATCATCTTGCAAAGTTTCCACATCCTGCGTAGACGTTATTGCCCTGCTTAGCTTTGTATCGTCCGCAAATACTGAGATTGCGCTGTCTATCTCATCCTCCAGATCGTTTATGAATACTTTAAATCTGACTGCCTTATACTGAACATCACAGTGATTACATTTAGATGTATTATAGCACCCTGGTGGGATTGGTGTCCTTTGAATCACTTTGCCCGTGTTGTAAATACGTTTTTACATCATTTTTATATGATGATTTACGTAGAGGATAAACTTTCCCATGTGCCCTCAGCACTTCTTGTACTTTTCAGTGGCTAGTTTTATGAATTGCTCTGGTAAGCTAATGCTATATTTAAAATATTATGTCTTGTATTAGGTTTCCATAACTTTCTCAAGTAACTGAAAGCCTGCAAATGTTTGTTGTCCAATTCCCTCGCTAACAGAAGCAAAGCATTTTGTTCTGTACAGCGTGGCCCTGGATTCTGCAATGGTATCTTATAGTTCTAGGTGGTTTTCAGGTACTTTTCCATAAAAATACTGTGTCAAAACACCCCTTCATTCAATTTGTTGATTTTTTTAAGCTTACAAGCAGTGAAAGTGCCATAAATCTGCTTTTGTTTAGACTGGTGTAACACATATAGTGGCCATAGGGATCATTTTGGGACTTAAAGGTAACCTGGTTTGGGAAAAACATGGAAGTTGCCATTGTTGACCACCATGTTGGCTGGCTGTGATGCTGATCCTCTGGCTTCATTTGCACGGAACACGTAGGCAGATAAGGACATTTGTCTTTGTTCTGACTTTTTGATCTACGCACTTGTTTAACCACTTCAGTACAGGACATTTATACCCCCTTCATTGGCTCTTTACCCTGATCGGGGAGGGGCTATGTCCAGAGGGACATGCCCGATCCCTGATCGCTGGGTTGCGGGCCCTCAGGGGCCCGCAGTAGCGGCAAAAAGTGGCGGACGCCCGGATCGAGGGAGGGTTCCAGCCGACGTAATTTTACAATGACTCAGTAAGGAAGTGGTTAAAGTGGATGTAAACCCAATTCATGAAATTTGGGCTGGACACATATATTTGCAGTGTTTCCTTATCTCTCTTCAAAGCACTAAGTCCATTGGCTTTCTCCTGCTCAGTTCTTCTGTTATCAGCATGATAACTTCTGACAAGTTCTCAATCAACTGAGATCAAACCAGACTGAATTTTGGGTCGGGGACATTGCTACATTAGTAGACAGCTAAACTATTCACAGAACAGCTCTGAGAGTCTTTGCCTATGTGCAGGGGGGTGTGCCTTTCCTCCAATCAGCTGTCTTGGCTGTATGCCCAGACTTCACTCTCAGTGCTGAGCAGGAAGAGAAAATCTCTAACACAATGTGAACTTTTGTAGGGAGATTTGTTTCATCCCGATGTATCATCTGGGGCTGTTCACTTCACTGGGTATATGTGAGGGTTTACAGTGCCTTGTGAAAGTATTCGGCCCCCTTTGAACTTTGCGACCTTTTTCCACATTTCAGGCTTCAAACATAAAGATATAAAACTGTAATTTTTTGTGACAACAAGTGGGACACAATCATGAAGTGGAACGAAATTTATTGGATATTTCAAACTTTTTTAACAAATAAAAAACTGAAAAATTGGGCATGCAAAATTATTCAGCCCCTTTTCTTTCAGTGCATCAAACTCTCTCCAGAAGTTCAGTGAGGATCTCTGAATGTTCCAATGTTGACCTCAATGACTAATGATGATAAATAGAATCCACCTGTGTGTAATCAAGTCTCCGTGTAAATGCACCTGCACTGTGATAGTCTCAGAGGTCCGTTTAAAGCGCAGAGAGCATCATGAAGAACAAGGAACACACCAGGCAGGTCCGAGATACTGTTGTGGAGAAGTTTAAAGCTGGATTTGGGTACAAAAAGATTTCCAAAGCTTTAAACATCCCAAGGAGCACTGTGCAAGCGATAATATTGAAATGGAAGGAATATCAGACCACTGCAAATCTACCAAGACCTGGCCATCCCTCTAAACTTTCAGCTCATACAAGGAGAAGACTGATCAGAGATGCAGCCAAGAGGCCCATGATCACTCTGGATGAACTGCAGAGATCTACAGCTGAGGTGGGAGACTCTGTCCATAGGACAACAATCAGTCGTATACTGCACAAATCTGATCTTTATGGAAGAGTGGCAAGAAGAAAGCCATTTCTTAATGATATCCATAAAAAGTGTTGTTTAAAGTTTGCCACAAGCCACCTGGGAGACACACCAAACATGTGGAAGAAGGTGCTCTGGTCAGATGAAACCAAAATCGAACTTTTTGGCAACAATGCAAAACGTTATGTTTGGTGTAAAAGCAACACAGCTCATCACCCTGAACACACCATCCCCACTGTCAAACATGGTGGTGGCAGCATCATGGTTTGGGCCTGCTTTTCTTCAGCAGGGACAGGGAAGATGGTTAAAATTGATGGGAAGATGGATGGAGCCAAATCCAGGACCATTCTGGAAGGAAACCTGATGGAGTCTGCAAAAGACCTGAGACTGGGACGGAGATTTGTCTTCCAACAAGACAATGATCCAAAACATAAAGCAAAATCTACAATGGAATGGTTCACAAATAAACATATCCAGGTGTTAGAATGGTCAAAGTCCAGACCTGAATCCAATCGAGAATCTGTGGAAAGAACTGAAAACTGCTGTTCACAAAGCTCTCCATCCAACCTCACTGAGCTCGAGCTGTTTTGCAAGGAGGAATGGGCAAAAAATTTCAGTCTCTCGATGTGCAAAACTGATAGAGACATACCCCAAGCGACTTACAGCTGTAATCGCAACAAAAGGTTTTGCACGCCCAATTTTTCAGTTTTTTACTTGTTAAAAAAGTTTGAAATATCCAATAAATTTCATTCCACTTCATGATTGTGTCCCACTTGTTGTTGATTCTTCACAAAAAATTACATTTTTTTATCTTTATGTTTGAAGCCTGAAATGTGGCAAAAGGTCGCAAAGTTCAAAGGGCGCCAAATACTTTCGCAAGGCACTGTACATTCACTATAAGGATGGGTTCACACCAGTGCTATTGGATGCGGGTTTCCGTGCATTAAAATTGGCATGTCAGAAGATTGTGACCATTTCTCTATGGAGCTGGTCCACAGATCTCTGGAGCGGTATATTCCACACCATCTAATACCATATGTCATGCTGCACAATTCGTATTCCACTCCAACACAATATGCCTGTGACAGAACGCTTGGCACCCAGCCTGGGTGTTTCTGCCAAACGGTGCCTCCTGCCCTCCAAACCGTTTCAGCAGACCGAGAGCCAATACCAGCCCTTTTACCCCAAGCATCGTACACAGACAAGATGTTGAGGTAAAATCCAAAGGAATGCCTGTTTATTGAACAGAAATACAGGTTTTTATACACTTCAAAAGTAGTCCAGTCACCACATGAACAATAAAAACCAAATATTTACCCAAAACATCACACAATGGTTGGATAACAAGCTAAAGTTGACACAAAGCTAATCTATCATAAGAACCTCCAAGAGCCAAATTAGCCAACATACAGAAATAATAGGTGACTCAGTTAACTCAAGTAACAATGGGAATGCACACCTGGGAGGTGCACAACGGGAGAGGCACAGTTAAAAAAAAAACACATAACACCTTAATAAACAGACTATAGCAGGAGACCACCAGCATAAGGTTGCTTGAGCTGATTATATTAAAGCGGGGGTCCGCTAGGTCCACCTAGAACAAAAAAATGAAAATCAAGCTGCTACACATACTGTAGCTGCTGACTTTTAATAATAGGACACTGACCTGTCCTGGAGTCCAGCGATGTCGGCACCGCAGCTGATGTTTTCATCAGCTGTCGGGTATTGCCACCGTCATTGCGGGTAAGGGAACCCGGCAGTGTAGAATTACAGCTTCAACCCGGGAGCACTATTGCGCATGTGCAAGGCTCTGCTGTGCTCTGCTATTGGCTCGGTGGCCAGTAGCAGAGCGAGGAGGGAGCCGGGCTGCTGACGTCAGCGGCCGTGGCCACCAGCCCGAGCTCCCGGATGTGGGGAAAAGGATACCCGTCAAAGATAGGTGTCCTTTCCCCCCTCACCCCCGAAAGGTGCCAAATGTGACACCTGAAGGGGGGAGAAATTCGATTAGTGGAAGTTCCCCTTTTGTGTGGAACACCGCTTTAACATCTGCTCTGAGTCTCACAGTCTGAAGCAGTCATTGCTGGTTTAGGCATAGAGACCCCAAATAAATATAGCAGGTGGCCTGTGGCCCTGCACTTCCCACTGGCCATCGCCGGAACTGGCACAGGCTTAGGAGACTCCGCCTGTCGGCTGCTGTGAGGGAATTCTCCCCCTCCCTCTCCTCCTCACCATGCAGTGTGTGCGAGTGGCGATTGTAGGAGACACAGCCGCCCGATCTGCTCCCTCCCCTGCCTCCTCATTGGCTGGGAGGGAACGAATGGGATTTCACCATAGAGGAGCAAAGCATTGTGGGACATGTAGTATACATACGACCTCATAGCAATCCATATGGGGGGACTACACACCCCAGCATGCTCTGAAGGAAAAGAAGTAAAGGACACCAAGGGGCTGCCTGGGAGCTGGGGAGACACCACGAGGCAAGGAAGAAGACCAGACTCAGAGGGGAGAGGTGCTGCCTCCCGGGTCTGTGTGCATCAAACTTATTGGGAATTTCACAAGAAAAACAATGGTGTGCTTGGTTTTAACGTAACTTTATTCTTTCATGAGTTATTTACAAGTTTCTGACCACTTATAAAATGTGTTCAATGTGCTGCCCATTGTGTTGGATTGTCAATGCAACCCTCTTCTCCCACTCTTCCCACATCGCAGGAGAAATGCTAGCACAGGCTTCCAGTATCCGTAGTTTCAGGTGCTGCACATCTCGTATCTTCACAGCATATGGTTTTCTTATGGTTTTTATGGTCAGTAAAATCCAATACCAGGTGAGCTGCTCCTTCCAGGAGGTACCGCCATTCCTCCAAAGCCGACTTGATGGCCTATCACTGAACTATGATGTCAGTGATAGGGAATTGCTGGCCATCAAGTCGGCTTTGGAGGAATGGCGGTACCTCCTGGAAGGAGCAGCTCACCTGGTATTGGATTTTACTGACCATAAAAACCATAAGAAAACCATATGCTGTGAAGATACGAGATGTGCAGCACCTGAAACTACGGATACTGGAAGCCTGTGCTAGCATTTCTCCTGCGATGTGGGAAGAGTGGGAGAAGAGGGTTGCATTGACAATCCAACACAATGGGCAGCACATTGAACACATTTTATAAGTGGTCAGAAACTTGTAAATAACTCATGAAAGAATAAAGTTACGTTAAAACCAAGCACACCATTGTTTTTCTTGTGAAATTCCCAATAAGTTTGATGTGCCACATGACCCTCTTCCTATTGAAAAAACAAAAGTTGGATTCAAAATGGCCGACTTCAAAATGGCCGCCATGGTCACCACCCGTCTTGAAAAGGTTCCCCCCTCACATATACTAATGTGCCACAAACAGGAAGTTAATATCACCAATCATTCCCATTTTATTAAGGTGTATCCATATAAATGGCCCACCCTGCACTTTTCAGCACACAGGCAATAGGGCCAATCGCTTCGTTAAATAGTCAGGACCTACTTAGCAACTAGAAACTGTGACTTAAACAATAAACATTTGGTCAGGAGCATGTAATTATAATATAGCATACATAGTGCAGGTGTCAGGAGTTTATAAGGTAGTGAGTCAAGTGGTCAGTCAGTTCCTTGTAATGTACAATCAGTACAGCAACCGAAAGATACTATAGTGAAAGATATGTAACACACAGCATACACAGTATGATCAGGAGTATGTAATGTACACTAAATGTTACATAATCCTGACTGCTGCAATTTGTGTGCTACATCAGTTGCCCCATCAGAGTTCCCTCTTACATTAGGTGTCCCAGTGCCCCCTTACATCAGTTGCCCCATCAGGGTTCCCTATTACATTAGGTGTCCTCATCTATATCCCCCCTTACATCAGTTTCCCTCAGCAGAGCGCTCCCTTACATTAGGTATCCTCATCAGAGTCCCTCCTTACAGCAATTGCTCCCATCAGAGTGCCCCCTTACATTAGGTGTCCCTTTTTCCTGGTTCTTCATGCCATATTGTGGTGTGTTGAAAATGTATGTATTACAAATGTGTAGAGATATGTAGCAAAACATGAATTGATATTATAGAACTGTGCAGCACCATGCACTAGGTTTTAGGTTTTTTCCCCTAATTATTTTTTTTCCCCCAATAAAAATGATGTATTTATTTACTCCAATACTAATGTTTATTTCTCACTAATACTGTTGATGTTTCAAATGATATTAATGTTTTCCTGACTATTATTAATTGTTTTCTGTATCAATACTTTTTTTTATTATAATACCCTCCTGCCTACTAATAGCATTTTTAAATGTTTTCCTTGAGAGGAGATATGATAGCAATATACAAATACATCAATGGTGCTTCTAGCATAGGTAATAAAAGAATTAGTCTCAAGGAGTATAAGAAGACACGCGGCTACTCAGAGCGGTAAGGATGTGGAACTCACTTCCACAATTGGTGGTTTCAGCGGGAAGTATTGATAGTTTAAAAAAAACTCTTAGATGGGCATCTTAGCGAGCACAATATACAGGGATATGGGATATGATTTTTTTTTTTTACATGAGCACACACACACCCACACAAGTTGAACTGGATGAACTGGTGTCTTTATTCAACCTATGTAACTATCCTCACTAATACAATTTTTCCCACTTTTAATACAATTTTTCCCACTGTTGTTTTTTTCCTTCAGGACAAATATTTATTTCCCATTATTACTATTTTTTTATGGCTGATAGTAATATTTTTAGCTTGCCAATATTCCTTTTTTTACACTAATACTAATGCTTTTCTCCTTACTCATAGTCATTTTTTAATTAATAAAAATTATATTTTTTCCCTACCAATTGTTTTTTCCTCACTAATTAGTGTGTTTTCATTATTTCTAAAACTGATAACAATTGTATTGATTATGTTTGCTGAGAAAGTAAGAGGGTTGGATGCTGGGCAAGTAACCTAACTCCTTGAAACCGTTTACCATTAGTGTAATATTAAGCCTCATTGAAGGAGATGTATGTATTGTATTTATTATAATCAGATAATCTACTACTTTTTCCTTGTTATGCATGCCATATTGTGGTATGTTGAAGATCTATATATTACAGATGTGTTGAGATCAGTGGCAGTTGGTGAAATTGTAGGATGGGGGGCTCCAGAGCCTGCCCTTCTTTTTGACCCCTCCCACTTCCCATAAGCCCTGCCCCTTATAGATTCCATCCATTGTGTCAGGAGCAGTGGCGGCTGGTGCTCAAAATTTTTGGGTGCGCAATCATCAGAGTCATTACAGCCTTCCTTATATCAAGGTCCCCATGAGAGTCCCCCTTACATCAGAGTCCCCAGCAGAGTCCCTCCCTACATCAGAGCCCTGCTAAAATCATGGTCCCCATCAGAGTCCTCCTTAAATCAGGGTCCCCATCAGAGTAAAAAAACAGAGAAATCCAAGCTCAACTTACTGACTAGTCTGCCACCAACCAAATTCACCTGTCTAACAGTAGCGTTTAAAAGGCAGGGGATTGGTTACACACATTTGCAAGTGCATGCGTAAGCTGCAGGCCCCGACAAGGCTCCCTGTGTACTGCAGACCTAACTCTGTATAAGAGGCTTCACAGTGGAAGCACATACAATTTAATGGATAGATGAAGGACAGGTGACTGGAGGAGCCCAACCCTCCTTAAAGGTACAGGACCAGACCAGACACCCAGCCGTGGCCCAATGGCGGCTGCGGTGCTAGTGTGTTACCTGAAGTGATTACAATACAAAACAAGGTCACTGTCCCCCACCTATGTGCTTCCACTGTGAGTTTTTCCGACTAATACTAATGATTTTTTTCATTAATGTTTTTTCCTTCAATACAAATGTCTTTTTTTCCCCTTTATTACTAATATTTTTTTTGATAGCCATATTTTTAGCTTGCCAAAATTATTTTTCCCACCAATACTAATGATTTTTCTCATTTATGCTTTTTTTCTTCAATACAATTTTTTTCCAGTATTACTAATATTTTTTTTGCTGATAGTCTTATTTTTAGCTTGTCCATATTCCTTTTTTTAATACTAATCTTTTTCATCTTATTCATAGCAATGTTTTTTCCCATTGTTATTATTGGTATTTTTTCCCTACCAATTCTTTTTTCCCACTCAATATTAAGTTTTCAGTCTCTCTAACACTGACAAGAATTGTATTGTTTATGCATGCAGTTTTTAGGTCTTGAGTTTTAACTCCACCATGGCCGGTCCCAAGCCCGTGTTGAGAAACGAGGAGGGTTGCATGCTGGGCAAGTGTCCCAGCCCCATAAAACTATTTACCGCTAGGGAAACAATAAGCCTCATTGGAGGAGTTGTATGCATTATATTTATTTTAATGAGATAATTCGCTACTTTTTCCTCATTATGCATACCATATTGTAGTATATTGAAGATGTATATATAACTGATGTGTAGAGATATGTGCCAAAGCTTTCACTGACATTATACAATTGTGCAACACACAGCACTGGGTTTTAAGATGTTTTTTTCCTAGCAATGTTTTCATTTGTCTAATACTAATGCTTAATTCTTAGTGTAGCGGTACCCCCGTAAGGACTGCTGAAAGTTGTAGTCCAATTGTCCCCCTGCCCAGCCTGGCATTCACTTCCCAATCACCTTGGAGACAATGAAAAGTCCATGTGCTTGTTTTTGTATTTTTATTGAGGGATTTGAACTTGGATGGGAATATATGGGATGCCCAGTAGAACAGCAATTGGTTGATTGTTTATCAATCAGATGGGACAACTGTATACACTTGGTTACTCCAGTTTCCTCTGGCACATATCTTGCTTGCAGACTGTTACCATCTATCTCTCTCTCTCTCTCCTGCACAACACTTGACTCCAGGCACAGCTAGCACATGTTTAGGCCCAACACTGGCTCAGTCAGGCCTTAGCCACCGCCTTTTGCAGGCAGGGACTGTGGGCCCCTTTAGTGTAGCAAAAATAGTAGTAAGTCTATTGTGCTAGCTGTCCTATGGTGGACTACTGCTCCCAGGCAGTCCTCTTCAGGCCCTGCCAACCCTCCTGGCTGCAGCTGCCTGACTCCACTGCCCGTGACATCACAGTCCTTACTACTGGCTCTGCACCCATCTCAGACTGCACACTCCCAGTCCTCTCAGGCGTTCCTCCCCAGTCCTCTCAACTGTGCCTGTCACTCACCAGCCCTCCTGGCTGCAATCGGTGGTTCACTCCTGGAGACTTGCCTGGCAACACTAGCTCCTGTTGTCCTCTTTGGTTTCTCTCTGTACCTCCTGACCAGATCCTCCTTGCTTTCCAGAAGGGCTCCATCCTGCACCCAAACCCCAGGCCCAAGGTCACCCCTCACACCCCCCACAGACTGGGAAGCTCCCTCAAAGGCCCGACAACCTAGTGCTCCATCTTCAGTTTTTCCATCCGAACTCTCCACCCCCGCTGGGCTGACCCTGGGTATTTTAAGGAGTCCTGCCCCCTGCCAATCCTAGTTGTTATTGGTCAAGGCTCCCTGAGACATCCCAGACAGCCCCACTTCTCTTCCCTTCCTCCTCTTCTAGAATCCACTAGAAGCAAGAGGGAGGTGACAGGGGAGTAATGCTATCTGTGAGTCACCAGCTGCTACTCTGAGTCACTCCCAGCCCACACAGATCAAAACAAAAAGGCCTAGGTTCCAGCTAGGCCTGCCTAAATTTACCTGCTCTCACAAAAATCTTACCTATAGCACCTACCTACGTAGAGGGTGCTATATTACTGTAGTAATACTGCTTTTCTTCTGAATTATACTAATCTTTACCCAATTTTAGTAATATTGTTTCTTTATTTACAACTTTTTCCCTACTAATACTAATATTTTTTTCCATTAACCACTTGCTGACCACATAACGTACAGTATCTCACAAAAGTGAGTACACCCCTCACATTTTGTAAATATTTTATTATATCTTTTCATGTGACAACACTGAAGAAATGACACTTTGGTACAATGTAAAGTAGTGAGTTTGCAGCTTGTATAACAGTGTAACTTTGCTGTCCCCTCAAAATAACTCAACACACAGCCATTAATGTCTAAACCACTGGCAACCAAAGTGAGTACACCCCTAAGTGAAAGTGTCCAAATTGGGCCCAAAGTATCAATATTTTGTGTGACCACCATTATTTTCCAGCACTGCCTTAACCCTCTTGGACATGGAGTTCACCAGAGCTTCACTGGTTGCCACTGGAGTCCTCTTCCACTTCTCCATGACAACATCACAGAGCTGGTGGACGTTAGAGACCTTGCGCTCCTCCACCTTCCTGTTGAAGATGCCCCACAGATGCTCAATAGGGGTTGGGTCTGGAGACATGATTGGCCAGTCCATCACCTTTACCCTCAGCTTCTTTAGCAAGGCAGTGGTCATCTTGGAGGTGTGTTTGGGGTCATTATCATTTTGGAATACTGCCCTGCGGCCCAGTCTCCGAAGGGAGGGGATCATGCTCTGCTTCCGTATGTCACAGTACATGTTGGTATTCATGGTTCCCTCAATGAACTGTAGCTCCCCAGTGCCGGCAGTACTCATGCAGCCCCAGACCATGACACTCCCACCACCATGCTTGACTGTAGGCAAGACACACTTGTTTTTGTACTCCTCCTCACCTGGCTGCCGCCACACATGCTTGACACCATCTGAGCCAAATAAGTTTACCTTGGTCTCATCAGACCACAGGACATGGTTCCAGTAATCCATGTTCTTAGTCTGTTTGTCTTCAGCAAACTGTTTGTGGGCTTTCTTGTGCATGATCTTTAGAAGAGGCTTTCTTCTGGGACGACAGCTATGCAGACCAATTTGATGCAGTGTGCGGCGTATGGTCTGTGCACTGACAGGTTGAGCCCCCACCCCTTCAACCTCTGCAGCAATGCTGGCAGCACTCATACGTCTATTTCCCATTTCAGGGTCTTGGCAATCTTCTTATAGCCTATGCCATCTTTATGTAGAGCAAAAATTCTTTTTTTCAGATCCTCAGAGTGTTCTTTGCTATGAGGAGCCATGTTGAACTTCCAGTGACCAGTATGAGAGAGTGATAACACCAAATTTAACACACCTGCTCCCCATTCACACCTGAGACCTTTTAACACTAACGAATCACATGACACCAGGGAGGGAAAATGGTTGATTGGGCCCAGTTTGGACATTTTCACTTAGGGGTGTACTCACTTTTGTTGCCAGCACTTAAGACATTAATGGCTGTGTGTTGAGTTATTTTGAGGGGACAACATATTTACACTGTTATACAAGCTGTGCACTCACTACTTTACATTGAAGCAAAGTGTAATTTCTTCAGTGTTGTCACATGAAAAGATATAATAAAATATTTACAAAAATGTGAGGGGTGAGCGGCTCTGTGCAGTAACAGGCATCATCCCAGTATTGTTTTTTTCACCCAGCGATTCTCTTATATGTAAAAGCCATCCTAGCGGCTAATAAGCCACTGGATGGCTTTTACAGGTGGTGGGAGGGTTTGTCCCTACCAGCCCACCGGCAAGCCCGGACTGAAGCCAATTCTACAGGCTTACCATAGAGCTGATCTGGGACAGGAATATCCTAATCCATGGTATATGAGACCGGAAGTGACAAGTATATCATCACTTCCGGTTTTGGCTGTTTGTTTACTGGCTATGGCCAGCAATGGAAAGCTTTGAATCAAACCAATCCGATTGTGATCCAAAGCTTTCAAGGGCAGATAGACTGGGGTCTAATAGACCCCAGATCTCTCAGTAAAGAGTACCTGTCAGTGCCTATTGCTGTCACTAGGGATATTTACATTCCTTGTGACAACAATAAAAGTAACCAAAATAAAAAAAGTTATAAAATAAATAATAATAAAAAATATTTTAAAGCTCGCCGTCCCTCAAGCTTGTGTGCAAAGGCAAAAGCATACATAGGTCGCGAAACGTTGTTCGCACCATATACATGAGATATCGCCCATCAGAGCGAGCACAATAAGTTTATCACCAGACCTCCTGTGTAAATCTAAACTGGTAACCTGTAAAGGCTTTTAAAGAGTCTATGGAGACTTTGAAGTACGAAGTTTGTCACCATTCCATGAGTGTGCACAATTTTAAAGTGTTCTCTAGCTATGGTGGGAACTCAGTGTGCTCTCCTCCAATGATCAGACTTGTCCTGACACCCCACTGCAAAGCCATTTACTGGGAAGATTAGTGTACGCTTGCTTCTCGTCCCCCCAACTCTTATGCAGCTGAGAACAGAGGGAGTGTGACTTATTAAAAAAAAGGAAAAAAAGTAGTTATGTGTTTTTTTACATCTATACAAAAATGTTTTGCCTTTCATTTCTATTTTAAACTGAATGGGTTGTGTTAAAAAGTGATTGTTTAGAATCACTTTAAAGTGTTTTTTTTTCCTTCAATACAGATGGTTTGTACCATTATTACTAATATTTTTTCCTGCTGATAGTCATATTTTTGACTTGCCACTATTGCTTTTCTCCTTACTCATACTCATTTTTTCCCTCATTTATAATAATGCTTCGAAAACTATGCTTTCATTCCCTCAAAAACTAATTTTTATTCCAAACTAATACTGCTTTTCTTCCCAATGATACTAAAGTTTTTCCCACTATTAATAATGTTTTTACCTTTTAAATTCTTTTTTTTTTAACTCTTAGTAATGGTTTTCCTTTTGCCTACTATTAGCATTTTTTTCTCACTAACACAGTTTTCCCCGCTAATACCAATGCTTTTTCTTATGAATGCTGTAGGTAGTGTGATTGGTGTTGGCTGCTTTTTTTTTGTTTAGTATCATAGCAGCTCACAGGGCATT
Organism: Glandirana rugosa; assembly: GCA_018402905.1. Lineage (NCBI taxonomy): Eukaryota > Metazoa > Chordata > Amphibia > Anura > Ranidae > Glandirana > Glandirana rugosa. The sequence continues at coordinate 510,192 of BLSH010403357.1, read as the reverse complement.
TTATCAATTGAGTAGTTCTCTTGGCTTCCCTTTTCCTTACAGGACACAAGTGTTGGGGGACCTCTTGTCCCACTGCTCTGGTCTGGGGTAGAAGGTCTGTTATAGAAGATTTTTCTTGCACTGACAGGGGTTCCTGCAACTCTTCCAGTTCCCACAGAAAGATCTGGCACATCTGACACCTCGGACTGGATCTCTTCCTGGACCAGGGAGTCTCCTATCTCCCATTCCCCCTCCAAGCTAATGTGTGAGGACCAATCCACTATCTCTTCCAGGGACCCTGAAGTCTGGGGGAACCCCAATCAATGGCCCTGTCAACGCTTTCCCTTCTGGCTCTCCCTCCTGCACTGGCTCCTTTCAGGTGAGGTCAGCAGAGCACATAGAAGCAGCCAGCATTTCAGGGACATTATCTGGCTCCTGCTGGGCAGTACTTACAGTTATCAGGTGCCTGACCGGGCTGCAGGCCATGGCAGATCTCCACTCATCTTTCCCAATGTCACTAATTTTTGCAGGGGAGTCACCAGGCTCTGGCCTATCAGGACTTCCACAGCTGCAGTTTGCACAGTCCTGATTGCAGGTCCATGCTGTAGTACTGTGGCCCCTGCTGGCTGGGTACTAGTCAGGTGTAACCCCTTGTTAGCTGTACTGAAGATTGCAGGCCTTCTGATGCTTTGTCACCGAATGTGCCCAAGCAACTGGGAGCAGGTGGCTGCTGACTTTCACAGTGGTTGCAATAAAGTTTTTAGCCCATGTCTCACCAAAGGGAACACACTCAGAACAGTCCTGTCCGCAGGCACCCGCTGACTTAGCCCGATCACCCCGGGCAACAGTGACATCTCCAGACACACTTTACTGTATGAAGCAGGAGTTTGGAGCATAAAGTCATAGTGTCCAGCATTACCAGATCGCTCGACATAATTGTAATCCATGGGCACGATCACCCGCCATGGTTCCCACAGGTGGCAGCACATGGCAAAGTTCACTGAATTAGCAGATTTGAGCACAAGTGTCTGTCCCAACCGCGGTTGGGGCAACTAGGTAAGCAGGGCCGCAATCACTTGGCAGGCAGCTCCCACTGGTTGCTATGGGCAATGGCACTTGTGTTTTTCAGTCACAAACAGGCAGAGCACATAAGTCCTTCCCTGGTTCAGTCCGTTTGTGGTCTTTGGAACATAGCTCCGTTACCTGGCTCGCTGAAACTCTGGTTGCTAGGAGCAATGGCTGGCAGGTTACCGATGGGCAGACAATCCCGGACGAGCCCCCAAATGTAGCACTACCCCCATAAGGGCCACTGGTGAATGTGGTTGTCTCCCACCCTGCATAGCCAGGCCCATGGATTTTTTCATGCACTCCAAGTCAAGAAACAGTCCTTGCAGCTTTGTTTTTTTATTTAGGGGAATTGAACTTAGATAGGGAAGGGTGCATATGGGATACCCATTTGATCAATGAAACTCCGTAGGGACTTGAACTATATACACTCAAGTACATACATTATCTCCTCTTCTTCCTCCAGCACACACTTCCCAGGACCAGCTAGCACAGGTTTCAGACTCCGCGCAATCTCAGCTGAGTATGGACAAATGCCCTTTGCAGGCAGGGACCGTGGGCATCTATGGTGTAGCAAAAATGAAAGTCTTTAGGGCTAGCTGTCCTATCTTTGGCTATTGTTCCCAGCACCACTTCTTCAGGCACTGCCAGCCCTCCTGGCTGCAGCTGTCCCTTTTCACTGCCCGTGCCACCACAGTCTTCATGACTGGCTCTGCACCCATCTGAGACTGCTTCATCCCAGTCCTTTCAGGCATGCCTCCCAGTTCTCCTGACTGTGTGTCATTCACCAGCCCTCTTGGCTGTTCCTTGTCCTCCTGGAGACATGCCTGGAAGTGTCCTCGCTCTCCTCTCCTTGCTCCCATTGTCTCCTGCCAAGGACCCTTCTGTGGGTTTTCAGAAGGTCCTGTCCACACCCAAGCCCAGGCCCAAGGTCACCCCCAGACTGGGGAGCTCCCTCCTAGGCCATGACAGCCTAACAGCTTCCACCCGAACGCTCCTCCCCAGCTGGGCTTACCCACAGTATTTAAGGGGGCCTGCCCCCTGCCAACCCAAGCAAATAGAAACAATATATCTGGCACACAGGCAGATGCTGTATCCTGGAGGCACTCACATTTTGTCTCCAGCATAATTCCTTTGAATTCAATATTTCTTTCTATATACAGACCAACGGCACGGCTATGGGGGCAAATTTTGCCCCCCGGCTATGCCATTCTAACATGGGCTATTTGGAATTACTCTACATTACTCATAACAGTACGTTCGCAGCCCATATAGCCTATTATGGACACTATATTGATCATATAGTGATTATATGGGATGGCCCCCCCCAGCCTTATCAACAGCTTTTTGGACCATTGTAATGCCAATGAATTAGGCCTAGCCTTCACCAACGTTTTGGCACAGGATATGTTGGCCTTTCTTGACCTGGAATTGTGCAATGATGAGAAGCAAATTTATACAAAAAACGTGTAAAACCCATGGCTGGTAACTCATATATACACTTTTAGAGTTGTCACCACCCTAGGTGGATTGCTAACCTCCCCCGGAGCCAATACTGTCGTCTACGGAAAAATTGCACCGGATTTCATTATTCATGGCCCACTCCTTGCCCAAAAATTCAAAGACAAAGGGTTCCCTAGCCCTCTTGTTCATGAGGCTTTTACACACTATCTTAACTCTACCCACTGTCACGCTAAACAAAAAGTTTCTGTTTCCCAACAACCCATTAGATTTACTACCCAGTTCCATGCCCGGTACAAGAAAATGGAGGCCATTCTGTCACAACACTGGTCTATACTTTTAGAAGACCTGTCACTTCAACCTTCTTTAACTGAAACACCTAAGGTCTCTTATAGAAAGACCAGAAATGTCAAAAGTAAACTGGCCTGAGCAAGATCAGGTTACCTGTAATGGTAGCCCTGTTTGAAATGTACCAATGTAAGAAAGCACTATGCCTGACATGTGAATTTATTGAGCACAGGCAAAGGACATTCTCACATAGGAACAAGATTTACAGCCTAAAAGAATTTTATAACTGTTCCACAGATTATGTAGTATACTGTTTGTCTTGTCCTTGTGGTCTTTTGTACGTGGGAAGAACAATCAGGGCTCTGAGAAAGTGGTTTGGAGAACATAGACACTTCATTGAAAAGGGTCATGATGATCATAGTGTCCCCTGCCACTTCTTAGAGCACCACGACAAATCCACTAACGGCCTCAAAGTCTGGGTCATTGAGGCTATACCCAAGTCGCTCCCTGCGGCCGAACACTTTAAGTGTCTGTGCCAACAGGGATCCTATTGGATCTATTCCTTGGTACCCTGCAGACTGGGGAAGGGGCTACCATGGATATTCCACCAATTCTGGAGGCTCCTGTGGAATAATACCTGCCTCCCATGAAAAATCAACCACTGGACTTAGACTACAACACTGATCCATCAGTACGGGCTGCAGATACTCCTGAAGACCCAGGTGAGGGTGTTGTATTTGCCTGTGGTAACCCTCTAACACCTGAGGCTTCTGATCAGCTGTCTATAGATGATCATATTGGTAAAGTTCTTGTATTGAATTGTATTGCTGCTGTATTGTCTCCCTTTATATTGTAAAGCACTAAGCAAACTGTTGGTGCTATATAAATTTTGTATAATAATGAAGCTATCAACAGTTGCCATTATCCATAGCTTCACCAACAGGATCATCTATAAACAGCTGGTCGGTGGCCTCAGGAGTGGTTAGATTAGGGACAAATACCTCATTTATCAGGGAGGCTTATCAGTGCAGGAAAAGGTTCCTGATCAAGTAGGGTCAGCGCAGGGGACACCTTTTGTCCTACGCAGACATTTCAGTACCCAGAACAGTAAACTGAAGTGCCTCTTCAACAACATAGAGTGTAACTATTTTATATTCCAGTTCACCACCCCTCCAACAGAAACCATCCTCTGGTAAACAGGTTAAGCCTGGAACACTGCCACTGTGCATTACCACTGCCATACTGTGCCATTGCTGAGTAATATGCTGCCGTAAAACTATATATGCGTTTGCAATACTGTGTTTTACTAAATGTATAGTGAAACTGTGTGAACATCCTAAGGTTTGTTACTTGAGTAACAGTGCATATAGTTACTATGTGCAAATACCTCTGTTAACCTTATTACAATTTACAAGATTCTCTACAACTTCAGGACTGTGTGAGTGATCTCTCCTAGACTGAGTACCCAGCCCCAGACCCCACCTACATACCGACAAATACAATATCTACAAATTACAAGTAATAACCTAAAAGATCAAGCATGATACATATATGATAGGAAAAAATGTATAAAGACATCAAAAATATATATAAAAAATATACAAAAATGAGTTGTTTTCATCCAAATCTTTATTATCCACATGATAAAAATATATTAAATACTGCAGGGGAAATCTCTGTATTGAAGGTGAATGTTGCAGCCTGTTTGTTTTAGCTTACTTACTATTTTTGGCTGGAGTTTTGCTTTAAATCAGCCTTTTTCAGGCCAACAAAAGCCAGCCTCTGCTCAAAGAGCTTCCTGTGTGGCCTATTGATGCACCTATGGAAGGTGAATGATCCAGAACACATATATAGGACTCACGTCAGCAGGCATTCTTGTCAAAAGCATATTTTGCTACACAAAGCATGTGTTCCAATGGCATATGCAGCATTTTAAGAAAAGGCTGCATGTGGCTTTGCGGACAGCTGAAACGATACTCCATAGGACATGCTTTGTCCAAAGAAATGCAATGTAACACAAAGCATGTCTCTGAACTGCAATGTGTACTGCTCAATTAAAGTTAATAGGATTTTACTTATCTGCGTTTGATGTGCATTCCAATAGCACTTTAAAACAATGCTTTTTAACATGAACTCTTAATCATGCCTTTTCAAATATAAACCACAAGGGGGGGCTATTCACTAAAGACCAAAGTCTCTTGCAGCTGCTACCAGGTTAACAAAACACAGTGCACATATGGAAATATATTGTTTTCTATTTTTTTTTCTATGTTCAGGACTACAAATTAAAACATTCTATATTTTCATATTTTTAAAAAAAAAATCAGTTAAAATACACCATTGCATATGATATCATTTTATTTAGATAATTAAATTATTACATCAGTTTAGGAACCCATAAAATATATCTAAAGTCATAATTATTATTATTATTATTATTCTTATTTTGAACAGAGTTTTTAGTGCGTTTTCAGTTTTGCAGAAACACAATACAGCCCATTTAACATGGTTTCCTATGTTCACACCTATGCATTTTATGGAAAGGGTCAAGGACCAGCAGGTTGTGCTTTTGGTTCCATAGACTTCAATGGATCAAAAACGTGTATTGAAAAACACAAAATGCACCTGGAATATGCATCAACTGCAACCTGCATAGATGTGAACCAGGCTCGATTCACATCTATGCATGTTGCTTTTGAGTGTTTCTGCAGTGCTTTTTGCTGTGCTTTCTGTGTTTTTTCAACTGCAATTTTAACACGATTTTGGGGCGATTTGCATTTTTTTATGCTTACATAGTGTGTCAGTGTCTATAATTATTTCCCATATCCCTGTATGTTGTGTTCTTTAAGATGCACATCCAAGAGTCTTTCAAAAATATCCATTATCTGCACTGAAACAGCCAATTGTGGAAGAGAGTTCCACATCCTTATTGCCCTGACAGTGCAAAACCCCCTGCGCAGTTTAAGGTTAAACCGCTTCTCCTTCAATCTCATTGTGTGGCCCTGTGTCTTCCTTCACTCCTTGAGACTGAATCGTTTCTTTCCTATGCTGGGATCACCATTGAGGTATATCCTGTCCCCTCTCAAGCGTCACTTCTCCAGCGATTTAGTGCTTAAAGGTGTTTCTTGTAATTGAGGACCTCCAATCCCCTTATTAGTTTTGTTGTCCTTCTTTGGACTCTCTCCAGTACCAGCACATCCCTTCTGAGGACTGGTGTCCAGAATTGCACAAAGTACTCCAGATGTGGCCTAACCAGAGTTTTATAAAGTGGTAGGATTATTGTTTTATCCCTGAAGTATATCCCTTTTTTATTCATGCTAATATTCTTCCGGCTTTGGTAGCTGCAGCTTGACATTGCATGCTATTGCTCAATCTGTCATCTACTAGGACCCCCAGATCTTTCTCCAACCTCGATTCCCCCCAGCAGTTCTACCTCTAGTGAATAGTTTGCATTTACGTTTTTTTCCCCCCAAGTGTATTACTTTACATTTTTCCACATTAAACCTCATTTCCTATTTAGTTGCCCACTTAATTATTTGTTCAGAGTGTTTCTGTAAATCTTGTATAGCCTTATTGCCCTGCTTATTTTTGTGTTGTCCGCAAAACTGAGATTGAGCTATTTATCCCATTCTCTATATGATTTATGAATAAATTGAATAGAACTGATCCCAAGATAGAACCTTGGGGTACCCCGCTTACCATTCCAGACCAGGCTGAGTACACGTTATTTATCACCACCCTTTGGACACGCCCCTGTAACCAGTTTTCAACCCAAGAACAAACCTTATGGTCCATGCCTGCAGACCATAAATAAAAATAAATTGTAAATTAAGCGATTATGGGGGACTGTATCAAATGCTTTTGCAAAATCCAGGTACACTAAATCCACAGGCCTTCCCCTGTCTAGATGGCAGCTCACTTCCTAGTAGAATGTTAGCAGATTGGTCTACTTTTTTTATGGGGGGGGGGGGATTTGTTGTTGGGAAGATTTAAAAACGCAAAACACAAATCGTGGCAAAATTGCGGTAAAAACGCACTACATGCTTTTCTGCAGCTTCTCCATTGAAATCTATTGAACCAAAAAAAAAATGTTTTGCATTTAAAAAAAAGTTTGTAACCCTTTCCAAAAAAGCAGAGGCACAAAAATGCATTGATGTGAACATGTTCCATAGAAACCCATGTTAAAAAAATGTCCTGAATTTCTCCAAAAAGCATGAAAAACGCATTGGTGTGAATGGAGCCTAAAGCCCAGACTATAAGGCTGGATTCACAAATCTGCAAAATGCAAAAAGCACTAAAAATGCATAGGTGTGATTCCAGCCTAAGACTTCCTTACATATAGGACAAATTAATATTGTTAAGATGAACATCTTACCTAGGATACTGTTCTTCTTGCAGATGATACCTGTGCCTCTGCTTAAGTAATTTTTCACAAAAATTAGGAGCCTACTCAATAAATTTATATGGAATGGCCGTAGACCCCAGATAGCCATGACTATACTCAAATTAGCGAAGCAATTTGGTGGCTTGGGGGTACGTGACGTTCACCAGTACTATAAAGCTATTGCACTTCAGCGAATCCTGAATTGGCACTTCTATGCCTCTGCCAAACTCTAGGTTCCCATGAAAAAAATCATAGCAGGTAGGAACCTCTCTGAGTGTCCAAGGGTCTATCCCCAGGGACCTTGTCTTTGACAAATCATACTCTCAAGTTACTGGACAAACTGAACTGAACTGGCTCCTTGGCCCTGCCAATATCCCCCTTACAACCGGTGGGCAAGGGGGGGGGGAAATCATATTTGATCAGGGAGTGGAAGCAAGGCCTCCATTGCGACTTCTCTGAAGTCTATAGATTAACGCACTCCAGCTCTGTTGACTCCAAAAAAAAATTACCACTATTAACCCAGTGGTGTCGGGTACCTTCTACCTTGACCCGCATTTACCCCTCCACTCCTGCCTTGTGCTGGAGAAACTATAGCTAACGTGGTACGTTTCTACACATTTGGTGGGAATGCCTCAATATGAATGCCTTCTGGGCAGATATCAGGGAACAAAGCCTGGAGATCCTGGACATAGACATCCCTTTTACACTGCTACATTTCTTGCTCCACGTCTCTACTATTTTGATAAGCCATTATGCTTTATTTGACAAACGAACAGAAACAAGGCAACATTTGAATCTGTAGCAGCGCTGTATACAAGTCCCCACAGTTCAGTTCATAATGTGATCCTCAGAGATAGAAGTCTGTATATTGAACAGTGCACCTTCCACCACCACAGGAGCACCACGTGGAGAAATGACGGTCCCCCTCTGGGGTACACACTTACCAGATGTAGGTAAGTAGTGGGCTTCAAACCGCAGAACCTTTGTATAAGTTCTGGGTAATTTATAAGGTAATAGACTTCATACGAACGGCTCGCTCCTCCAGAAGAATCGCTCTAACCACATCTCCTCATTCATAAGATGTAAATAAGAAAAATAGAGCGTACATAGCGCAAAACCGTTATGCTTTATTTTGCCCCACAGGCTAACACCCTTAAAATTGCACTCACAATCTTAGCTACTATAGCACACAATGTAAACATGAGAGTCACCGCTTCCAGGAGTGAGCGTCCACGTATGACATAGGGAACCAGCCCGATCAGCCGCACGTCTCCTCCACCCCAGCCAGCAGATGACCATCCAGTAAGCATACATCGCTAGGCCCTCTGACGCGTTTCGTCACTTCCGACTTCAACAGAGGGCGTGGCCTAGCGGTGCGAGATATCCAACTTTTAGACACAAAACTTCAAAAAGTGCCGCCCCTCTGTCACGAATGCTTGCTCGTCTCCAGACAACTGGCCCGGCCCATATACCTAAAGGCAGGCTCATCTCATCACGCACATCTATAGGAAGACCACACGAGGGCTCCCCTGTGCAATTCCAGATACTACCCAGTAAACCCAATTTTGCTCTTTGAATTGCTTCAAATAAATATCAAATGTATCTGGAGAGTGACAGGCATTACTATTTGCAAGGGTACAGCTACAATTTAAAATAACTTACAAGGTAACAAAAATTAGGCAGCAATCAGTACCAATAGGTATATATATACACAGATGACTATCTCACCTGCCACATGTACATACCTACTACAGGCTGCTAGAGAGACCTTTGTTACCCTTGGTAACCACTTAGATCTTCACATTGTATTAACTCTTGTACCCCTATCTTCATACCCTAATGTGTTTAGTGACCCGAGCTGTAACTACACAGTCTGGTTACTTGCATTACACCCCTTGGATAACTTCAGACCAGGCAAAGGCAACGTTTCAAATGCTTTACTTGAATAAATTAGCATGATGACAAATACAGACTACAGTCTGAAAAAAAGTGAAATAATTTCCCTAACATCCCTAGTCCCTAACTTCAGGCTTGTGGCTGCCCCAGCATACCTGCATAGAAAAGAGTCCATTCTTGTCAGAGTCCATGGTTGGTATCTTTAGGAAGGATTGCAAGTTCCAACAATCCTCCTAGGCAGTGGGAACTCCGACTATATTACTGGGAATCTAGACTCCGGTAACAGCAGTGAATGGGCCAGGTCAAAACAAACCTAACTGACAGAACAGCCACAAGAACCCTTTTTATCTTGTCTCCCTGGGTCCAAGACCTCTGTCCTTTTATTGCACACAGGACTGGAGGGTCGGACTACACTTAACTCCCAACTTCCTGGCTGGGGCAGCATTAACCACTATTTGCCTACAAAGTTACTTCCTTGAGTTTCAAAACATTAGTTAGGTGTAAATGAGCTGCTATAAATTTCTGTAATTTTTCTTGCATAGTAAGAAGTAAAAGTTGAGATATTTAGTTTGAACTGGCAAATTTGCAGCACAGATTGATGTTGACTGCATTCTTTTAACCACTGGTTTCATGCTCAGGCAGATCACATATAGTGGTCTGCAGACTTTGGCTTTGGAATGGAGCAGATGGTGCTGGGTCATTTCAGTGTGTAATATATTAAAGAGCCAGTCCACACACAGCTAGTACTTACATCTTGTCTTTGTTTCTCAGAATAGAAAAAATATATATATTTTTAATTTACTTTATATAAGAGGTAGTAGAGAAGGAAGAATGAGATTTCCCCTCCATCAGCAGGAGTGAGACTGCAATGCATTTGGGGCAAATGATGAGGAAGGAGATAGCTAGCCATGAAGTCAATAACCCAGCATCTTAAAAAAATAATAATAATATGCCTATAAATAAGATGTATTATTATTTATTGAAGATGCTGGGTTATTGACTTCATAGCTAGTTATCTCCTTCCTCATTTGCCCCGAACACATTGCAGTCTCACTCCTGCTGATGGAGGGGAAATCTCACTCTTCCTTCTCTAATATCACTATTACCATTATAGTGGTCGTATTTCAATAGCCTAAAAAAATTCTTAAACACAATTAAAAAAAGGTTTCTGCCCACAGACTCATGGAAAATGTAGTTTGTAAACAAAGTGGGTTACCAGGTCAGATGTGAAGTAGAAAATTGTTAAGGCCTCATACACACGGACGTTTCTAAAAAAATAAACAAAACGTCGGGCCCGACGTCAAGGAAAAAAAGTCGGCGTTTTTCGGTCTTATGCATTGGCGTTTTTGAGTGTTAGTGAGCGTCGGCGTCAATAGGCGTTTTTTTTTAAAAAATCGTCCCTCTGCTATTTTTCAACCTAAAAACGCCGGCGTCAAAAAACGTCCGTGTGTATGAGGCCTAAAAATCACCCGGCCAGACAAAATTCAGGCATATATAAAGGGGTGGCTCAATACAGGCCCTCTCCCCAGTTAATGAAGGCACCACCTCAATAAAGGTGTGGTTCTCACGTGCTAAAACAAACTGCAAAACTGCAAAAAAAAAACCTGTGAGTGGAGATCACTAGAGCACTGAAACAAAAGAACCTATGCCATTAAAACATAAACCTTTACTGATTAATTTAAAATGTCATATCAAAATAACTCAATCACTGATGCAATGGGATAAAATATTGACAACGTTGTTAAAACACAGCACAGGTGTAGCCGGCACATTCACCCAGTCACTCACCACATACAGCACCTTTCATACTTGCCAAGTATGGCAATCATTCCAGAACAATAAGGCTACAGATCTAGGCTGAGACAGCCTCTAAAGATTCTGGTATAGTAAAGTCCCTCTGAAAAGATTGCTCAAACAGCTGCAGGTGCTGAATTTCGTGTAAATCCGTGGATAAGCAAGGATATAGGTTGGATGGGGAGAAAAGGGTTCGTTAGGAATGGGAGTTAACCAAATAGCAAAACTGGAATGTGAAGATGACTGAACTGTTCATTTCAACTTCATATAATTTGATTTCCCCTTTCCCATTCAACATGTGAGGACTGACAGGGTTAGTATATTGGTGGTGATGTGAACTTCAAAAAAGTTGTGGAAAAGCTAAGTCCCATCCTGCACAGGGTTCAAGCACCAGTGCATGGCACACAGGCTAGTATGGACAGGCAGGTAATGCTGTGTAAAATATTATGTTCCAGCGCTAAAGGTTCCTCGGGATGGCAACCATGTGGGAAAAGGATAGATGACCAGATGTGTGCTGCCCTCCTCGGACGGGGAAATCCGAAAGGTACTGGAAAAACAAGAAAGAAAGGAAGGCGCACGCACCTATTGCATTACCAAAAATACTGTATTCCAAAAAATGTTAAAAGAGGGTACTCACAAAGGACACATGAAGACAGGACGTAGTAAAATCAAGGCACAAGGCAAGATAGTAACTGATGCGTTTCGGGGGTGCACCCCCTTCCTCAGAGCTTCACTACCTTAGACTGTCTGACCAGTCTAAGGTAGCGTGCGCCTTCCTTTCTTTCTTGTTTTTTCAGGTAATGCTGTGTGGCTAAGATCTGAGCTGTGGCTGGGAAGGGAGCTGCCTATTACACGGCTGCTGGCAACCAACCTCAGCCAAAATAGTAGTCCAAAGTGGCCGTAGCCACTAAAGTAATGGCAAGACCGCGGTATCACATAGTGTTCATGATCCACAAGTATAGGAAATATGAAGCTTACCATTCATAGCCAGTTGCTGTATGAGTAATATCTCCTGTCAGTTAAGGCTTTGCCTCTCTCCAGCTGCCGTGTATCACCGCCAACATCCATCTAGGTTTCAATGGATTGCAAATGTCCTATGCTTCCAGGACATGCTACGTAGCTTCCACGGGGTGGGTCCAGCTGCATCACCTAGCCTGTGGGGCGATGCCCCACTGACGCATTTCGTCCCACCAATCACCGGACTTCCTCGGAGCTAGGGAGGGGCTGAAGGAGAAGACCTTAAATATCCTAGATTTGCCTGCTATTCATCAGTTGGCCACAGGATGTCATCCTTACTGCCCATAATGACGCTCACCACTTATACAGTACCAATATATAAAGAAGAAAGATGATCCACATGGCATTGAAGTACTAAAATAAATCTATACCGACAAAATATAGACAACGTTCAGAATCCAATCCAGGGTAAGAGGATCCAGGCACAAAAACTACACATAAAAATAAGACAAAACCAGATATGAACCCCACAAGGGGAAAGGAAGGGTTACACTGACACTAAGTAGAGGCACACCAGATACATGTAGCTCCACTGGATAAATAAACACCAAACAATGTGCAGCTAATTGTAGGGTGCAAAAATTAAGAAGATTACCCAGCAGAATATCACCCCCACATTTAATATGATATTAGGGTTCCAAGAATACAGACAAACTGCACTCAGTGTTCAGACCCTTCGGCACCATAAAGTCCAGAAGGAAGATCCACATTTTTTTCCTTCTGGGGCAATATGGTGTCACTCCTATGAGACGGCAGCTACAACACATAGATACCCTTGACCCTCATTGCAGCTTGGTTTCCCTTATGGTATTTGTGAAAATGTATCGGCAATGGCTTTTCATCACCCTCCTTGTATTTTGTAATACTGTTAATATGTTCCCCTATTCATACCTTTAAGGGTCTTTTGGTCTTACCTATGTAGGCCTTTCCACATGGGCAGGTGATCATATATACAACTTTGGGCGTGGAGCAATTAATGAATTGTCTGATGTCATAACGTCTTACATTATCTGCATCAGAAAAACAGTCTGTCTTATCCACTAAGCAGCATATATTACACCTCCCACACTTATACATGCAAGGTCTAATTAGTTGGGTGGTTAGCCAATTTGGTGTATGCACCAAACTGTTTTTAAGATTTTTGGCTCTTTTTACAACCATAAGTGGGCGGGGTCCAACAATCTCCTGCGATAGAGGCATTTTGGTTAGAAAATGCCAATGTTTTATCATTATTCACCGTACCTGTTCCCACTGGGCTCCATATTTAGTTATTATTTCACGGAGGCCTGTGAAGGGAGAGCCAATCATGATGATTTATCAATACCTCTCACCAGATCATTCCTATCTCTCCTGATTGCTTTGGCTTTAGCTCTTCTGATATTTTTGTGGGAATAACCCCTCTCATGGAAGCATGCGTACATGTCTCCTGCTTCCTTTTGAAATTGTGAGAAGGAGGAACAATTTCTGTGGATACCCATAAATTGTCTGATTGGGATGCCTCGTATCGGGGAAGGAGGATGGTGACTCCTGGAGTGAGGTATTGGCCGCTGTCTCCTTGCGGAACGTCCAGACGTTCTTCCCTGATACTAGTTTTAAGATCAAGGAAGGGTAATGTCTGGGTATCAAAAGAAAGTGTCAATTTGATGTTGCGGTCACTATCATTGAGTTCATTCATGAGCCCCAATAATTGTTCTGATATGCCACCCCAGAGCATCAGCACGTTGTTGATGTATCTTACCCAGAAGAGACAGTGGGCAAGATACATTGAGGACAGGTCTACAATCTCCTCCTCCCAGAGACCCAGATGTAGGCATGCATAGGCGGGAGGCTGGAGCCCAAGGTGCCCCCATCAATGTCCCTCTCACCTGTTGGTAGTACATGCCTAAAAATTCAAAGAAGTTGTGATCCAACATGAATTCTAACAGCTCCACCACCAGTTCGTTGTGGGCTCCAAGATTCGGAAGTTTCCTCTCAAGGAAGTGGGCCACACCCCTAAGGTCCCACTGGTGGAGTATCGACGTGTATAAAGATTCCACGCCGATCCCCACCAGTACGGTACCCGTTGGAACATGTACCTGTTGTAACCTAAGTAAAACATTGCGTGTGTCTTGTACGAAGGAGGGGAGATCCACTACCTTTAATCTTTAATTAAACTGTCTACAAACTTGCCAACCCTAGCCGAGGGTTGGTAAGACTCTTATGTAATTTGGGGATCACGTAGAAGGTTGGGTTATTAAACCCAACCTTAAGCATTCTCCACTCCTTCTTGGCAATCAAACCCTCCTCATGTGCCAGACTGAGGATTCGATGCAGTTTATCTACCACTTTGGGAAAGGGGTTGGAAGGAAATCTCCTGTACATGTGGGGATCATTCAACTGACGTCTGACCTCGTTTTCATAAAGGTCAGCCGACATCAACACTATATTACCTCCCTTGTCACTTCCACGAATTACAAGGTTTGTAGCTGTTTCCAATTCCTGGATTGCCTTCCATTCCTGTACCGTCAGGCTATCAAAACCTCTCCACCCCCAGTGGATCTTGTGGAGGTCCTCTCGGACAATTTCAAGGAATAAACTAATCCATTTGTGTTTTGTCAATCGGGACATCTTGGTGGAGTGAATTTTGATACCTGAGGGACTAGAAATGCTTTCTAAAGGTGGCTCTTCCTCTATATCACTAGAATGATTTTCATCCAAAAGGCTAATCAGAGCTTCCAAGGCTTCTTTTTCTTCTGTCTCAGTCTCTGTCATGGCAGTCACTGAAGGATGAGATTCCTTACTCTTGTGCAGGTAGCTAAGTAGCACTTTTCTCAAGAAGAGATTGAGGTCTTTAAAGACCTCAAACCCATTCATGGTAGCCGACGGAGAGAAGGACAGACCTTTTTGTAAAAGACTAATATGATGATTGTTTAAAGGGAACTCATATAAATTGACAACCTTTATATCTTAGGAAACAGACTGAACGGGATCAAGATGTGACATAGGCTGTCAGATTTTATCTTCCCGCCAGCACTATACTTACTATATATCTACAAAAGTAAGTGTCTGATCACCAAATCAGTAAACAGTTTTATTAAGCATATGTTGGGTGGAAGAAGATCCTGTGATTGGGCTTTAAAGTGGTAGTAAACTCCACTTTTTATCTTGTTCCTACAGGTAAGCCTATAATAAGCCTTACCAGTAGGTACTGTGAATATCTCCTAAACGTGCACCGTTTAAGAGATACAGTGCCTTGAAAAAGTATTTATTCCCCTTGAAATGTTCCACATTTTGTCATGTTACAGCCAAAAACATAAATTTATTTTATTGGGATTTTATGTGATAGACCAACACAAAGTGGCACATAAATGTGAAGTGGAAGGAAAATGACAAATGGTTTTCCATTTTTTTTACAAATAAATATGTGAAAAGTGTGGCGTGCATTTGTATTCAGTCCCCCTGAGTCAATACTTTGTAGAACCGCTTTTCACTGTAATTACAGCTGCAAGTCTTCTTGGGGATGTCTCATTTTTGAGTGACATTTTTGCCCATTCTTCTTTCAAAATAGCTCAAGCTCTGTCAGATTGGATGGAGAGCGTCTCTGAACAGCAATTTTCAAGTCTTGCCACAGATTCTCTATTGGATTTAGGTCTGGACTTTGACTGGGCCATTCTAACACATGAATATGCTTTGATCTAAAACATTCCATTGGAGCTCTGACTGTATGTTTAGGGTCGTTGTCCTGCTGGAAGGTGAACCTCCGCCCTGGGCTCAAGACTTTTGCAGACTCTAACAGGTTTTCTTCTTAGATTGCCCTGTATTTGCTCCATCCATCTTCCCATCAACTCTGATCAGCTTTCCTGTCCCTGCTGAAGAAATCATCCCCACAACATGATGCTGCCACCACTATGTTTCACGGTGGGGATGGTGTGTTCAGGGTGATGTGCAGTGTTAGTTTTCTACCACACAGTGTTTTGCTTTTAGGACAAAAAAATATCTATTTTGGTCTCATCTGACCAGAGCACCTTCTTCCACACGTTTGCTGTGTCCCCCACATGGCTTCTCGCAAACTGCAAATGGGACTTCTTATGGCTTTCTTTCAACATTGGCTTTCTTCTTGCCACTCTTCCATAAAGGCCAGATTTGTGGAGGGCACAACTAATAGTCATCCTGTGGACAGATTCTCCCACCTGAGCTGTGTATCTCTGCCGCTCCTCCAGAGTTACCATGGGCCTCTCTGCTGCTTCTCTGATTAATGCTTTCCTTGCCCGGCCTGTCAGTTTAAGTGGCCTGTCATGTCTTGGTAGGTTTGCGGTTGCGCCATACTCTCCATTTTCGTATGACGGGTTGAATAGTGATCCGTGAGATGTTCAAAGCTTGGGATATTTTTTTATAACCTAACCCTGCTTTAAACTTCTCCACGACTGTTTCCCTGTTTCTGGTGTGTTCCTTGACCTTCATGATGCTGTTTGTTCACTATGATTCACTAACAAACCTCTGAGGGTTTCACAGAACAGCTGTATTTATACTGAGATTCAATTACACACAGGTGGACTCTATTTACTAATTAGGTGACTTCTGAAGGCATTTGGTTCCACTGGATTTTAGTTAGGGGTATCAGAGTAAAGGGGATGAATACAAATGCACATCACACTTTTCAGATATTTATTTGTAAAAAAAATGTGAAAACCATTTATCATTTTCCTTCTACTTCACAATTATGTGCCACTACGTGTTGGTCTATCACATAAAATCCCAATAAAATACGTTTATGGTTTTGGTTGTAACATGACAAAATGTGGAAAATTTCAAGGGGTATGAATACTTTTTCAAGGCACTGTATTTTCATGTGTAGCAGCCGGTGAAGCCACCAGAGCATGCGCACTGTGCTCTCATTGAATGGTGTGTCGGGTGAAGTTGGAATGCCTGTTAGCGGTTATATATGCTAATATGTGGGTGGGGTATGTGGGTGGGGCCTACTTGCCCAGCGTGCGGTGGCCTCCTCTCCCTTTGGGGTACTGCTATTCACTCACTATTGCCCGGGACCAGGCGGGGTCGCGTTCATGTGAGCTCAACATGAGCCGTTCCTCGGGTGCCGCTGTACTGTAAACTGAGACGCTGTACTGCGAACCACGCTATGCCTTGTTACTGCACACCTTGTCTCTTAAAATGTAGCATTTACAGGTGAACACCATTGAGCTTGTGTCCCATTCCACCAGTCCAGCTTTCCTATCACCTCACCCCCAGTGATAGAGTACAAGTTCTGACACCCACAGCACAAACCTCCTGGTCTTACTCCATTAACTCTTACCATACATGCAGCTAGGTCCCTGAGGTCTCCACCACGCGGGTTCGGTGCGGGATGCTGGGACAGCAAACCGATCCCCTCACTGTATAGAGAACCTGTCACCCCTGCTGGTACTGTCCTCGACTGTCTGGTTGCCTTCTTATTCGCTTGTATTTGTTGCTTTTTGTAAGTACACGTCCTCCTCTTCACCTTAGGTGTATGTGACAGGCCCTGTTCTTTGTCATACGCCATATACCACCATGCACACCTTTGCAGTAACTTCAGACCAGGCATTGAACAGTTAAAATGAACTTTGCTGAAAGCTCCTTGCAATAACAAGTGAATGTAACACAGTCTCTCACAGATCTTCCATGCACATTCCTATACCACCTAACTCAGGCTGCCCTAAGCATATCTTCACATGAAAGCAGAGTCAGTTTCAGGTGGAATCCTTTGCAGCTGAATCTCCAAAGGGTGCCCCCCCCCCCAATAGCATAGCCCTCTGTCCCTCTTTCCTCCTCATTTGTCCCTCATTTTTGGTCTTGTTTATACAGTATATAGTTGTATATAAGATGCACTTTTTATCTTTCAAAAGCCGGTTTAACCACTTGCCGACCGCAGGTTGACGGCGACAAGGTGGCTTGATATCGCAAACCGCCGTCATATGATGGCGGCTGCGATATCATGCACTGTGAGCGTGCACGCGCCGCCGGAGGCGCGCCCGCGCACTCACTGTGTTCGGGGGGGGGGGCCAGGGAGCGGTTCGGCGGACTCGACCTCCGCCGGCTACCCACGATGCCCCCCCCCGCAGTGAAAGAACGGAGGTCCGTGTAAGTAAACACGGATCTCCGTTCAGTGAGAGGGGGAAGGGCTGTGATCACAGCCTTCCTCTACATGGAAGCTGTGATCACGCCCCTTCCCCTGCCAGTCAAGCAGCAACACAGTTAGAACATGCCCAGGGAACACAGTTAACCCTTAGAGCGCCCCCCCAGGTTAACCCCTTCACTGCCAATGGCATTTACACAGTAATCAATGCATTTTTATAGCACTGATTGCTGTATAAATGCCAATGGTCCCAAAAAAGTGTCAAAATGGTCCGACATGTCCGCTACAATATCGCAGTACCGCTAAAAATCGCAGATCGCCGCCATTACTAGTAAAAAATATATAAAAAAAAAAAAACCCAGAAATGAATTCTCATCGTCCGTAAACGCGGCAACTTTTGCACAAACCAATCAATAAACGCAGATTTTTTTTATCACAGATATGAGGAAGAATATAAATCGCCCAAAACCGTTGAAAAAAAAAAAACTTTTTATATTTTTTTTTGGATTTCTATTTTAGCAAAAAGTAAGAAATTTGGGTTTTTTTGCAAAATTGTCGCTCTTCTTTTATATTTTTACGTAACTAATGACACATTTACGGTAACCGTCACTTCCCCAATTGGACCCCCCCGCGAGATTCCCAAT